>JAJPUD010000783.1:232893-401505 GCA_023553655.1 Myrmecobius fasciatus | reverse complement strand
GCTCTTCCTCATTAGCGGCGAAAATACCAACGGGCGACCAGTGGTGGGGAGGGGGCAGGTTCATCCATTCCTAAACGACTAGTTAACGAATCGGGAGGGGTGTAGTCAGAAACACTGATTGACAGCCGGAGAGGGGCGGGATCAGAGTCTGATTGACAATTGGAGATCTTCTGTATCCTAGCCTCGTAGCGGATGGGAGGTGGGCTCTTCCTACTGAACTGGAGGTGAGGTTCTTGGAGCGTTACAGCGAAAGATACTTACTATGAGGGTATAATCAGCCAATTCCCTGGTACTCCTAAAGCCACCCACTGTTTGCCAGGCCCAACGCAGGAAAAGTCTCTCTTTTAAAAAAAAATACAATCTATAATCACAAGAAAAATTGCTTTAAATCACTATTGATTAGAGAAATGCAAATTAAGACCGCTCTGAGGTATCACCTCACACTTCTCAGATTGACTGAGGTGACTGGAAAAGACCAAGGCGAATGCTGCAGGGGATGTGGGAAACCTGAGATACTGATACATTGTTGGTGGAATGATCCAACGAAATTCTGGAGAGCAATCTGGAACCATGCCCAAAAGGCAGTAATTTGACCCAGAAATGCCATTACTGGATCTGTAGCCCAAGAAAATCATAAAGGAGGGAAAAGGATCCACCTGTGCAAAAATATTTGTGGCAGTTCTTTTTGTCAGGCAAAGAACTGGAAAATGAGTAGACGCCTATCAGTTGGGGAATGACTGAATAAGCTGTGGTTTATGGAGGTAATGGGATATTATTGTTCTATAAAAATGATCAAGTTGATTTTAGAAAGACTTAGAAAGATTTAATGAACTGATGCTAAGCAAAACAAGCAGAACCAGGTATACATTGTACACAATAATAGCAAGAATGTGTGGTGATCAACTGTGAGAGACTTGGTTCTTCTCAGCGGTTCAGGGACAAAAGCAATCCCAATAGACTTTGGACAGAAAGTACCATTTGCATCCAGAAAAAGAACTATGGAGATTGAATATAAATCAACATATGCTATATTCACTTCTTTTTTCTCCCCTCCCCCTCATGGTTTTTCCTTTTTGCTTTGATTTTCTCTCCCAATGATTCACAAAGCAGTATGTATTAAAATAAATTTTTTAAAAAGAAAAAATGTTAGCATGTTTCCACCAAAAAATAAAAACATACATTATTCTCAATGAATAAGAATTGATTCTCTCTACCTATCCTTCAAAGAAAAACAAAATCTTTGCAATACATATGCATAGCCAAGCAAAATAAATTCCAAATTCTCAAATTGTGGACTATATCCCAAAATGTTTGTTTCCTTTTACCTTTTAGTCCATTGTTTCTATCAGAATGTGAGTAGCATTCTTCATTTACCCTCTGGAGTCATTGCAACAATCAGAATATCAAGTTTTTCATTTTTATAATGTTGATAACTTATTCTTCTGGTCCAATGCATTTCACTCTGCATCAGTCTGTGAAAATCTTCCCAAGTTCTACAAAATTGTGTCCATCATTTCTCATGGCATATTAATCTACACACATATAGGAAGGAATAAGAAAGGGGAGAAAGAAGGAGCAACCTGGAGGGGATTCCAGGTACTTAGGGAGTTAGGTAATAGTTGTGGCATGGAAGAATTGATTTCTGGGCATCAGGTAAGGGTATGAGACATTAATGCAGTCTAAGATCTAGGGATCTTGAGGCATGTTCTCTGGCATCAGGATAGTAGAGTCCTATCAAGACTATTGACTGTAACTACTTCTTTATCCATGAGAGAGTTGATTGGACTTTCCAGTAAACAAATGCTCACCAATTGTTGGGGTTTGTCCTTGTTTTTGAAGAGGACCAATGATATCAGGAAGGTGATGTATGCAGTCATCAGTCTTATTCTCTCCTCCAATCATTCAGAGTCCAGTGGCAAGACATAAGTTAGGACAACTGGCAGATGTAAGGAAATAATGGACCATCACCTCAGCAAGTGCTGAGACCATTTACCAGTTGAACATAGAACAAAGAACCATTTACCAGGGGTGAAGGAGACCTTATTTATTAGTATAGGGTGTCAACTACACAGTTCTATCAATTTCTATCTCTCCAGATCATTTCTGGGAATCTCTTCCCTGAATTTCAATTTCTAACTGCCCCCAAGAAAATTCTCACATATATTTGGCAATTATTTACTATCCCTGTTCCCAGACAGAGCTAATCACAAGGTCACTCTCTCCTGAAATTTGGCTATTCTATGGATCCCAGGTATACTTCCTTCTGTTCCTGTGACCAAACCCTATAAGGACCCCTCATTCTTCCCTTCCTCCCTGCTCATTGCTATCTGGAAAGGTAGCTTTTTGTCCAGAACTGCAGTTCCTCAACCCTGAATAAATGCTTCACTTTTTAAAAACTGATTATCTAATTGATCTGAGTTTTTATCCAGGTTGAGAAGGGCAAGAGGATGGAACTCAGCAGATAGAATCTGAGGAGCAGGTACATTTACCGTGCATGTACAGTATCTGTGTAGAACATAGGGATGTTGTCAATGAAGACAAAGAGAGGAAGAAAGGAAGAAAAAAAAGGAAAGGAGCAATGCAAAGAGCTTCTATTGCCCTGATTCTAGCAATGTTTTCTCCTGTTTTCTGGGACACAACTGGTCCTTTCCTTTGAGTCTAATTATAGACTCTACCTTGTGAAGGGGGAGGGCAGGTTCTTAAGGTCCTGTGCTAAGCTGGGATATCAGTCTGGATTCATTTGGATTTCCCTCAATTCTTCAATTCTGGGAAAAGTAGCAGGAGGTCTGAAGAGTGTTGGAAATTGGATGGGGAGGTTGAACATAGTACATTTTGTTCACACAAGTTGGGATGACAGGAGTGTGGGAGATTGTCAGAAATGAGGATCTATGCATCTTCCAGATGAAGGAAGGAAAGCAAGATTGACACCTCATAATTCCTGATATCTGAAGCCTTTTATGTCTGAATTAGGGGCTCCCAAGGAATCATCCTTGTGGTCTCTAAATCAAGTTAACTATTGCTTATTTATTCAATGGCTATTCTGTGTCACATACTGTCCAGTGTAGGATACAAAGAAATGCAAATCCCTTCTTGATTTACCTTCAGTCAGCCTTGTTCATTCTTGGCTGTGGTTTTAAAAGAATGGACAGAGACCCACCTATTATTGGCAACTTTTTCCTGTCAAAGTCAGTGCCAAG
This sequence comes from Myrmecobius fasciatus, assembly GCA_023553655.1. Lineage (NCBI taxonomy): Eukaryota > Metazoa > Chordata > Mammalia > Dasyuromorphia > Myrmecobiidae > Myrmecobius > Myrmecobius fasciatus. Next base: position 398,308 of record JAJPUD010000783.1, on the reverse strand, counting down.
TGTGACCACTGCAAGGCACATACCTATGAATAATACCTGTTCTGGCCCTAGAAGGATTTTGTGACCTTGTGCATGTTATTTATGCTGAGTCTGACTACAATGGAATCAGGAGCTATTCTCAATCCCATTGGCTTTCTGAATTGTGGACCTTAATCATCCATCTTTTTAATTGTAAGTCAATATTGCACAGTAGTTAGGGAACTGGTTTCCAGGTCAGGAAAATAAAGGTTTAAGTAATTCCTTTGTTATTTATGGGCTGTGTAGCTTTGGGCAAGCCAAGTTAACCTCAGGGTTGCAGATCACACTCTAAAACCATAACTTGTAAAATATTGGGAAAATTATATATAAATACATAGATGTATACATATATATACATACATGTACATAAATATACATATGTATACACATATACATATGTAGGCATGGGTATATACACTAGTATATTCAACACATTTGTACAGAGATGTATGTGTATACTCTGAGTATATAAGTTTTAGAAATAAGTGAGAGATCTGTGCAAGTCACTTAACCCCAATTGCCTCAGCAAAAAAGCAAAAAAAAAAAGAAAGAAAGAAAAAAGAAATAAGTGAGAGAAGAAGCAAGTCCTCCTAATATATATACTATATAGATAATGTGTATTACATTATTTTTATATATAATACTACATAATGCCATGTTTATAAAATGTGGTGGGTGATAAAGGTTTGATTTTCCAAAAATATTTATTATTTTATTTATTATTTTTGATAGTATTTTATTTTCCTGAAAACATGTAGTTTTCAATATTCATTTTTGTAAAATTTTATGTTTTAAATTTTTTCCCCTCCCTCCCTTTACTCCTTCCCAGACTGCAAGCAATCTGATGTAGTTTACATAACTGCAATCCTTTTAAATATATTTCCATATTTGTTAAAGCATATCGATTTATTAAGTGATGTGTGTCAATTTCCTGACAAACCAGGATCAGATCTCCTCAGCAAAGGACTGGATACTGAATAGAGAGGGAGAAAGACTTTTATACATTAAAACAGTAAAAATAAGCCAATTAATTAAAAGGAAGCAATTAATCAGGATACAGCATTAAATAATCTGAGTTCCACTTGGAAGATAGATTATGAACTTTCTGAGTTGGGAAAGGGTGCGCTTCCCTGAAATCATAAAAGACACCCCCCCCAGTGTCTGTGAAAAATCAAAGGAATGTGGAAATAATAACTTGATAAGTATGGGACCAGTTTTCAAATGAATCATAGGAGTTGCTTGAGATGTATAATTATTGAAATGGATGGGAGAGAATAAACATTTACATAGTGTCCACTATGTGCCAGGCACTGTTAAGTATTTTGTAAATACTACCTCTTTTGATTTAGATGTTAACTCCCATTTTTAATAGAGCTGTAGAGTAGATACAACCTTTTCCTTACAACAAATTTAGGATGAGTACAATGATTTTTTTTTAAAATAACATATAGGGAGACAGCTTCAGAAGATAAGTCCCTGATTTGTCCAGGATACACAGCTAGTGTTCTAGCTGCTTTGTGAGTCTAAGTCTTCTGGAGGTAGAATCGGGGCTGTGGCTCATGAACGGAGTCCAGAAACTCCTCTTTGGGAAAACCTCATCATCCAGCAAGACTAAATCAGTCTTGATCCTCATATCTCAGAGATACCTTCTGATTTTCTTATTGGAGGGCAGAAGGAAAATTCCCAAACCTCCATTTAAGGAGGGAGCTTAGGATACATATATAATTTTTCCCTTGGCTACAATACTTTGGGAATCCTCTCCCTTCTCTGACATGCCCTCTCTCTGTTGGATGCTGTATAGGATAAACTAAATGAAGTCTTCTGGGAATGTAGCTTTGAACTATAACCTAATTGTGACTTGAGACTTTGCAATAACAATCTGAACTATAGCTAAAAGCTGCAAGTATGCGATTGTCTTGGATGAACATTTCCCCTCCTGTTTCCCACTGCCTCTTAATTAGCATTTAAGTACTCTTTTTTAAAGGCAATGATGGCTTTGGGAATTTAAGTAACAGAATTCTCTCATCCAAGAATATCTTCTTGTATAGCAGTTCTCTGGGAAAATTTAAATTAAGAGTTTGTTATTTACTAATATTCTTTTATTTCTGGGATATATTTCTGTGTTTAGAGTGTAAGCCTGGACTCCCCCAGACAATGGGAGAAAAGGCTGGGGGAGGGGGACTTCTGGTCTATTTAATGTTGTGTTTTTCAGTTTGTGCTTTGCATTCTTCTGCTGATATCTTGTCAGTTGGGAGTTGCCCTTTCTCCAGAAATTGTAATAAATCTTTTTGTTTCTTTTTACTTTGAGATTGTCTGATTTTAATTTGGGAAAGGGTCACTGTACCACACTGTGCCTTTTGCCAACCCTCCCCCTTCCAGTTTTCTTTTGTATGCTCTCTTCTCCTATTACTTACTCCATATTGGATCTTCATTTAAGGAGGGAATTTAGGACACTTGACTACAGTACAGGGCTTGAACTGGATTCTACCATGCCCCTTCACTGGGTATTTTCTTTCCCAGCTCATTTCCCCCCTTTCAGCTCCCTTCCCCTCTTTCAGTTCCCTTTGTGTGTTGTCTTTCCCCTTCATTACAATGTAAGCTCCTCCAGGGCAAGGACTGTTTATGTTTCACATCTGTAATCTCAGAGCTTGGCATTTCACTTGGCACAATTTAGGCTGTTAATAAATGTTTATTGACTGATTATGGGGCTGAATCTGTGTATAATTATGGATATTTAAAAAATTTCTACATCCCTGAGTCTCAGCTTCCTCAGCTGTAAAACATGAGATCTGGTCAACATAATACTCTAAGATCCTCCTCCTCTTCTTGCTCTAGGATTCTAGATTATATTGTTTCCAAGGCATGACTGTGGGGAAGAATAAGGATAAAATCTACTTATGCTTATCTCACTTCCAAAGCTTTTATTATTTACACATTTGTAAACTGCAACCATAAAAGTATCTGAAATTCCATTTCATGAGAGCAGCTGAGATCATAACACCTCAGACAAAAGGAGCTTTGGGGATCTGAGAAGACTAGTCATTAACTTGATTTGATTCTTCCATCATGATTACTCTCCTTCCTCAGTGATAGTGACCATTAATAATGATTTCCAATATTTAGGTCCAGAGATTTTCCCATGAGCCCTCTCATTTGTCCTCACCCTACCTTGGAGGAGATGGGTATTATTCCTCAGATGAGAAAATGAAGCTTTACATTAAGGGGATGTGACAATATTTCCTCTTCTTTTTTATTCATCATCCGTCCATTAACCTCTAGTTTCTGTTGATTTCCCTTAGTTTTTTAGCAATGGGTCTGAACTCCTTGGGGTTGATGGACAAGTCCCTGCCAGTGTCCAGAGAGGCAAACAGGAATTGGCCTTCTGTCCCCAGAGATTTCAGCACTGCCTCCTGTGTAAGAGCAAGGGGACAGATAGCAATAAATGCCACTTTCAAAAGCATTTTACAAGCACAATACCTAGTATTTTAAGGTTTATAAAGCACTTTTACAAACCTCATTTTAGCCCTATAATAACCCTGGGAGGTTAGTGCTATTATCTCTATTTTTAAAATTTATTTTTAATTTTTATTTTACAAATGAGGAAACTAAGGCAAACGGTTATTGAGTAATTTGTCCAGGATCCCACCGATCTCATTTGACCCTCACAGCCACTGATTATCAGGTGCTATCATGATCCCCATTTTATAGATGAGGAAACTGGAGCCCAGAAAAGTTGCCCGACTTGCTCAGGATCTCAGAGCCCAATTAAGTGTTCGAAGCAGACTTGAGTCGCTCAGGGCTTCCTACTTCTTAGTTAGGTCCAAAGGAGCCAGTACAAGAGCCCAATGAGCCAGACAGCTAGGGATGGGGTGTGTGTGGGGGGGCGGTGGTTGCCTTTCCTTCCCTGATTCCGGAACTGGAAATTCAGGTCCCACCCAGTGCCTAGGACTGATCCCCAGTTTGCCTCGGATGGCCCCCCCAACCCGGATGACCCCAGTCAGGCCTCCCCGGGCCTGAGGCTAACCCGCTGCCCCCTAATCTGAGCCTCTAGGTAGCCCACAAAGCCCTAGATGGTAGCAGCGAGCCAGAGGCAGCGCCAGGCTCCAAAATGAGCTGAATGAATGGACTGCAGACTCCCGAGAGCTGCAGCCTGGGCGCCGACGTCGCGCCATGGCTGGGGCTGCTCCTCGGCCTGCGGGAAGTCCTGGCTGTGAATTCGAATAGAACAGGGGTGACACCGAAATGGAATGGAACGGAAACCAATGGAGAGTGATGGAATATATGGAAGACCAGGGAGGGGGAAACAGAATGGAGACCAAAGGGGGCGGGGAGGAGAACTGAATTGATGTGCCCCACTGGAATGGAAAAGGATAGAATGGAACCGAGACCATTGAGGGGAATAGAAAGGAAGGGAGAGCACGGGGGTGGGGCGTGACATGGAACGTAGACTAACGGGGACATTGGAAGGGAGCACAACAGGGAATGAAAAGGTCATCGAGGGAACTGGGGTGAGCACGGGAAGGACAGTGGCAATAAATCGGGGAAGGACTGGGAATAGATCACAAAAGGCAAGGTTGTTGGGCAAGGGATGCCACGGGAACGTGGGGATAGAAATGAAGAGGGGAACAGGGCTGAGGGAAGAAGGCGTTGTTTGTAGATAAACGGACCAGGGGAAGGAGAGGGGAAGGAGGTGAAAGGAAGCTGGGGATAGGAGATGTGGTGGGGTGATCAGGCTTCAGGGACACTGCTTCCCTGAGGAATATTCTTTGAGTCACTTGGTTTGCCTGTTGCTCATAGTTATTTATTATAGTACTCCCCTAATCTAGATACCCAGGCATTATTGAATGTCCTCCCTTTAATTTTAATTCTAAGCATCAGCAAACTCTTCTCCCAAAACAATGGGTGTTACTGAAAAGTCTGAATATGGGCAAAAGAGAAAGAAAAAGGTGAAGGGAAGGAAGTGAAAACAGAAAAAAAAAAGTGAAAAGAAAGTTAGATGGGAAAACTGGAATCTGATTCTTAATGCTGCTTAATATTAAATTTTCAGTCTTTCCTTCCTCTCTATTTCTTAACTTCTACTGACACTGACAGGTTGAGTCTCCAGAGGACTCCTGCTACCTTGGGTTCAGGGGCTCCTTGTGGGTGGCTTGCCTTCTAACAATGTGTCCCACCAGAATTTCCCTTTTTAGGTCATAGAAAAGATATTTACTTAAATAGCATAGGAAGAAGGGTAGTTACAAGACACTTAAGCCCAAACCTGGGGTTCCCTTTTCTGCTGATATAGAGAACTTGGGGGATAATATGGGATGAATTTAAAGTACAATGGTTCAAACATATAGGGAACACTCAATGCCCAAGGAAACTCAGGAACAGTTGAGTGTTGATAGCCTTTCTTTCTCTGGAGAATCCTCACAGATTTGATTGAGGAGTGAAGGTTTTCCTAGGCACTCTGCTGCTAGGTTGGACAGCCTCCTTACAGAACATGGAATCTCTGTTGGACATGTCCAGCCACAGCCGGACTGGATTGGGCTGGCAAGTCACTCTGCTGCTGATAGCTTGGTTCTTTACTGAACATAGCTACTTTGACTTTTTGAGGCAGGTTTTTTGTCCATTGGATTGCTGTCAGGCTGGGTTGGGCAGTTTGCTTTTCTACTGGATAGCTATTGCTGCACAAGGTCAGGCAAATTGGTTGGCTGCTCACCTCTTTACCAGAGACTATGTCTCTTTTGGTCAGTCCAATGGAATCACTCTTCAATGGGCAGCTTCCATCTTCACAATCTCTAGTCTTGGGTTTTGCTGACTTTTGCAATACTGTTAGCAAGAGCAATGACTTTTATCCTCACATCGGGCAGAAGTCTCTCTCTGATTTCCTCAACTCCTGAGGTTTGTCCCTTCCAGGGAGAAAATGTAAGAGGTCTAACTTCTCCTGTTGAACAATTAATCTAGCAGCTTCAGAGTACATTACTTTTCACCAGTGAGGTACCCTGTGTACTTATGTTGATCAGTCAGTTACACTTCAGATTTCTATTGCTCTTAGTCAAGGATTCTGAAGGATAAGGGTATTGAAACAGTCTTTGCTCTGGGCAAAGGCTTGCTGGCCTTTTCATTTTCAGAGATGTAGAAGCTTCTTTTATAAAAACCATATCGAATATTAATTTTCTCATCTGTATGTTGAGAATTGGTCAATGGAAATCCTTGATCAGTTTGATGGGTTCACAGGTGGTAAGTCTTTGTTATTTTGATTACATCTCTTTTATTTGGGCTGGATTGATTGTTTTGAAATGTAGTTTGACACCTGTCAGATTGGCTAAAATGACAGGAAAAGATAATGATGAATGTTGGAGGGGATGTGGGAAAACTGGGATACTGATACATTGTTGGTGGAACTGTGAACAAATCCAAACATTCTGGAGAGCAATTTGGAACTATGCTCAAAAAGCTATCAAATTGTGCATACCCTTTGACCCAGCAGTGTTTCTATTGGGCCTATATCCCAAAGAGATCTTAAAGGAAGGAAAGGGCCCCACATGTGCAAAAATGTTGTTGGCAGCCCTTTTTGTAGTGGCTAGAAACTGGAAACTGAATGGATGCCCATCAATTGGAGAATGGCTGAATAAATGATGGTATATGAATGTTATGGAATATTATTGCTCTGTAAGAAACGACCAGCAGGATGATTTCAGAGAGGCCTGGAGAGACTTGCATGGACTGATGCTGAGTGAAATGAGCAGAACCAGGAGATCATTATACACGGTAACAACAAGACTGTATGATGGTCAATTCTGATGGCTCTCTGCAACAATGAAATGTTTCAAACCAGTTCCAATTGTTCAGTGAAGAAAACCATATACACCCAGAGAGAGGGATATGAAATGTTGACCACTGCATAACATTTTCATGCTCCCTATTGATGTTTGCTTGCATTATGTTTCCCTTCTCAGATTTTTTTTTCTTGTAGAACCGACTTTTCTTGCACAGCAAGATAACTGTAAAATTATGTATACACACATTCAATTTGTCAAGTATTTTAACATAATTAACATGTAGGAGACTTTCTGCCATCTAGGAGAGGGGTGGGGAATGGGGGGGATTTGTAATGGAAAGCTTTGCAAGGGTCAGTATTGAAAAATTACCCATACATACGTTTTGCAAATAAAAAACTAACAAAAATTAAAAAAAAAGAAATGTTGTAGTTTGTAGCCACCCCTGGAAGAGATTGTTATTTGAACAATTGTTTTCTCCTTAATTCTTCCTTTAATTCTTCCCAAAAGACAGCCCAGAAGACAGAAAATTTAGGATGGACTAAGGGCACTGGTAAACTGAATGAACTGCAAATATCTAAAGGAATGATATGGGAAATGAAAAAAAATCTGGGTTTTGCGCTCTTCTTTTTAAAGATCATGAATTGGTTGGTCTATGTGAAGTTAAAGGGAAAGTAAGTCATCTCTTCATCAGCTTCCAAGTTTATATCTTTCCCATGGAAATCTAATCACTCAAGGTAGTTTTAAAGAGCTCTGGGGTAAGGTGAATTACAAAATCAATTTGGTAAGTTACTTGTATAGAAATTCTAATTGTGTTTCATCTCTGATCAAATCCAAAACCTCTGGTCAGTATCTTTATGGCTGACCAAATGAGTTTCTGGGATGACAAAAAGACATGTTGGTGGGTACATTTCTCCATCTCTACCACTACCAGATCACACTCTAAACCATTACTGCACTATTCCTCTGGTTCTCTGCTCTACTCACTCATCAAAGGCAATCTTAAAAGCACTAAGGGTTTACAGGTTGACATTACTTTCCAAAGACATCTCAACTTAGCTGATTCCTATTATTACTACCAATTAGGTAGAAGAATAATTCAAGAAAACAAATGGCATTTTTCTTTTTTTTATTTTAATAAAGCTTTTTATTTACAAAACATATGAGTGATTTTTCTACATTGACCTTTGCAAAAACTTTTTTTTCCCAAGTTTTTCCCCTCCTTCCCCCCACCCCTCACCCCTAGATGACAGGAAATCTAATACATGCTAAATAGGATAAATTATATGACAAATACAATACATGTATACATATCTATACAGTTATCTTACTGCACAAGAAACATCAGATCTAGAAAGAGAAGAAAAAAACAACCTAAGAAGGAAAACAAAATGCATGGAAATATTCATAGAAAGTGTTAAAACTGCTGTGTTGTGGTTCACACTCAGTTCCCACAGGCCTCTCTCTGGACGTATATGATTATGTTCATCGCTGAACAATAGGAACTGGTTTGAATCACATCATTGTTGAAGAGAACCATGTCCATCAGAATGGATCATTGTATAATCTTGTTGCTGTGTATAATGTTCTCCTGTTTCTGCTGATTTCACTCAGCATCAGTTCATGCAAGTCTCTCCAGGCTTCTCTGAAATCCTCCTGTTGGTCGTTTCTTACAGAACAATAATATTCCATAACATTCATATACCATAATTTATTCAGCCATTCTCCAATTGATGGGCATCTTTTCAATTCCCAGTTTCTTGCCACTACAAAAAGGGCTGCCACAAACATTTTTGCACATGTGGGTCCCTTTCCCTCCTTTAACATCTCTTTGGGATATAGGCCCAGTAGAAACAACCCTGGGTCAAAGGGTATGCACATCTTGATAACTTTTTGAGCATAGTTCCAAATTGCTCTCCAGAATGGAGAGCAATTAAAAACTTATCTATTTTGTGATTAATGATGACCTCTAGTTCTCCTTTGGTCACAAATTCCTTCCCCCTCCACAGGTCTGAGAGGTAAACCATCCTACATTGTTCTAATTGTTTATAATATCATTCTTTATGCCTAGATCATGAATCCATTTTGACCTTATCTTGGTATATGGTGTTAGGTGTGGGTCAATGCCTAATTTCTTCCATACTAGTTTCCAATTATCCCAGCAGTTTTTGTCAAATAGTGAGTTTTTAATCCCAAAAAACTGGGGTCTCTGGGTTTATCAAACACTAGATTACTATTGTCATTGAGTATTTTGTCCTCTGAACCTAACCTATTCCACTGATCTACTACTCTATTTCTTATCCAGTACCAAATGCTTTTGGTGACCACTGCTTTATAATATAGTTTTAGATCTGGTGCAGGTAGGCCACCCTCATTTGCATTTTTTTTCATTAATTCCCTTGAAATTCTTGACCTTTTGTTTTTCCAGATGAATTTTGTTGTTATTTTTTTTCTAGGTCAGTTAAATAATCTCTTGGGAGTTTGTTTGGTATAGCACTAAATAGATAGATTAGTTTAGGTAGTATTGCCATCTTTATGATATTCGCTCGACCTATCCAAGAGCACTTGATGTTTTTCCAATTGTTTAGATCTGACTTTATTTGTGTGGAGAGTGTTTTGTAGTTTTGCTCATATAGATCCTGACTTTCCTTTGGCAGATATATTCCCAAATATTTTATACTATCGATAGTTATTTTGAATGGAATTTCTCTTTGTATCTCTTGCTGTTGCATTTTGTTGGTGATGTATAAAAATGCTGATGATTTATGTGGATTTATTTTGTATCCTGCAACTTTGCTAAAGTTGTGGATTAATTCTAATAGTTTTTTAGTTGATTCTCTAGGGTTCTCTAAGTAGGCCATCATATCATCTGCAAAGAGTGATAATTTGGTTTCCTCATGACCTACTCTAATTCCTTTAATCTCTTTTTCTTGTCTTATTGCCAAGGCTAGCATTTCTAATACGATATTGAACAGTAATGGTGATAGTGGGCAACCTTGTTTCACCCCTGATCTTATTGGGAATGGTTCCAGTTTATCACCATTACATATGATGCTAGCTGATGGTTTTAAATAGATGCTACCGAGTATTTTAAGGAAAAGTCCATTAATTCCTATACTCTCTAATGTTTTTAATAGGAATGGATGTTGGATTTTATCAAATGCTTTTTCTGCATCTATTGAGATTATCATATGGTTTTTGTTAATTTGGTTATTAATATAGTCAATTATGTTAATAGTTTTCCTAATATTGAACCATCCCTGCATTCCTGGTACAAATCCTACTTGGTCATGGTGTATTATTCTGGGAATGATTTTCTGTAATCTCTTTGCTAATATTTTATTTAAGATTTTTGCATCAATATTCATTAAGGAGATTGGTCTATAATTTTCTCTCTCTGTTTTTGTTTTACCTGGTTTAGGTATCAGTACCATGTCTGTATCATTAAAGGAGTTTGGTAGGAGTCCTTCATTCCCTATTTTTTCGAATAGTTTATGTAATATTGGAGTTAATTTTCTTTAAATGTTTGGTAGAATTCACATGTAAATCCATCTGGTCCTGGGGATTTTTTCTTAGGGAGTTGATTAATGACTTGTTCTATTTCTTTTTCTAAAATGGGACTATTTAAGTAATTTATTTCCTCTTCTGTTAATCTGGGCAATCTATATTTTTGTAGATATTGCTCCATTTCACTTAGGTTTTCAAATTTATTGGCATAAAGTTGGGCAAAGTAACTCCTGATTATTGCTCTATTTTCCTCTTCATTGGTTGAAAGTTCTCCCTTTTCATTTTTGAGACTAACAATTTGATTTTCCTCTTTCCTTTTTCTAATTAAATTAACTAGAGGTTTATCTATTTTGTTGTTTTTTTTCATAAAACCAACTTTTAGTTTTATTTATTAATTCAATAGTTTTTTTACTATCAATTTTACTAATCTCTCCTTTTATTTTTAGGATTTCAAGTTTGGTATTTGATTGGGGGTTTTTAATTTGTTCTTTCTCTAGCTTTTTTAGTTGCAAGCCCAATTCATTGATTTTCTCTTTCTCTATTTTATGCAAATAAGCATCTAGAGATAAAAAATTTCCCCTTATTACCGCTTTGGCTGTATCCCACAAATTTTGGTATGTTGTCTCATTATTGTCATTCTCTTGGATGAAATTAGTAATTGTGTCTGTAATTTGCTGTTTCACCCACTCATTCTTTAGGATAAAATTATTTAGTTTCCAATTGGTTTTTGGTCTATTTTCTCCTGGCCTTATATTGCATGTGATTTTTATTCCGTCATGATCTGAAAAAAATACATTTATTATTTCTGCTTTCCTGCATTTCATTTTGAGGTTTTTGTGTCCTAACACATGGTCAATTTTTGTATAAGTTCCATGGACTGCTGAGAAAAAAGTAAACTCCTTTCTGTCTCCATTTAACTTCCTCCAAAGATCTATCATACCTAACTTTTCTAACATTTTGTTTACCTCCTTAACTTCTTTCTTATTTATTTTGTGGTTTGATTTATCAAGTTCTGGGAGAGGGAGGTTGAGATCCCCCACTATTATAGTTTTGCTGTCTATTTCTTCTTGCATCTCTCTGAACTTTTCCTCTAGGAATTTCCATGCTATACCACTTGGTGCATATATGTTTAGTATTGATGTTGCTTCATTATCTATGGTACCCTTTAGGAAGATATAATTTCCTTCTTTGTCTCTTTTAATGAAGTCTATCTTTGCTTTTACTTGGTCTGAGATCAGGATTGCTACCCCTGCTTTTTTTTTTTGTTCACATGAAGCATAACAGATTCTGCTCCAGCCTTTTACCTTCAGCCTGTATGTATCTCTATGTTTTAGATGTGTTTCTTGTATACAACATATTGTTGGATTCTGGTTTTTAATCCAGTCTGCTATCTGCTTCTGCTTTAAGGGAGAGTTCATTCCATTCACATTCACAGTTAAAATAACTAATTCTGTATTTCTGGCCATCTTATTTACCCTAGCTTATGCTTTTCTCTTTCTTATCCCCTTTCCCTCTTTCCTACTATTTTGCTTTTGATAACCACTTCCCTCAAACAATCCTTCCCCTTTAGAGCCCCACACACGCCTTTTTTCCCCCTTTCCCTCCTGTTTCCTTATAAGTACGTCTATTATTCCCTCAGAGCCAAATCTGATGAGATGGAGACTAACCCAATTCTCATTCCCCTCCCTTTTTTCCCCTCAATCATTATAGGTTTTCTTTGCCTCTGCATGTGATGTAATTTCCCTTATTTTTCCTCCTTTTCCTCTTCTTCCAGTGTTATCCCTTTTCTATCTCTAATTTCTTTTTCAGTTTATCATATCATAATAATCATAAAATCACAATAATCATATCATAATAATCATAAAATCACAGGAATCATATCATAATCATAATGTAATAATAGATTCATAAAATCAACCCTCATTGTATAAGTATCTATAACATAAATATAGTTCTCAAGGTTTTTTTTTTCTTGTTACCTTTTTATGTTTCTCTTGTGTTCTGTGTTTGTAGATCAAATTTTTTGTTCAGTTCTGGTCTTTTCAGTAGAAATAGGTGAAATTCTCCTATATCATTGAATGACCATCTTCTTCCCTGGAAGATAATGCTCATTCTAGCTGGGTAACTTATTCTTGGCTGTAATCCAAGTTCCTTTGCCCTTCGGAATATCTGATTCCAGGCCCTTCGATCCTTCAAAGTAGAAGCTGCTAGGTCCTGTGTGATCCTAATTGTGGCTCCCCGATATTTAAATTGTTTTTTTCTGGCTTCTAGTAATATCTTTTCCTTGGTGTGATAGTTCTGCAATTTAGCCACGATATTTCTGGGGGATTTAATTATTGGGTTTCTTTCAGGAGGTGATCGGTGGATTGTTTCAAGGAGTATTTTGCCTTCTGGGTCTAAAATATCAGGGCAGTTTTCTTTTATGATTTCCTGGAAGATAGTGTCTAGGTTCTTTTTTTCATCATGGCTTTCAGGAAGCCCTATAATCCTTAGATTGTCTCTCCTAGATCTATTTTCCAGGTCTGTTGTTTTTCCTAGGAGATATTTCATGTTTTTCTCTATCTTTTCATTTTTTTTGTTTTTGTTTTACTGATTCTTGAAGTCTTGATGAGTCATTCATTTCCAGTTGTTCGATTCTAATTTTTAATGTCTTATTTTCTTCAGTTACTGTTTTTAGTTCCTTTTGCAATTGACCAATTACATTTTTTGTTCATTGCATTCTTTTTCCATTTTTTCTATTTTATTTTGCAGTGATCTCATTTCGTTTCCCCATGTTTCTTCTAACTCTCTTTTAAGATTTTTTATGTAATCTTCAAAGAAAGCCTTGTGACATGGAGACCAATTTATGTCTCTCTTTGGGGCTTTTTCTGGAGTTGCTTTACCTTTAGGGGCCTCAGGATTTGAGGTCTGTTCTTCCCTCTCTCCATAAAAGTTGTCTATGGTGAGAGCTCTTTTTGGTTTTTTATTCATTTTTTTTAAAGGTGTGGGGTCTGTTTAAGGCAAAGGTGGGACAGCTGCTTTAATTTGCCCTGGGACAGTTCTGCTGATTGAGTTATTTCAAGAATTGGGCAGTTCTGCTGATTGAATTATGTCAGGTGCTGGGCAGTTCTGCTTTAGTTCACCCTGGGGCAGTTCTGCTGATTGAATTATTTCAGGTACTGGGCAGTTCTGCTGATTGAATTATTTCTGGTGCTGATCAGTCCTGTTGATTGATTGATCACCCTAGGGTGCTGTGTAATGGCAGCTAGGTCCGATGCTCATCAGGGGTTCAGAGGTTCACAATCTACCCCCCACAAAAGGCAGATCCTCCAAACCACCTGCCCACAATCAGGACAGATTGGCCCAAGAGGCCCCCAGAAGACTCCAAGGTGTGTGAAAAGCACAACGCTCCCACTCCTGTTCCGACTCTTGTTCCAGCTCCCTGCTCCAGCTCCCTGCCCTGGTCTCCCTGTGCTGCAGTCTGGGTTCAGCAGACCATCCCCCTGCCCAATTAAAACAGACCTGTTTTGAAGTTCTTCCAGAGTATCTTCTTCTAGAATAGTGTTGTCCTCCAGATATTGTGGATTTTTTGCTTCAAAATCAGTCTAGAGGCTTCATATTTTGTTGGTTTGAGGGGAGGTTAGAGGAGGTTACAGAGACTCCTGTCTGATCTCCACCACCATGGCTCCACCCCCGGAAGGAAGAACAAAAGGCATTTTTCTTTTCCAAGTGTATTGGATCTATTGTTGGGTTTACTATGAACTAATCCAGCAATTCTGGATACCTATTTGGAACGGCCAAAAAAACCCACTAAAGTTTTGTACACTTTGGACCCAATAATCTAACTATTGAGCTCCAAAATAGCTCCTAATACTTTGATTTAATTTTCCTTGATTATAAATTCATCTTTTTCATGTTTGATACTGGCAATTTAATTTTCTTCTTTGGTCAATGATATATTTTTATTGCCCTCCCAACATACAGCTCTTACTTTTATTAGTTTAATATTTTTTAAAATTTCAATGCTGTTAATCTCTTTTTTGATTTTCAGATTTTATATTTTGTTTTTAATTGGGAGTTTTTAATTTTTTTCTAGTTTTCTTTTAGTTGAATGCTCAATTCATTGATCTGCTCTTTCTTCTAAATTGGTGTATTTAAAAACATAAATTTTCCCATTAGTACTATTTTAGATGCATCCCACAAACTTTGATATGTTGTCTAGATTGTTATGACATTTAATGCAATGATTGTTTCTATGATTGGTTCTTTGACCCAACCATTCTTTGGATTAAATTCTTTAGTTTCCAATTAATTATTTCCCCCTGTGAAGCAATTGGGGTTAAGTTACTTGCCCAGAGTCACACAGCTAGCAAGTGTTAAGTGTCTAAGACTGGTTTTGAATTCAGATCCTCCTGATTCTAGGGCTGGTGCTCTATCCGTTTTACCATCTAGCTATCCCCTTTCCCAATTAATTTTTAATCTATGCTTCAAAGGCTCTTTATTGCATATAATTTTAATTGTATTATGGTCAACAGAAATATTTCTGCTTTTCTGAATTTGTGAAAATTTCATGCCCTAATATAGGATGGTTTTGTGTGTGCATGTGTTTGTGTTTTGTAGATGCTATGCATGGCTGAGTATTAAGCATATTTACTTTTTATTTTCATTAAATGTTTTCCTGAATTTCCTCCATTCAATATTTTCCATTATATCTAACTTTTCTAAAATTCTATTTGACGGGGTACAACTTTTAGGGGAAATATAGTAGTGATCCTGAGGTCCCCTGACCTTAGACTACTATTGTTCTAACAATCTGTCAATGATTTTAAAGTCTTCTGGTTTTAGGATAGTTCTACAAACATTGTTGACTGTGAGATAGATAATCTGCTGGTCAGTGGCATCCAAGTTTCTCAGACAACAATGAATAGACTGTCTCTCAAACTCACTTGTAAGCCATAAAATTAGTAAATAAGTAACATGAAGTTTTGTTCTCTCTTCTTTCTCTTGGTTCTTTGTTAAATTCTTTTGGAACTTAGCCCACTTAAACTGGTGTTACAATTACAATAAACTTTGCTCCTTAACTTGGAAAGGAGTTCAAGCCTGAAAATTCTCCTGAGACACCCTGTGACACTGATCTCCTATCCCAACCTTTTGGGGTCTCTTTTGAACCTCAACACTTCATTTCCTTAACTTTTTAAATAAGATTTATCTAGGTCTGAGAAGGACAAATTGCGGTCTTTCCCTCCTGTATTTCCTTCTCCTGTAATTCATTTAACTTTCCTTTAAGAACTTAGAGACTATGCCATTAAGTGCATATATGTCTGTGGTACCTTTTAGCAAAATATAGTTTTCCTATTTGTCTTTTAATTAGAGGTTTTTGCTTTTGTTTGAGATCATGATTGTTACCCCAGTTTTGTTTTTGCTTGGACTGAATAGATTCTGCTCTAGCCTCTTATTTTAACTCCATATTTTTGTTTCATTTGTGTTTCTTACAATTGACATTGTCAGATTCTAGTTTTTAAATCCATCCTGTGATTCTCTTTCATGTTATGGGGTAAGTTCACCTATTCAGAATTATGACTGCTAATTATTTGCCTCTAGTTTTTTCTTGTTCTCTTTAACTGTCCCATCTTTGTTTTGCTTCTGATTTTTTTTTGCTTCTCATTAGCTTTCTATCTACCTCCTTATTTCTCCCCTTTCATTTCATTCTTTTCCTTCTTATGTATTGGGTACTCCTTTGTAAGTAAAGTTTTCTCTTCAATTCTGGTCCTTTAATCAGGAATGCTTGGAAATCCTTTTTTGATAAAGATCAATGTTTTCCCCTGTAGGATAGATATCCTATCTTTGCTTGTATGATTAGATCCTTTGCTTTCTGGAATATCATATCCCAAGCTCTCTTCTTTATGGTGGTGACTGCTAACCTGATTGTGGTTCCTTTTAAAATTGTTATGTAGTCAAGTTATTAAAATGATCTCTCCTTTTCTATTTTCCAGGTCAGTTACTTTGAGATGTTTTCCCCATTTTTTTATTCCTCCCCCTCCCCAGACTTTTACCTTTTTATTTCTTGTCTTTTGGAGTGATTAGCTTCCATGTGGCTAATTCAGATTTTTAAGGAGTTATTTTCTTGAGTAAAATTTTATATCTCTTTTCAAGCTGTTTTCATAGCTTTTTTTCACTAGTTATTTTTGCTCTACTGCTCATTTGGTTTTTAAAATCATTCTTAGCTTATGCTCATTCTTGCTTTAGCTCTACCAGGAATTTTCACTGGATTTGGGAATGTTCATTTTTTTAAGATTTTGTCTATATTTCTAGTCACTTTCTTCTATATTTGTGGCTTGAGTTTCCCTATTAATGCTGTTGCAGAACCTTTTTCACCTCTCTTCATCTACATTTATATTAAAACGTTGGCTTGAGGCTGTGTTTCCTTGGCACTTTCCCCTAGGTATAGGAATTGCTACTGTTCTGCTTTGATATCTCGTTTTAATATTTCATTTTACCAAGGGAAAAAATTAAGGTCAGAAAGAAGAAATGATTTGTTTAGTTCATGATGGATTCAAGATATAAATCCAAGTCTTCTGCTTCTCAGCCAAATTTCTTCTCTGCACACCACTCTTATCAAGGTGGTGATTTACGTGGAATAGGATCAGTCCACTCAGGTGAGAATGTGTCCCATATTTTTATATTGCCTAGTGATCAAAATTCACTTCCAGTAGTCATTCCTCTTCAGTGGATCTCAAAGAAGCCCAAGTGCCTGCAGACTGGGGTTTGTTTTCACAAAGGCTTCAAAATTGGGAGGTTACTCACTAAGTATGATACATGCCATTTAAAACCAAAATTTGCTTCACTCCAGAAACAAAACTAAGAATTGGAAGAAAAACACAAATGAGCAATAGGTTGCTGAGAATTAAAGAGAAATTTTCTTTTTTCAAATCACTTTATTGGATTTTTAAAAATGATCAAAGCACTGGCATTTATTTATATATGAATGTACCATAGAATAGTTAGGTTTCTTGGTAATGAATGTGGAGGAAGAAAGGAAATTAAATTCATGCATGACTATGGGACTCCAAAGGGTAGCTGAAAGGTCCTAGTCCATTACATCCATTTTGGTCAGGAACATAATGTCATGGCTGACATCATTCCTCTTGTTGGGAGCCTTAAGATTCAAAGGGAACCTAGAGAACCCCTAAGAGTTAAGTCTTAGCTAAACCCACTATTCATTACACTTGAGAATTCAGCCAGCCACTACTTCAATTGGATTTTTTTAAAAAGTGAAAGATATTAACTTTGTCATATTTTAATATACAAGTACTTAGAGAAAATGGATGAATGAAGTTAACTGTGAAAGCTGTTTCACAAGACAGTGTTCTAAAAATTGAGTGAAGATCGGCTGTGCCCAGGCCCAAGTTTCCTTTCTCCAGAAATCACTCGGTTTACAAAGAATGGAATCATATAACCCTTTTATTTGTGAGACTTTAGTCTTACCTTGGCATGAAAACTCCCATATAAGGTAATTTAGTCATCCTAAAGATGTGGTTGGGTTAGAAGTTTTTCATTTATGATTTAAAATGTGAGGTCATTTGTCCTGACTAATCAGGGCAAAGGTCCAGCCTATAGGGGTGTTACCCCAGACCTGTATATAATCATTCTTTGCTTATTCTACTTTGCCTCTCCTTGTCTGACTGCTTTCTGGGAGGGAGACACCCTTTCTTGTGAGATTGTAATAAAATTCCTTTCTGCTTTTACCTGGAGAAATCTTTTATTTGAACAAGTGGTCTTTGTCCCATACAGTTTATGGGGGCTCAGCTGAGATCACATGACCTGGTTGGGGACTCCAGCATTAGTAGGATGGCACCCCGCTTTACATTCTATGTTGTGTTAAAAGTTAGCAAGCTTGTGAGAGACAAGAATTCAGCTTCTATGTTGATGGTTTCGAAACCAATTGCTGGAATTCAGAGTAATAATTCTTTTAGAGTGACTCAAGATCTTTAACTGAAGTCACTCTGGATAGGTGAGTGTATTGGTTTTTGATGTCGGCAGGTAATTTGTGAGCTAATTTTGGGGTCCTTAGCCCAAGAAAAGAGAATCTTTTTCTCTTTCTCTCCCTCGTCTGGCTGACTGCAGCAGCTTTGTAGAAGAGGGGGAGATATGAAAATATATTTAAAATATGAAGATGATAAAAACAAGCAGGAGGAGATATTTGTATATAGAAAGGTTAGTAAGAAAGTTTATGTATGAATGAAAAAAGAGCATAACTGAAAGGGATTAGAGAGTTTGGGAACTTTTGGGAAAAGGGAAAAGCATTTTTCCATTTTTTATTTTCCATAAAGTAGTGGTCTACTACTTTACTACTACTACTACTTTAAAAACTCCTGCAAGCAAGGGGCCTGAAACTTTATCAGAACTCAGGCCTGTGGAATTGTGCCAGGAAGCATTTCAAGGTAAAACCCATATGGAGCAGGAATGGATGCTTACCTCTTTCCTGGTTTACAAAAAGAGGTTTGTGGGAAAACAACCAAAAGGCAATTCTGCTTGAATGGAACATCTAGACAGAATTTAGGGAATCTTACAAACTAAAGTACTGGTTAATTTTAAAATAACTAAATTGTGTTAAAATTGGAAACTTAATTGGTTGTGATAGATTGGTTCTGTTTGTTATACATAAATCGATTAAGTAATGGGTTCCTTCTGAGATTGCAGTACCTAGATTTGATTTGTTATCTGGTACCCTGAGTGTTATTTGAATATAAACTTCTAAAAAAATGAAAAATGACATTTTTCTGGACCCAGAACATGCCAATTTGAATCTGCAGTAGTAGTTAAGTTACAGAACTGTTAAAAACATTTTAGCAGATTCTGGGATTTTTGAGAACAAGTTTTAAGTTGCTTGGCATTATCAGATAAATTGAGTTTATTGTTGACATAGGCCTGTTTTATATGATTAAAAGTCTTCTGAGGTTGGCTAAAATGACAGGAAAAGATAACGATGAATGTTGGAGGGGATGTGGGAAAACTGGGACACTAATACATTGTTGGTGGAACTGTGAACAGATCCAACCATTCTGGAGAGCAATTTGGAGCTATGCTCAAAAAGTTATCAAACTGTGCATACCCTTTGACCCAGCAGTGTTTCTACTGGGCCTATATCCCAAAGAGATCTTAGAGGAGGGAAAGGGCCCCACATGTGCAAGAATGTTTGTGGCAGCCCTTTTTGTAGTGGCTAGAAACTGGAAACTGAATGGATGCCCATCAATTGGGGAGTGGCTGAATAAATTATGGTATATGAATGTTATGGAATATTATTGCTCTGTAAGAAACGACCAGCAGGATGATTTCAGAGAGGCCTGGAGGGACTTGCATGAACCTGATGCTGAGTGAAACGAGCAGAACCAGGAGATCATTATACACAGCAACAACAGTATTACATGATGATCAATTCTGATGGACATGGCTCTCTCTGCAACAAAGAATTGTCTCAAACCAGTTCCAATTGTTCACTGAAGAAAACCATATACACCCAGAGGGATTTGAAATATGGACCACAACCTAACATTTTCATGATCTCTATTGATGTTTGCTTGCATTGTGTTGCCTTTCTCTGATTTTCTTTTTTTTTTTTCTTGTAGATAGGATTTTTCTTGCACAACTTGTCAAGTATTTCAACATTATTAACATGTAGTGGGCTTCCTGCCATCTAGGGGAGGGGAGGGGGCTGGGGGTAAAATTTGTAACGGAAAGCTTTGTAAAGATCAATGCTGGGGAACTACCCATACATATGTTATACAAATAAAAAAGCTTTAATTAAAAAAAAAATTCTGAGGGAAACTGAAGGAAAAAAAAACCCAAGTTTTTCTAAGCTTTTCAGGTTTGTGGAATCTTTCTTGGCTAGGGAGGTGTCTCTGGCTGACCTGAATTCTTGGGTGTGAGCTGGTGACCCAATGTCTTTGACATGGGCCCCCTCTCAGCATTTCTGACATAAAGTCAGTCAGTCACTGGGTCACAGACTTGTAGCCAGACATCTAGGTCCAAAGTTCTTCAACCCTCTTCCTTCAGGATCTTAAGAGTCTGCCAATTTCTTGAAACACTGTGGTCAAGAGTTTTCTGCCACTTTAAGTTTTGGGCCTATGTGTGTTTAAATTGGAATTCTGATTCTAAAATTATATGGATAATTACTATTAACTCATACATGCTAAAATTGTGAACTTATTTTGGTATAAGACTTTAGAAATGTGTGTATTGATATTGAAGTATTGTTACTAGAAATTTAAATCTGTATTTGATTTGATTTTAAGTTAAAAATTTTGGTTCCTTGGTAACTTACCTACTCAAAATTTCTGGTCATTGGGAACCTTAATCCATTGATTACAGAATCATGATTGTGGGAATTTTCCTGGCAAACTCAGCTTATATGGTAGCCTTTTCAGATCAAAAACAATATACTGTTATGCATCAATCAAAAAAATGAATTGGACTCCCTGGAAATCCTGATTCCAGCGTATTGAGTTTATTTCAAAGCTGAAATGCATCTCATTAATAGCATCCTTTTTAAGGATACAACTACCTTAAGTTTAATAAACTGTGTGTTACTCCCTATGTAATTTGACAACCTTATCTCCATTTGTGGTAAAAAGCTATTTAGAATATTAATCTTTGTCTTACTCCCTTTAACAGAAATAAAAGCAAGAAAATTTGCTCTATGGGGATATGTGTACTTGAACAAATTGAAAGGTGTGTAACATTTGTAAAGATAAATAAGGTATTGAAGTGCCCTTCTGCAGGAATGTAGCCTGGCTCCAAAATAGGTTTTAATGAAATGACACCAGTGGGGAAAAAGATATAGGGTGGAAACTTTCCCCTAAGCTTTGCTGCCTTAAAAGAGTTAGTGGAATAACATCGGAACAAATTGTACCTAACTATGGATTGGTAGAGATTGATTCAGATAAAGGAACATATTTTACTTCTAAGTTTTATAAAAAATGGAGAGAGATTGCAAATTGAGTGGCAATTCCATACATCTGGGCATCCAATACTATTTGGGAAAGTGGAAAGAATGAATCAGATTCCTAAGAAACTGATTACTAAATTGATGTTAGAGACTAAATGCTTGCTTATTGCTTTATTAAATTAGAATTATCTCCAGAAGTGATCTTGGACTTTCTCCATGAGATTGGTTTATTTTATTTGGGAGGAGAAAGGGAAAGACCCTCTTTTGAAACAAAGTTCAAGTTTTTAAGGAATTATATACTGGCAGTGTTCTCATCCCTCTTTAGCATTCAAGAAACAAGGATTCTTGACCTTTGGAAAAGTGTGCAGTTTGCAGGATCAAGAGCACTAAGTCCTAGAAGAAGCAAAGTTGGAAAATGAGCAAGACTGCAATCTGGAGGCTTCGAACCCCAGGCTTACAGGACCTGTGGAGGAATCTCAAGAACTGTTTATAACCTTTAAAATTGACTTTGCAATTAGGAATGTTTTGGTGGGATGTGTGATTGTGCTTAGAGGAATTTTATTGTACCTGTTTATATTTCCAAAAAAGCTTATAGGGACTCAATTGGTAGTTCAATAAACTTTTTTAAGGATGAATTATTCTGATAAGGTCCTTTTATGTGAAATTAGGATATTCTATATTGTTTTTTTAATCGGTTGTATTGAGTCATCTTAAAGTTGTACCCATTATTTAAAAGGACTCTTGGGAATAAGTTTTTGTCTATGTCCCTTTGAACATGTTTCTGCTATAGAAAATATGCAATTTATCATTTTTCTATATATTGAGCATTTTAAAAGCAAAATGATTTGTGTAATGTTTAACTTAAAACCATCTACTTAGATATGAAAGCTGAGAACTTTCTAGGATGAATCTGTTATCAATATAAGGTCATAGTCAATACCTATTTAGGATATGTGATCCTTGAGAGCTAAATTCACCTAAAGTGATTAATGAGATTTACTAATTGAGATAAAATCTCTTGGAACTGTAGCTAATATTTGGAATTTTAAATTCAGGTATTGTCCAATGGATCAAGCCAGTGATCTGCCATAAGCTACTCAGAAGAATGTGATCCTAAATTGTTACAGGTGGTTAGTACCTGGGCAAAAGTTGGGAGGACAATCTTGGGCTGCACTTAAAAGTGGGATGCTTCTGATTCAAGTTTCCCAGTAGTGTTCCTTTGAATAAAAACCTACCTGATTATTCCCGAGTCTAGCTATAAGATGAAATTATTGCATATAATTTAAGATGCTGTCACATATGTGCTCGGGCTGAGGCCTGAAAAACCAGTTTTTGATTATAATCATGTGCTTGATTTTTCCTCTTATGGAAAATTTCTATAATCAGGACAAGTTTTCAGTAGATGTAATTGTAATTTCCTATCTGAAAATGTCATATCCTCAATGAGTTATTTGCCCATCTCATCTGTTTGTTGCTAGATGCATGTTTCTTTTAGCATTTTTGCTTTTTGTAATGGGCACTTGAATTTGTAAAAGGTTACCCAATTACTGGGAATATAACTGGTTGGGATAAGTGGCCCTGCTACCTGAGCTCAAGGAGAGCTGGGATTATAAAACTCCAATAAGGAGATATCTGTGGAAGGCTATCTTCATAGTACTTAGTGGGGCCCTCTATTCCCAATCTGTATTATCCAAGATGATTAGAATGAAGGGCAAGGAAGGGAGGAAACTGGGCGATTTATAGATAATATTCCCATGAGAAAAGACTTCCAGAAGAAAATACTATTTGCCTTGGTAAAAGAAAATTAGCACGTTTTGATTCAAACTTGGGCTTCACCTTTTAGCAGCTCTTCATGGTTTTAGTTGGAAGAGCCTGTAGCAGGCAGCTTTATGGTTTTTCCTAATAACTCTCAGTGGAGTTATGTCTTCCCTGTGTGATGCCACCAATTACCAATATGGTTCAGAAAACTCTGCCCAAAATAATTAAGGTAGTAACTATAATCATGGGACTAGCATGGTTGATGGTGCTCAAGAGACTAAGGGTGGGAAACATAGCCTGGGAGAATAGGTCAGACCCTGAAGATGAAGTTGCCCAGGAAGTTGAAGAAATGTATAAACTTCAATGTAAAAAGTTTTTAATTGATAAGATGGGGGAATTGAATGGAGTGAACTGTGAAATCTGTCTCAAGATAGAGACTGTGTTCTAAAAATTGAGTGAAGGTCTGCTGTGCCCCGGCCCAACTTTCTTTCTCCAGAAATCATTTGGTTTACAAAGAATGGGATCACATAGCCCTTTTCTTGTGAGATGCTAGTCTCATCTTGGCATTGAAACACCCATATAAGGTAATTTATTAATTCTAAAGATGTTGGATCAGAAGTTTTTCCTCATTTATCATTTAGAATGTGAGGTCATTTGCAAAGGTCCAGCCTATAGGGAGCATTATCCCAGACCCGTATATAATATTCTTTGCTTACTATACCTTGTGTCTCCTTGTCTGAAAGCTTGTTGGGAGGGAAATGCCCTTTCTCACCAGATTGTAATAAAATTCCTTTTTGTTTTTACTTTCAGAAATCTCCTTGATTTATTTGAACTGGTGGTCTTTGTCCCACACATGGGAACACATAATTCTTGCCATCAAAAAATTCAATGAGAATGAAACAAAATTCTCCTGAGAGGGCGGTGAACATTCAACATCAGTTCTGGCCATGAAAATTGCAGTGTTTCTATTGAAGTATAAGTCTCTAACCAGATGTACAAAAAGGGAGGAATTTGCCAGCCAGAGAAAAGCCACTAGGCTACTTACTAGGATTGTCGTCTGATACTTGGGGGAAAAGCATAAGACTTATCTCTTAATTGGTCAAAGAAAGCATAGAGAAATGATGGCAGGGAACTTACTCAACATCTGTTCCCACACAAAAAAAGAATGCTTTAAAGTCCTGATAAAGAGAAGAGGGAACTTTCTCCCCCAGTTGAGACTGTGAAGGCATTAAGCTTGATCCATCTGGGATTTAAGATCCAGCCATCATAAAGCACAGTCACTGGAAGGGAATAGAATCTCTTTCTCCTATTCAATGGAGAGTTATCAAAAATATCTTTAAATTGTGTGGAATATTAAGTTCAATTAATTATGTTTCACATATACATAATGAGGTTGCAGATATGTACTGGTCTTGGTCACTTCTTTGTGGATGGACTAGAGGTGGCCCAGAAGGAGGTTAGAGAATGAGGTTATAACCAAGAAGCAAAACACAATTTGGTTCTATTCTCCCTTAAAAAAACATTGATGGCTTCTAAACTCTCAGAGTTTCTTTGAGGTTACAGCAACACTAGGTGACATGGCCAGAAGGTACTCGGCTACTTTTAGACACTATCATCAGGGTCCTGGAATTGCAGAAGGGATCCTGAAACATGGAATCTTTGGTCAGTGTTGTGATTTTCAAAGGAAGTGATATTGGCTGCTTCTTAATAGATAGTAATCGGTGATCTTGAAATGTACTGAAGACCACTTTGACTTTAGGGTCTCATCTACATTACTTGTTGTATAGGTAGGGGAATGTCAGATCTGATAATTGGAGAAAGCTTGCTTGATTAGAGAAATTTCCACAGCCCCCGATTTCCATAGTCTGGGGCTTTAGGGCTGAAGGAAGACCTGAGCTCTGCGGAGTCCTTCTCTCAGGAATTCTTCATAGATCTCTGGTGATTTCAAGGACATAGGAGAGTAGAAGGCTAAGACTTTTTCATTTTCCTGATGTCCTGGGGGAGTCTTGAACAAGAAGTCATTAGCATGGATGTTGTTGACCTAGGAAAAAGGTGAAGGTGAGGTGAAAGGGAGATAGGAAGAGAGGAAAAGAAAGGAAGACAGGAGAGACAGAGGAAGGGAAAGAGGGAGAGAGGGAGGATGTGTGGGTGTGTGTGGGTGGGTGAGAGAGAGACAGAGACAGAGACAGACAGACAGAGAGAGAGAGAGACAGAGACAAAGAGAAAATAGAGAAGGGGAGAGAGAAGGGAAAGAAGGGAGGGGAAGGGAAAGGAATTAGGCATAGTGACTCTGCCAGCACCACAGGGTTTAGTTCCCAAGTCTTAGGAAGGATTAAGAGATATTGGCCAGAGCTCAGGGAAAAGCATGCCTTTCTTCGTTTCTCATCATTCAATAATAGGGCATTTGTTGCCAGAGTAATGCCCTAAAACATATCTCTCACAGGTTTCCCCTGCTCAATGGCAGCCCAATTTATCTGGTCTCCTTTTCTTAAAGTGGTGGAGTGAAAAACACTGAATTCACTCAGACTTGGTTTTCAGTCTCCTTTCTAACCCATATTAATTATAATAGCTTTGTTACTGTGGACAATTCAAATCTCTTCTCTAAAGCAGTTTGCAAACCTTAAAGGACTATAAAATGTACTCATCACTATGATCTCATCCAACTTGTCTTAATCTCTCCTACTGTTAACAATCCATCCATACCAGACCCAGTCTTCATGGTTCCATGCAGAAGTCATATTCATTCCTGTTTTGGCTCATGCTACATCTTTGTCTAGATCATTATCTCTCAGCTTCTATGAAAATTCCTACCCATCCTTCTAAGGCCTAGTGCAAAGTCTCATTACTTATATAAGGCCAAATTCTTTTCTACATAATAGGTACTAGAACAAATTCTCCTTTGGGGGGTGATGGTAGAATGGTCCCTGCTGAATCAGCAGAGGTTAGGGGAAGGTGGGTTGGGATGAGGCACAAACCACTGTCCCATTGGGTAGGCAGACCAGTGATTCTACAGGGAACTCATATTTCTCCAACTGCAGTTGAGCCAGCTTCTTATAGAATTCATTCTCTTCATTCTGAGAGGAAGCCACAGTTGGAGAGAGACCTTGTTATTTCATTTCTTGGGCTTGAGGCACTTTCAGAAAATTCTCCTAGAAACCCAGCTCCCTCCCCTTCTATTTACCAGTATCTCTTCTAAGTCCCCAAAAAGGGACCAAGTGCTGATGAATTTCTCATTAAGGAGGGTGAGGATTGATGAATTTTTCAGGACAATATTCCGAAGAGTGTGTCCTGAACCTGTTCAGGGGAAAGTTATTTAGGGAAAATGGCTTGAAATAATAGTCGTCTCTAATACTGGGGGACAGTTGTAATATATATTTCCCTTTTGGAACCCTTACTTGCCCATTGAATTCCTCATACCTTTATCCAGGGTGTCTGGTTATGAGACCACCATCTTTCACCCTTAACTCTATCAGGAATTGGCCAGGATTCCTCACCTCAGCAAGACTGGTCATCTAGGGCTCCCCACAAAATGACTGAATGTACCAGCTTCTTTTCAGCTCTAGCTCTGTCAAAAGCTTTGGTGAAAGGTAAGTATTGGACCTGAGGAAACAGCAAGCATAGAGAGGAAGGCTGAGAGATTCCCTTGGATGTAAGGATGGGGAGTGGTGGTATATTTGACCCTAATAGAAGTTGGGACCAGAATGGGTAGAGTGATGCAAAAACTACCCCTGACATCACAAGAACTCTGTTTAATTGTGTCTCTACTCCCCTTCCTTGGTGCAGCTGCCACAGAACTCTGAAAGGCAAATACATCATTAGGAACTCCTGCTATGGTCAGATTGTATGGTGGGAGAAATAATATGAACTTCTCAATCTCTTAAGGCCTTCCACAATCTGATTCCAATCTCTCCTTTTCTTTTTAATTTCTATTATATCTCTTTATATTCCTTTTATTTCAGATAAACTGCTATCTGTCAATCACAGTGCTACTGCTTGAACTCAGTATCCTATCTTCGGCCTCTGTCTAGTTGGATCAACTTTCCTTCAAGTCCAAAGGCATTGTTCCATCATATCTATCTCTAGGAATTTTTGCTGCTCACCTCAAGTTATCATCTCCTCTATGGCATCTTCCCCAGACCCTTCAGTGGTCAGTGGTCAATATTCTCTCCCTTCTCAAATTATCTGTATTTACTTATCTGTGAATAGTTCATATCTTCCAATGCAACGACAGCTTCTTGAAAGCAAGGACTGTTTTGTTTTTGTCTTTGGATCTCCAGTACCTAGCACAAAGCCTTCCACATAGTAGGCACTCAAAAATATTTATTGAATTGAATTGAAACATAAGAACCTTAACTTCTCACACTCAATCTCTTTTCATAATAATGTTCCCCTTTTCTCAAGATCTCTTCTTTTTAGCTAGGAGCACCAAAAGCTGCAAAGGGATGTCTTGAGCATTATAACCCTTTAAACCTTTAAAACCCCTCACCTTCTTGAAGGCATACATAGCTCTTTCTAGCTGTTGGGCACCTTCTTCCCTGCTTAGTTCCCGCTGCCACAGAATCTCCTCCATTTGGACAGCCTGCTTTGAGGGAAGACAGCTAGTTTCATTACTCTTTTCATCCTGGATGATAGATGGCATTGAAGGGCCAGAGGCTTCTAGCTCCATCTGGGAAAGAAAGGACAATGAGAGCTTACCCATCTCAAGGAATTCTTTGGATTATGGACCAATTCTTAGGGACAATGAACAAGTTTTTATTTAGGGAAGAACCCAGTTCTAAAGCTATAAAACAGCAAATATGTGATTTCTTGTTTTAAGGAGGAAGGGATATGAATGGTTTAATGCAAACTTATTTGCTTTAGTAGAGCAGAGCTTAAAACTTTTCCACTCTTGATCCCTTTTTGCCTTAAAATTTTTTTTACTCAATCCTTTTTAGGCATATAAAATAATTATATGAATCAAATATTTACTGATAATAAATAAAGTTTTGTCTCCCTCATTCAAATTACATTACCCCCACATGGGATTGCAAGCTACAGTTTAAAAAAATTTGTACTGGAAGATGGTGGGCGTGGAGTGGTATTTTCCTGCAAAAAAGCAGTGCATCAGCAGTGGTGAGGGGTAGGAAGTAATTCAGGTTTCTGCCCTTTACCTCCTTTGAAGCTCTATTCTCACTGAGGCCCCAATCCTTAAAAGTAGAGACTGAGACAGCTATAGAAGTAGAAAGGAAGTTGCTGCAGGAGGGAACCCCATCTCAGGAAGAGGCATTTGAGGTATATATTTTGCCAACTTTTGGCTTATATGGGAATATTAAAGGTAAGTCCATTTGCTTTTAGTCTCAGAAAATGGAGTTAGGATATAGGTCCTATCTTCACAATAATTGTGAAAAGGCTAGATTGATTTATCTCCTAGGATTTTAGCAACATATCAGAGAGTGGAGAGATGTTAAATTATAAACTATCTCTTATCATGAGAGTTTGTGAGGGAAGAAAATTTTGTGCCATGTCTCTGGGAATGGAGCAGTATGAACAAAGAGTGATTGAGTAGGACAACACAATGGTAATACTCCTCTCTCTCTTCCCCAATAGTTTAGTCTTAAAAAGAGTCCAGTTAAAAGACCTTTGTGTGATTTTATTATATTTGGATGATCTCAAAAAAAGAATGGAAGGATGATATAGAGGAATACACTGAGAAAAGGGGAAAAGAAAAAAAATAATGAGTAAGATTATTTCCTATATGTGGGACATATAAGAGTTTATACAAATGATCATACAATCATTGGGTGTGGGGTGGGTGGAGCACTCAACATTGGAATATCTCATCTGAACTTGTAAGAATAGAAATACTCATACAGTTGGGTTTCCTTCAGTAAAGTAAGAAGAAAAGGAGTTTAAAAAAGAGGGGGGAATAAGAGGGAGAAAAGATTAAGGGAGGGAGTACTCAGAAGCAAGAGAGACTCTTAATAAAGGACAGTTAAAAAGAGAAGGATAAGTGTAAGAGAATAAAATAAACACAAGTACACAACAGTCTAAATATGACTATGAAGGGGGTGAATTACTCCTAAAATGGAAGAGGATAGCAGAATGGATTGAAAAATCAGAATCTGACAATGTTGTTTACAAGAAATATTGAAACAGAAAAATGCACACAGAATTAAAATAAAGAACTGGAGGAGAATCTATTATTCTTCAGTTGAAGTAAAAAAGGCAGGTTAAGTAATCATGATCTCAGATAAAGAAACAGCAAAAATGACCTAATTAAAGACATAAATAGGGAAGCTCCATTATGTTAAAAGGTACCATAAATAATTAACATATATCAATATTGAATATATATATATATACAACAAATAGCACAGGATCTAAATTATTATTATTATTTTTGCTTTTTTTGCTGGGGCAATTGGGGTTAAATGACTTGCCCAGGGTCACACAGCTAGGGAATGTTAAGTGTCTGAGACCAGATTTGAATTCAGGTCCTCCTGATTTCAGGGCTGGTGCTCTATCCACTGTGCCACCCAGCTGTCCCTTGGATCTAAATTCTTAAAGGATTGTTACATGAGTTACAGGAGTAGTTACATACTTACTAAAACTATAGTAATGAAGGATCTCAATTTATCTTTCTTACCTATCATATAAATCTAATACAAAAAAATTAAGGAGATGAAAAGGCACATAAAATAGACACTAGGAAAATACTGAATGGGAATAGAAATAACTGATTCTCAGCTGTACATGCCACCTTCACAAAAATTGACCATTAGAAATGTAGGTGATGCCCATTAGTTGGGGAATAGCTGAACAAGTTATGGTATATGAATATGCTATATGAAATGATGAGAGATGAGTTCAAAAGAACCTAAGAATAATTTCATGAACTGATACAAAGTGAAGAGAGCAGAGAACAATAGATACAATACAAAGTTGTATACACAACTTTGAAAGATTCAAGAATTCTGATCAACCCAACAACCAACTACCTTTCCAAAGGAGTTGTGATGAAATATGCTATCCACCTTGAGATGGAGGGTTGATAAGACTTAAGTCTATTTTCTTCTTCAGAAACATATTTTCTTCTCTTTCATATTATTTTTTAGAAACATGGCTAATGCAGGAATTTGTTTTACATGACTACATATATTTTTAATGAGTTTTTGTTTTTCTTGCCTTTTCAATGGGTTAAAGGAGAGGAGAAGAGAATCTGGAGCTGAAAATAATTATCAAAAAAAGTTTTCAATATTTTAAAGGTTTCTGATTTCATTAATGTATCCTCTCCAATCTAGTAATGAGTATTCGACTGGCATTTTTAGTAAGCACCGGTTCTTTCTATGCCATGACTAGAAGAGCACTTCAGAGTAGATAATGTGCATATTTTATGTATTGTAGTAAGATGATCTAATTTGTCCCACAGAAACTTGGTAGGTTGGACTTAATATTCCTTCCCTCCCCCGTTTTACAGATGAGGAAACAAAAAGCTTAGGTTGTAGTTTGCTTAAATCCACATAGCAAACAGGCCAATTTAGACTCAGATCTTCTGACTTTTTGTTCCAAAGCCTTCCAAGGGAAAAGGAAGAAAAGGCAAAAAGGCCAAAGTCTACACTGTCTTTGCTGTGCATTAGTACACAGAAAAGTTAAAATAGCGTGGTATCTAAACATACAGCTTTTATTTTTCATCATTTGAAGGCTTGTTCCCTAGATGAGAGAGCGTGGAGCCCAAACTAATAAATGATTTCATGCTGCATGTTGTTGTTTCTAGTCATTTCCTACATACATTCAGGATTCACTTGTTTGTTTATATGTTATATCGCCCTGGTAGAATGCATCTTTGTGTCCCAAATTCCTAGCACATATAAAGCAGCTAGTTAGTATAGCAGATAAGGGCCTCGACTTGGAATCAGGAAGACCTAAGTAAGTCTTAGACATTGGCTAGCTAAGTGAGCTTGGGTAAGACACTTCTGCCTTTCTCAGCTTTACCTCAATTTCTGCAGCTGTTAAGGGAGGATAAAAATGGCATTACATCCTAGTGTTAGTGAGGCTCAAATAGAAGCAACATATGAAAAGTACCTTGAAAACTGCAAAGTGTCATATAAATCTTAGCTGTTACTATTATTATTAACAACAACCACTGATGCTCTTTAGGCTGGATATTTAAGATTAGTATAAGCCTTCAACATCTGAATCTGAATTCAACATCAGATCTGAATCTCTCACTGGCTCAATTTAATGAGATGTAATCATGTCTAAAGCACCAATGATTGATTCTCTCCCTAAAGAGTTGCTGATCTTTATACAATATCTGATAAGAAGAAAGCACTTCACACATTGCCTCATTTCTTTTTCTTTTTTTTTTTTTTTGCTGAGGCAATTGGGGTTAAGTGACTTGCCCAGGGTCACACAGCTAGGAAGTATCTGAGACCAGATTTGAACTCAGGTCTTCCTGACTTCAGGGCTGGTGCTCTATCCACTGCGCCACCTAGCTGCCCCACACATTGCCTCATTTCATTCTGGAAAGCAGATGCTACAAAAATATCTTTTACTGATGGAAACAGACTCCTAAGTGCAGACACTTACCAAGGATAATTTGCAAATGACAAAGCCAGGACTTGAACCTCAGACTTCTTTGGACTTTTTACCCATGACCCATGGCAGACCATGTTCTACCAATTAGCCAGCAATCCCTGACTGGAGAAAATCCTAGAGCTCTTGGTAGAGAGGCTTTGGGAGGCAGCCTGGTCTGGAGTAGAAAGAATAGTATCCAAGGACAGGTTTGTACTCTATCTCTGCTGCCCAACAGTTAAATTCTCTTTGGGCCTTAGTTCCCACAGTAAAATTTAAATCTTCCAGGTCAGATCCTGGGATTGGGCAGTTCCCAGAGAATGGATGAACCAACATCACCACAGCTATGATTTGCCAGAAGATCAGGTTTCTTAATATGAAGAATGGTAGACGAAGGATCCTAGTCAGAGCACCTGGGCTGAACTTTTGATTCTCATTTCACTTCTCTGTGTGACTATGGGAAAGTCACTTAGTCTGGGTCAGTCTGTTTCCACTTCTTTGAATATTCACCCTACAGGGTTTTAGTGGGTTCTGAGTTATAAAACTGGGCCTATTACCATTCTTATTCACAATTATTCCTAGTAAATGTTCAACTGCCTTTCTACAGGATAAGGTTGTAGAGCCCTATGCTTTGTCATCCCTCTGCATCCATAAGGGAAAAGCTCCTCTAGCCTCACCCTCCAGTCCTAATCATACTAGACTTGGGGTAGCATAACTAGGGGAACACTTCTAAGAGTTAGGATGGGAATATAATGACCAGTGAGAAAACTAGAGTTAGATCTGGTTCAAGTGATAAGATACAAGTGATGAGGAATAGAAAATTTAATCAGCCTCACTGTCAGAACTTTTAATCACCTATTCTGTTCCCATAGACTGTCTCATTTGCATATTAAAAGCATATTCTACTTCATCTCTTAGTGTGCCAGACAAGTTTGTTCTCCATTAGGCACCTAGCTGCCCCCTCCCACACCTCTCTAATTCCCTCCTTATTTACTAAATCCTGCTCTTTCTTCCTTCCTCATCTCCCCTCTGACTTTAAAGGTCCATGACACCTGAAGCATGTTGCTTAATCATATTTGGTTTAGTCCATGAGCTATTTCATGTAATAAATAGCATCCTTTGTCCTGTGATAAATGTCTTATGAATTTTGCACGTCTCAAAACTCCTCTCTTAACAGTAACATAATACTTCATTTATATTATACTTCTTCATAAGGACATAGACATACCTGAGGGAGATAACCAAGATCCACATGCAGATTCAGGAGGGGCCCGTGCAACCACTGCAAACCCACGTTCAGAGACCTGATGAGAGAAGTGGTATGTTGGGAAAGGATTGCATGTTGGGGATGGAGCACTGATAGGTCTGATTCTCACTCAGTGGAATCAGAGCTGTATTAGGAATATTTTCATTTGGGATAAAAATAGTTGAAGAAGGGAGGCAGGTAGGTAGCTTTGAGGACAACTTGGTATAATGGGGAGAAAAGATGACATTTCCCAAATAATAGTGGGAGAGCCTCTTTTTCCCACACTTGTTTCCCACAAATCTGAATGGGGAAAGAATTGAAGATGACAGCTAAGGAAGTACTGTTAGTGGGAGAAATTGTGATGAGATTTGTTAAAGCACCAAGAATGGAGATATTACAAAGTACGGGAAGGGATTATCAGAGTAGGGGTGAAGGCCACACACCATGAGCATGTTTAAAGAAAGTAATACTTCTTCAATAGGAAGAGGGAGATTGAAAAGGCAGATTAGAACAAAACAAGGGACTGAACTATGTTCCCTTATTCTCCTGAGAATGAGCAGTGAGTGAAAAGTGGGTACATGGGTCTTTGGGTTAAAATGTGATTATGAAAGATTTACTTGGTATCTACTCTCCCATCTAGGTTTTCTGAAGTTAAGTTCTGACTGTGTGAACCTTTCAGATCTTACAGTTTGGGGGTGGCACTAGAAGACTAGAGGGCATCTCCCCTGTTTTCAATCAATTTTTGAATACAGAGAGTGAGGAGCATTAGCCCTTCCAACCTAGATATAAGGATAGGCTAGTGCTGCCAAGAAGCCCTCTGCTTTTTTGCCCTGGGGTCCCAATATAATGCAAGTTATTTACCTGGGGTTGTTAACACTATTTTCCCCTTAATCTATTGGCTTTCCTCTTCACTGGCTCTGAGGACAGGAAAAAGGGGAACTGAAAGAGGATGTTAACAATAGTAATCCTCCTGGCCAATAGCCAGAGCTCCAAACTCCACTAAAGGGACATATGTCTGATGGGGCTCTACTACAGATCCTACCTTTCATTGGGTACAAAGAGCTTGAAATCCCGGACATGGCTGCTATCTTTGGAGAGGATGATGTGGCCAGTGAATTGGCTTGGACAGAACCAGAAAGGGTAGTGGAGAGGTTGGTTGAGTTGGAATTCTGCATGAATCCTGTGGGCAGAATAGAAAGAGAAGGGAGCAAGGAGTGCTTTCCCTCCAAGTGTGAGGATGGGAATACTAACACTTGTAAGAATTCTCTAAGTCTCAGTTTCTTTATCTGTAAAATAAATGGATAGAACTTCAACTCCACAACCTCTAAGGAGCTGCCTAACTTGAAATCTTTGATACTGTGATCATTGGGCTTCAGCCAGAATTCAGAAGATTTCGATAAATCAGTAAAAAAAAAGGAGCTTAGAGAATCTGAAGAACTGGAAAGGAGAGAACAAAAAAGGAGGGAGTACCCAATGGAACAAAGAGGAAGAAGGCCACTGGAAATGGGAAATAACATGAGGAGGGGGCTTTTGGGAAGAGAGAGGGAAGAAAAGGAAGAAAAAGGAGAGGCAGACACACACACTCTCACAGAGAAAATTCAGGGAATCATCTCCACCTGCTGGTAGGAAGAATACATTGAGCACAACTTCATTCAGCCTATGAGGCAGCTGGATGACGACCCAATCTTGGTCTTCAGACACCAGGGGCCAAGTCAGTGAATGTTGTACCAGATAACCCCAGACTTCCTCAGGCCAATCATTCCCACTCAAGTCTCTCAAAGAGCCAATGACAAGGGACAAAATAGATGGTTCCTGGCTTTCCTGCATAATCTTCAACCTCTTTGGGCCCATATGAGCAGCAAAAGGAAGATTCTACTGACTTTCTCCAAGGTCATCAATGATCTCTGTTCACTGGTAAATCCAGTGACTCTTCTTTCATCCTGACCTCTCTGAACTATCTGTTGCCCACTCCTTCCTACTGGATACTGTTTTCCTTCCTAAGTTGTTGTGACATCTTATGTTGATCTGACTTCCTGCTCTTCCTCAGTTTTCTTGGTACAATTACTGTGCATGAACACCTCTCACCTTTGAGGTATGTGTGTACTCCAGGCTTCTTTTCTGGGCCCGCTTTCTTTGTTTCCTCTTTTTATTTTCTCATCAAGTCTTAATATCTCTATATAAATGACTTCTGAATCTTTCAAATGAGTTTCAGTTTGTTTTCACCATCTTCTTGCTAGATATTTCCACCCATGTACTCCATGAACATATCCCACAGACTTAACATGTCCAAAGCTCTGTATTATTTTTTCTCTTAAACCCATTTCTCCAAACTTTCCTACTGTTTTTGAGGAAACCACCATCCTTGCAGTCTGCTAGTTATGAATCATGTAGCAGTCATTCTTGACTTCAGTTCTCACTCCCCAATCCCTGCCCTGATCCAGTTAAATGTCATTTCCATATTATCATTGATATGAATATGTATTCCTTCACTCACATGGCCATTACCTCAGTTGAATCCTGCATCACCTCTTGCTTGCACCACTACAACTGCCTTAATATATAAGTCTCCCTGCCTCCAGCCTTATTAGCCCATACTTTATATAACTACTTGATTGATATTTGTAAGGCCCAGATCTGATCATATTACTGTCATGGTCAAGAAGCTTTTTCAGTAGCTATTTTTTTTTCAGGATAAAACATGATCTTTTCTATTTGGCATTTAAAGCCCTCTACATACTAGCTTCTACCTGACTTCTTTATTTTTTTTTATTAAAGCTTATTATTTACAAAACATGGTGGATAGAGCACCAGCCCTGAAGCCAGGAGGATCTGAGTTCAAATCTGGACTCAGACACTTAACATTTCCTAGCTGTGTGACCCTGGGCAAGTCACTTAACTCTAATTGCCTCAGCAAATTAAAACCTTGTGTTCCAAATTTCCCCCTCCTTCCCCTCACCCCCTCTCCTAGATGGCAGGTAATCCAATACATGTTAAATATACTAAAATATATGTTAAATCCAATATATGTATACATATAGTTATCTTGCTCACAAGAAAAATCCAATCAAGAAGGAAAAAAAAGTGAAAAAGAAAATAAAATGCAAGCAAACAACCACAAAAAGAGTGAAAATGCTATGTGGTGATCCATACTCAGTTCCCACAGTGCTCTCTCTGGGTGTAGATGGCTCTCTCCATCACAAGACCATTGGAACTGGTCTGAATCATCTCATTGTGGAAAGAGCCACGTCCATCAGAATTGATCATTGTATAATCTTGTTGTTGCCGTCTATGATGATCTGATTCTGCTCATTTCACTTAGCCATCAGTTCCTGTAAGTCTCTCCGGTCTCTTTAAATCATCCTCCTGATCATTTCTTACAGAAAAATAATATTCCATAACATTCACATACCATAATTTGTTCAGCCACTCTCCAATTGATGGGCATCCATTCAGTTTCCAGTTCTTTGCCACTACAAAAAGGACTGCCACAAACATTCTTGCACATGTGGGTCCCTTTCCCTCCTTTAAGATCTCTTTGGGATATAAACTCAGTAGAAACACTGCTGGGTCAAAGGGTATAGACAGTTTGATTCCAAATTGCTCTCCAGAATGGTTGGATCTGTTCACAGTTCCACCAACAATGTAATCAATGTCCCAGTTTTCCCACATCCCCTCCAATATTCATCATTATCTTTTCCTGTTATCTTAGCCTATCTGACAGGTGTGTCCTATCTGACTTTCTAGGCTGACTACACATTACTTATCCCTATATACTTTACACTGCAACCAAAGAAACTTGTTGATATTGCCAGTAAACTATATTCTATCTTTTACATGTAATCCTTTGTTCAAACTGTGTCCTAAACCTGGAAAATTTTCTCTCATTATCAGCTGATGAAATTCCTAGTTCATTTTAAAATATAAACAGCTTAGAGGAAATGTGAGTTGACACTCCTATAACACTCCTTTGCAGTGGTGGAAGATCTGCAAGGGTGGTATGTTGAAAATATTTTTAAACTTTTTATATGTACTAATCAGTTTTGCTGATTTTTTTCTCTTTTTTTTAGAAATATTTGTTATATGGGATGGCTTTTTGATAGAGATTGGGATACTGGGAGAAGTTTTGGCCATATAAAGAATGTTCATGAATTTTTTTTTTTCTTTCAGGGATAGTTCAAGTGTTATCTTCTACAAAAGGTAAATCCATTGACTTATTTAGTATATTTTTTTCTGTTTTCCTTGCCCCTTGTAGACTTTTAAGATCACTGAGGTAAAGGATTTTTTCATTTTTGTGTTTCTATTATCAGCAGTTAACAAAGTAACCGGAACATACTAGGCATTTAATGCTTCTTGAACTGAAGTGGTTGGGCTGATCTCCAAAAAGAGATAATCAATCTATGATAACTGGGACAGATAGCTACTTTGCATTCTATAACCATTCTGATTCCCTGTTGCACAAGGCTATAGTTTTGCCTCTTTTCTTCTTATTTGCACAGGAAAGCCAAAAGTAGGAAGAACTCACCTGAAAGCAACAGTGTAGTAGGAGTCACTTATAGCTGTGAGGCAGGCCACTGTGCCTTGGGGTCCAAAGCGGGTCTTCACAAAGGGCTTTGGGTGGAACATGCTCAACAATTTATGGATGATGACCTATGGGAGGGAAGAGCCTAGTTTATCTGGACCCTTTCTCCTCCTGGGTTTGACAAGAGGAAGTGACCACAATGATACATTTGTATTAGATGGTGAGGAATTTGTTCCCCATTCTCATTTTTCAAGAGATTGAAGAGAAACTATCCTGAAAGACTTTGGTATTTCTTTCTTCCCTTGATACCTTGAAGCCTAAGGCACCAAATCCTTGAGAACTATTGAAGAACCAAGCTCAGGAGAAGATCTGGGTAGTGTGGAAGTAGGGAGACTGTTATTCTGATACTAAGGGAAGGGGATTCCTGGAGTTTGACCCTGAAATGGGAAGGGGAAGGAGGAGGAGGGAAAAATAGGGAGGAAACAGTAAACAAGTAATGTCAGGCCTGAGTAACAGGATGAGCATCTAAGTTGAGAAGGATTCCAATCTGATTTATTCGAGGCTGGGGAGAAATTAGGACAATCATTAGATCAAGTTTAAGGCAAAATGCTACATGGTGGCTCTAAAACACTTGATGTTCTGGGGAAAAGAGGTTTAAAATGGGTTGGGATATGTCTATAATAGAAAAATTATCTTGGAAGGTAGGCTGAATTGAATTGTTTCAGTCTTTACTCATTAAATTATTCCTCCAGATCTCACACATTCCAATCTAATTCAGCCCAAATTTTACTTTCCAGCTATAGAGAAAGTAAAATACTGGCTATAGAACTTGTTCCAATATAGGGCCCAAGGTTCCTTGCTTACCTCCTTGCCTTTGGGAGGTGGTGGATAGAAGCGGTTGTCAGAGAGGTATACACCTGTAGTAAGTACTGTATCTGGAATGATCCACCAGACCTCACCCAGATCCATGTCATTCTTTGGGGGTAGGAAAGCTTTGAATTGGCTGACAGAGAACACACTGGATGATAGTGCAGGGGCTGTCCAGTTTTTTAGCCCAGAAAGAATAATGTTAGAAATCTACAGGAGAAGAGCAACAAGTAGAGCATAAACTAGGATCCAGTTGAGATCAAACCTTTGAGATTCTACTGAAAAGAGGTACAGGTACATTTATATTCTCCAGAACATATATCTTTTTTTTTTTTTTTTTGGCTGAGGCAATTGGGGTTAAGTGACTTGCCCAGGGTCACACAGCTAGGAAGTGTTAAGTGTCTGAGACCACATTTGAATTCAGGTCCTGCCGACTTGAAGGCTGGTGCTCTAACCACTGCACCACCTAGCTGCCCCCAGAAGCCTTATTTCTTTAGTTAGTTGGAGACACCTGATGCTCTCTGATCACATGAAGGTACCAGTCCCTATCACTTCATGCCATGTCAATAGCCTATTGGTTGATCTCCCTGCTTCAACTCTCTCCCCACTAGTACAACTTCCATTCAGCTGTCAAACCTATATTCCTAAAGAACAGATCTGACCATGTCACTATGCCCCATCCCTCACTTCTCCCCTTCTCACCATTTAAACTCCAGTGGCTCTCTTTTACCTCAAAGATCAAATATAAAATCTGCTGTTTGGTTTTCAAAACTCTTAATAATTTGTCACCTTCCTATCTTACCTTCTTGCACTTTACTCTCCTGAACATAATCTAAGATCCAGTGATATTGGCTTCCTATTCCTGGAACATATGATCTTCCTACTTTGGGTTGTCCTAGAATTCTCTCCCTCATCTTCACCTCCTGACTTCCTTCAAGACTCAACTAAAGTTCCTCCCTTCTGCATGGCTTCTCTAGTCCCCCTTGATCTTAGTGCCCTTCTTCTGAAATTATCTTCAATTTATCCTGTCTGTACCTAATTATTTGTATTATAGTTTTCTTAATTAGATTGGGAGCTTCTGGAGAGGAAGGACTGGCTTTGTTGGGGGTGTGTGTGGGAAGTTTTCTCTTTATGAACTATAGCATTTGGCACTGGGCCTGGCACAAAGCAGGTGCCTAATAAATGCTTATTGACTTGACACAATGTACTTTGTAAACCTTAAAACACTGTATACCTTGCAACCATTATTTCTATCTGTAAGAAGACCAGCAATTTTGTTGTTCACTGAAAAAGAAATTAGGGTTGTTGGCAAGACCCTCCTTTCAGTCTTGCCCACAATTTGTTATGGGGACACAATGGAATCTCCTAATACTACCTTAGCTCCATAGTCCCACTTTATATTTTGGCCAAGGGAAGTTTCTGGGATGATCTGAAGATTTGCAAATTGCTAGCCATGTGTATGACAGGACAGAAAACATTTTCTAACCCTAAATCACAGAGGACTCTGAGATCAGAGAGCAACAGCTCAACAAGAGAAAAATCCTCAATCTTAACTTGCTGGCTTTTGCTAGCCACAATAGCCCTAGGTCAGTCTTGTCCTAAAATAGCTGAACCCTTCCTCTGGAATCGAACATGGATCTGCTGACCCCAAACCTACTGGTCTTTCCATCATCTCATGAACAAGATAAAAAAAAGTAAATTCATATAATTTACTGTAAAAATGCTGAGAGATAGTAGATAAGATGCAAAGAAAATGCTAGAAAAGGGAGGCCAGGAGATTACTGAAATCTTGGAGGACATCATTTTAGCAGTTTCTGAAAGAATGTATAGGATTTCAACATGTGGAGATTTAACAAGAACATCCTATGTGAAAAGAAGAGCATACAAAAGCATAATGAGGAATGTATAGATTATGTTGAGAAGTCATGGAAATAGCAAGATGTGGAAGACTTGGACTTTTGAGTCTATTAATTGTGGGATCATGAGCAATTCATAATTTCTTTTTTCCAGATTTTTCAGCTGTGAAATGGGGTTACTACTTATTTGTCAATATCACACAGGTTCATTAGAGAGGTAGGTGAAGAGAGTCCTTATCTTGGAGGTAGGAAGATATGATTTCAAATCATGTTTCAAATACTAATAGCTGAGCGCTACTAGGCAAGTCATGTAAACCTAAGCCTAACTTTTCTCATCTGCAAAAGAGGAATAGCACCTCCTAAAGGATCAAATAATAAAGAGACTGCAAATTTCAGTGTGCTATATAAAAGTGAGGGTTTTTTTTTATTATACTAACAAAAGGTATCAATTATTTTCATTGGTTTAGTTTACTGGAATGCAGGCTGCATGGAAAGTTGTTATTGAGAGGGCTACAAAAGCAGACTGGATCCAGATCAGAGTTCTTGGTCCCTGGAAACTTAGTTTATTACTATCTTGTATTGGGAATTATCTTTCCCAATAGGAATCCTGTCTGCAAATTTGTTATTCCCCAGAGTGGAAAAGCAACAAGCAGGAGGGTTACACAGCCCTCCTGTGTAGAAAAGCAGATAATTAATGTATAAGGGCTCATGAGAGGTTTACTGTTGAGGAAGAGGTAGAGCACCAAGCCCTCATTAGCCTATGTCTTTGTCCCTGTTCTGGTCACCTCTTAGGCACTAACCACACATCAGTCTCCTTATCACTCTTTGTTTTTAGGGATTATAGTGACTTTTGGAATAGGTACACATCTGCCTTCCTCTTCTGCCCTAGGACTTGGAGCAGAAAGTTTGTAGTTTATTGCCAACCTTTCAATCAAGACCTAAAATAGCAGTCTCTCTCTCCTTATTTCTCACACTTCCAAAGAGAAAGGGATCCCACTCTGTTCTCTTTTTTCTGACTTCTCCATTTTGTATTTTTGAGCAGAATTTTTCTTTTTCTTTTTCATGGATTTGATTCTTAGGAAAAAACCTCCAATCAGTGAAAGTCAGGTATGGTAAAGAAATTGGATGATCAAGCTAAATAATGCTTTTTTTTTGTTCAAAAACAACTTGGTATTATTTTGAAACAATAAAATTTTCTTTCACATTTTAAAAATTGCTTCTAAAGTTTCTCCCTAAAGAAGAATCCATAAATGTTTTGAGCAATTGAAACCGTGGTGGAATATGTGGCAATGTGCCACCCCATCTTTGCTCAGTTATTTACTTAGGTATCTGCATGATTCATGTCTCTTGTTTTTGGGATCTCCAGAAATTTCTCTCTCCCTCTTCTCCACTGATAACAACATGGGAGTGAGTCCCTTGTGCTGAAGACAAGAGCCTGTTTTTCTTTTTCTTTTCTTTTTTTTTTTTTTTTGCTTGTTAAGTGAATTGCCCCCAGTTTAGGTAATAGAGGTCTGAATACATGGAACACTACTTGGTCAAGAGGCACAGGAAATGTTCTTTGTAGGATCAGGACTGTTCTAGCTCAGGACATCCTTTGTGTCCTGGTGACTCTTCATCCAGAGCCTCTTGCGTCTCACCTTTGACCTTACTCAGTTTTTAGGCTAGTATCCCTGCCTCCATATTCCAAGTCCCCCAAGGCGCCCTGCCTCCCCCTCCCCCACTTACTTCTTTGAAACCACTTTTACTGTTTGACATGGTATCTAGTAGCAGAGGCTGGAATCGAGCTACTATAGTCAGCTTCTCCTTGAGAGAGGGATTCTCTTCCTTCATCAACTCCTGGGCCGTCTCCAAGTCAGTGAGAGGCTTTACCACTAGGAGACATAAACGTGGTAATAGTCTGTTCTGCTCCTGGGGGTGAGTGTATGTGGGAGGGGGGAAAGGGGGTGCATGGGCTCGTGCAAGTCGTTGTCCCCCTCTTTCTTAGGAGAACACTGGTAGCAGATGACAAAGCATTTCTAGTTTCTTATCTTTCACCCTGGAAGGAATCAGGATTGATAGAAACTTATTGGGAAGAGAAAGAAAGGAAGGGGGAAGGAGCAGCAGTCTCGGAAGGATCTCTGGCTCGAGGACCAGTCATCCCGGGTCTGGCTTCGGCGCCTCCCTTTCCTGGCACCCCGGCTCTGCCACTACCTCTCAGCATCTCAGCAATAGGCTTGAACTCCTCGGCGCTAATGTACATGTCCCTATTCACGTCCAGAGCAGAGAAGAAGAACATGGTCTTCCTCCGAGTCATGGCTGAGTCCTGTTTCGGGGCAAGGGCGCAGGTTTGAGGGGCTCAGACCTCCCCGCTGTCCCGCTGTCCCCAGGGACCCCGGAATGGCCTCCCGGGTGGATCTCAGGCCCTCCTCCCGCACTGGGTCCAGAGATCTGGGGGGGGGGGAGAGACTTCGTCCAGCTGTTGGACATCAGGAATTAGCCGCTCAGGGACGGCGGACTGACGCCCCCTGACCCCTAAGAGCAGGATGAAATCCTGGGGTCCGTGCCTGCCCTCGGGATGGGAATAGCAGCAGCTCCCATCCTGGGGCGGGGCGGGGCTTGGAGGGGCGGGGCTGGGTGCCGTCCCCTCCTCCCTCTCCCGCTGCCGCGCCCCCTATCCCGCCCCTAGGTCGGGCCTGACCCGCGGCCCTTCGGCCTGGGACTCCCTAGAGCCCATATAGCCCCAAGCGGCGATGGCCAGCAGTGCCGCCAGTACGGCCGCCAGCAGCGCCAGGTCCCGGGGGCGGCGAGGGCGGTGGCATGGTCGGGCCGGGGGCCGCGGAGGTAGGCGGAGCTCGCTGGGCCCCGGGCTCCCGGGAAGGTCCATGATAGGAGGCTGCGGCTCTGGCTCCTCCTCAGCTGCTCCGACTTAACTGCCGACCAACGGCCGGGGGCGGGGCTGAAGGCCGACTGAGGGGTGGGCGGGGCTGGCGCTGAGACTGAATGACAGCTGTGGAGGACTAGAGGTAGAGACTAAGGGAGCACTAAGCAGGGAGGGGGCGGGGCCTGATTCAGACTGCCAGCTTGAGGGGGCGGAGCCTGAATGAAATGATTGACAATAGGTGGAGGCTGCCAGGTAGGTGCGTGGGGCCTATCTGAATAAAATGGGGGAAAGGATGGACAAGGACGGGAGCCTACCGACTGCCTGGGAGAGGAAGAACTAGATAGCAATTATGGGATGTAAATGGGTGGGCCAGACCACCAAGGAACACCTGTTCTTTATCAATTAAAAAATGAAATAAAAAAAGAAAAAGAAAAGAAAATAGAAATTAAGAAATTTGAATTCATTTTCTTGGGTCAATAACTATAGAAATCTTTACAATAGATTCTTGTCCTATTTGTGTAGTGGATCTCAGACAATCTGGAGAAGTCCTTGAGCTCTTTCTCAGCATTGTGTTTTCAAGTGAATACAATAAAATGCACAGACTTAGAAAGAAAAATAGTTATGTTGAAACTGAGATGTAATTTTCCCATTCAGCTTTAAGAATTCTCTGAAATCTCTTCATGGGGTTCATGGACTTCTTTTACTCTACTCCCACCTTTCAACTTTCCATTCCAGTCACTCATTTCCTCAACTGAAGAACTCACTTATCCCTTGGTAACCAGTCCTGGATTCTTTTCCTAATAGAATGAGGAGCCTCCCTTTCTGTGCACTAACAGGGAGAGTTTTCCTTTGTTCTTTAGCTTTTCATCGATGAAAGTATTAACCGGCAAATTGTAGTGGACAACTCTATGAGGGAAGGCAGGAGTCAGGTATGGAGATAGCAGGAGTGAGGAGGTCTGGTCCATTTTGGTGGCTGTCACAATGAGGGGCCTAGAAAGGGAAAAGCCAGGGTTTGAGCCAAAAGCTTCTTCAGTAGGAAAGGAGAGATGGTGTTTCTAAGCTGTCTTGTCTCCCCTGGAAGAATGTAAGCTCCTTGAGGGGAAAGATTGTTTCATTTTTATCTTTTATCTTCAACGTCCAGTATAGTGGTTAATAAACGGTTTTTGATTGGAAAATGGCTATGGACTGAGTTTTACCTGTTAAGTTCCCATTACCTGAAGATGAGCAATACAGAAATCAAGTTAGAAATTGAAACACTGTCTGTCTCTGTTTCTGTGTGTCTATGTGTGTCTCCACAATCAAAACAGCATGTGGCTTTTGATATCAGACTTGCTACCTGTCTTATCTCGTTTGGGCTTTCTCTTTCAGTATGTATGGACACCTTAGCATAGAGAGGATCTTGGGGTGGCTTGAAGGGAACAGAGAAGATGGACTTAATAAATGCTTTTTTGTTGACTGATTTGTCATCATCCCAGTTGCCACCTGGAGGAGCTCTGGGCCTGGACAGCTTGACTGGGTCTAGATTGAAAGACATATGCGCTCTCTTTGATTAGCTGCCCTTACTCTTATTGCTTTTTGTTTTATTTTTTAATCAGTCAATCCAAATTCATTAAATATATGCAATGTGCAAGACACTGTGCTAAGCATTGGGGAAACAAAGAAAGGTCAAAGACAGTCCCTGCCCTCAGAAAACTTACAGTCTAAGGGGAGAAACAACAAACTA
Organism: Myrmecobius fasciatus; assembly: GCA_023553655.1. Lineage (NCBI taxonomy): Eukaryota > Metazoa > Chordata > Mammalia > Dasyuromorphia > Myrmecobiidae > Myrmecobius > Myrmecobius fasciatus. The sequence goes on along the minus strand of JAJPUD010000783.1, from coordinate 353,716 downwards.
CGCTTGATATAACTCAGAGGGAAGGTAACAGCATAAAGAGGGATCAGGAAAGTCTTCTTTTAGAAAGTTGGGACTTGCCAAGAGACCAAGAGGAGAAGGGAGAGAATTCCAGGCTTGGGGGGCAAGGAGTGAAAATGGTTGGAGTTGAAAACTGGTGAGACAACAATGTGCAGTGGCTAGAGAGCCAGCCATTCAGCAAGGGATGGATTCAAATCTTGCCTCTACAATCCACTAATCAAGTGACCCAGGGTAAGGAAGTGAACTTTTCAATGTTCCAGGGAATAAGGGATGTAAAGAAGTTTGGAGTCAGAAGACCTGAGTTTGAATTTGTCTTCAGCTGTGTGACTTCTGAACTTCTCTCAGCTTTAGTTTCCTCATCTGTAAAATGGGGATGATAAGTTGTGGTAAGGATCAAATAAGATAATATATATATATATATATATATACATATATATACATATACATACATGTATATATATAAAGTACTTTGCCAACCTTAAAACATTCTACAATTTTTTTATCATCATCATTATTGTTACAGTTGTTGTTTAAAGTACACTGGGTTTACAGTGAGGAGCCCTGGTTTTACATTCTAGCTCTAAGGATTGTTTTGATGTTGAATTTTAGACAAATCACGTAAAGCCTCTGTGACTCAGTTTTCTGACATAAAACTAAGGTAATAATACTTATGCTACTTATAGGATGGGGGGAAGTGCTTATAGACCTTAGTGTTATTACTACTACTACTACTACTACTACTACTACTACTACTACTACTACTACTACTACTACTACTACTGCTACTACTACTACTACTATTACTACTACTGCTACTGCTACACTGCTGCTGTTGCTGCTACAACTACTAGTTAATATAGTGTGGGACAGTGACCACTAACTCAAAATAACTTAAATAGATGTTTCTCAGAGCCAGAACAGAAAGCAGTTTATTCAATTCCTTCAGGAAAAGGGCGTAACCTCCCCCAGCATTGTCTAGTGGAGGGAGGCAAAGGACAGGCAATAGAGCAGGATTTTTTATATTCTGAACTTGGGATCAGCTGTCCCTGACTAAGTATCAGGGATCACAATCTGTCATGGGAATCCACTCCACCATCAGGGTACAAGAATTGGGGGACTATAGATTACAAATCAGTTTGTGTGAGATTAAGCAAGATTACCAGCAAGGGGTTTTTTCCCTGGAATTGTAGCCCTAAACTATGGCAAGGGTCAGTTTTCTGAGAAGACCTCATGATCATCCCACTTAATTCTTCTTTTTTATGTCCATTTGAGAACTTCTCACATCAATCCTGATACAGTTCTTCAACTACTACATTCACCTTGCTCTCCAGACTTCCCCTATCTTCCTGATTTATGGGCTCCCACCTCTGATTCCCCATTAATTGGAGGTTACAGGACATGAATCTCTACTTCTCATTACATAGCCAGTCCTTGCCCCTAAGGAGCTTACATTCTTTTGAGAGAAAATAAACACCCACATCTATTTCTCGATGTCCTTGTGATTTTCAGTTTTCTAATTTGTTTCATTTCTCCAATTTAATTTTCATAACTGCGGAAAACAAATGCCCATCCATTTCTCACAATCTTACTTTTTTTTCTTTTTAATAATTTAGTTTCCACATTCTTTTCTAATCCCTCACATTTGGCTAATTTTTTACATTCCACTTCATAAAAGTCTGTTAACCACTGCACAGATCTCCTTTCACAGGATGGATAATTAATCCCTGCATTCTCTGCTAATTCTTTGGATAGGGCTGTACTAGGAGTGAAACTACTTCTGATTGTAACACATGTTCCTCTTCTTCCTGCCAGTAACCTTTCCCATGCCATTCTGCTAGTGACATCTAATTATTCTGAGTCCCTTCACTACTTCTCTAGTGTAATTTACCCAATAATATTTACTCACAGAATAGGAATGATCCAAATACAGAACTAGATTTCTAGCCATGAATTCATCATCCTTGACTTAATTCTTCCTGATTCAGTCTTTCTTACTTTATCGAATGCCAAGGTAAAAGGAATAGCCAATTGGATCTGTGTACAGGTGCCCATTCAGTTCCTGAGCAAAGCAGGAATGCTGACTCTATAATAACACCCAAGGTTCGCTTGGGGTATATTCATCTGAGAAATTGCCAGAGCTACTCTCAGTTACATTCCAGATTTGGGTACATACCATTAAAGTCCCTAGATTTTGGAATCTTTCACCCTGACATGAGAGGCAAGCTGATTGATCTCCAGACATAATCGATTAGTATAAAGCATTGCAATTCTGTTATTTTGGGAACAGGAGGAATTCACTCTCGTGTTTTTCAATAGCCAAAGGGAATGGCATTATCTGGACATGGGACACCCTGTAGAATAGATGTGGGAATTGCTCTTTGTTCAGACTTTTTTATAGAGTACTTTACTGATTCTAGCCAGGCAATGGTGTCTTAAGTCCTTAAATGATTCCAAATCTTCCTAAGAGATCTATACCTATTTATTACATGTATAACCAACTTACTCTTTGATCTTCATTTTCTAAATGTCTAGCACCTGTAGCAAACCAAACATTATTTCAAATTGGACAGGCAGTTCCATAAAAATCTTTTTCTATTAGGACACAATTGTACCTACTTATCAAGGCTGGTCAAGCCTTTATAATTCTATAATTTGATAAGCATCAAACTGAATTGTTTATTCAATGTCCTTTCCCAGTAATATTAACTTATATCTCAACCTAATAACCCCATGCAGTAGGGAAATAGCATTAATCATACATAACCTCCTCCCTTCACAGGATTGATGGACTCTTTACAGAGAACCCACTAAGACATTGAGTAATTTGGGGTCCATTCATCAACCATTTCCAGTTCCTTCCCAAGCAAATGGGGCCCAAAGTCTTTTGGAATACGGGGCAATGATCTCATTTTCTGAAACTATTTCCTGCTGAGAATAGACGTTGAGCTCAGTCATCTTGCAAGGTCCCATTTGAAGGGGCTTGAGTGTCTGGATCCTACCACCAGGGGCAACCGGGGTCTTACCATTGCAGGTCTTCAGAGTCCTACTGGACATGGTCAGCGGTGTTCTTGAGAAAAGTCAGGAGCCAGAGGAAAGAGAAGACAGCTTTATTGCCAATCAGTTACATGTTCAGGATCTCCTCCTCTGTCTCTCCCCTTTTTATACCCTCTAGCTCTCAGTGCCACGTATGGATATTAGGAAATATAGCCACGTTAAAGCTGGGGAAGGTCTCCTCGGATCTTTGTGCTCACACCTGTGCATTCTCATATGTAACTGCAAACACTCTGAAGTCCTCAGCAATGGTCAATGATCATAGTCCTAGTCTGATGGAAAAACAGGCTCTGAATACATGCACAATGGGGTCTGTAAGTACCAACACCAGGCCTGCTTGTACCCATTCTTATTCAATGCTGCTATTCATCAATCTGATAGATTGACCCTGCAATAACTCAGCTCGGTACCTTCTCATTTCCTCAGACAAGGCTTATACAAGGCCCCTAACATATCCCCTTTTTTTCTTTAACATGGAACGAGTGCCATAGGGAAAAGAGGGCGAGGAGGTTCAGCTAAAAAGGAATGGAGTATTCCATTTAGCATTTTATATAAACAAGGTATACATAGCATTAAAATTAAAAAAAAAACATGCCAAAAGAAAGCAATATTTGCAGCCAGTGCTGATTATGAAACCAATCAATAATATTATGGGCAGTTTTATCCGGCATTAGGTCCTCATTTTCCTAGTCCTGAGCGATCTTCCACAGGTCCTCTACGTCAATTTCCAGAGTCAAATTGTCCCACATACCACTCAGATGTCTTTGTATCTGCTGCCAATCCCATCGGGATTCATTATAAGGCCCCTTTGTCACACAAAAATATGTATAATGATAATCACAGGATAAACGAGTTTGGATTTCTAACCAATTTAACTCATCCCCTATAAACACAATGGTGCTTTTCAAAATATTAAGCAATATCATGATGTCTTTATCTATCTGGGCTTGTTTCTGCATTCCTATGGAGACGTTCTTAGCTAATTCATGTTGATATTCCACTTATAAAATTTGTTTTTTTGGAATGGAGATGGACATAGTCAAAGACAAAGAACTCATAATTACATAATGACACCAGCAATTACACAGGAAACACAGCACTTAACTCTATTATTAAATTGTGCAATCAATTGATATAAAATGTTTTCAGTGTGCGATCTATACCAGTCATGACTATTAACAGGAAAGACGACTATCACTATTGCCTCAGAACCTATGAAAGAATTGATACAAGAAGAAACGGTACAGTTCAAACAAATTACATTATATCCCATAGTACTTTCATTAATTACAGCAGTAAGATTAGGACCCCACATAAAGGCATGAGTGGATGGAAGACAGGCCTGAAAAGACTGACTAACATCAGTATAAGAAAGCCTGTAAGGCTTATTACTAGCACTGACCATAACCTTGCCCATTCTTGCCCCAGCTTTCCAAAGGGATCCTCCTCGTACCCCTCTATTTCCTACCCAAGTGGGTGTCACAAAACCTCCAGAGTGTGTTTCATTATAATCATGACTTACAGTAACACAAGTATGAAAAGACTGGAGTATATATGAAGGTGAAAGATGCATACACACATGGAAAGGCAATCTACATTGAACAAAGGGAGGGTAAGGGGTTTTACCTTGCCAATTGCAGGAAGGGATGATGCAGGAATCTTGGGAAGCCCAGAGATCAACTTTGGTGGACAACTGCTGCCTTGCATGCCAAGTGTGGTGATAGAATAACTGGCATAAGGCACCCATGGAGAAGGGATTTTTGGGTCCATAAACAGGGTAATATTCTGTAATATCACACAATGAGTCAGGTTATTTTTTGATACACAAAGCAGTGGGTCTATAGCTAACCCAGTAAAGTTAACACATTTTTTATTTTAGGATTTAAACCTGGACTATTCATCCTCAATGTTGCCATTCATCCTCAAATCCAATGGTCCCATTGCTCCAAGTATTAACCACAGGTGTTTCTTCCCCCCTCAACAACTCTAACCCAAGGGGTATTGCTTATAAATGCCCATTGAGCCACTGCTGTCTGCCCTGGGGTTGCTAAGGATAATAATATTGAACCCTGATGTATTTGCACCATCCTTTTTTTATACAGTGGAGATCTTTTCCTTCTTCAGCATCTCCTTTTCTTGTCTGTGTCAAAGAGCCAAATTCTTTTGGCTGGAACCCATGCCTGGTCTATTCTTTTCCATGTTTTAAGGGCATTTTGTGCTATGAGAAAATAATCTGCTGCTTGGTAGTTCAATTGGGTAGCAGTAATGTCATAAGCTGCTGTACCTGTCATTTGTATAAAAGCAGCAGTAACATTGCCTCTGCTGATATCTGCTACTCTCTTAGCCTCTTCTTACTTATTTCAGTAAATTCAGACATCTCTACAACAGACTGTCTGGGGGTCAAACAGACACGTGTAAGAGCCTTCCAATCATTAGGTGTAAAAACAAAATGCCCAGACATGTTCTCAATCTGCTCTTATTAATAGATACGAGTTCTGTGTCTTTTATTTGCAAAACATATGCATGGGTAATTTTTCAACATTGATCCTTGCAAACCCTTCCATTCCAAATTTTTCTCTCCTTTCCTCTACTCCCCTCCTCTAGATGGCAGGTAGTCCAATACATGTTAAATATATTAAAATATATGATAAGTCTAATACATGTATACATAATTATAGTTATCTTGCTGCACAAGAAAAATCAGATCTAGAAAGAAAAAAAACATGAGAAGGAAAATAAAATGCAAACAAATGTCAACAAAAAGTGTAAAAATGTTATGTTGTGGTCCACATTTCATATCCCTCTCTCTGGGTGTCGATGGCTTTCTTCATCACTGAACAATTGGAACTGGTTTGAATCACATCATTGTTGAAGAGAGCCATGTCCATCAGAATTGATCATCATAAAGTATTGTTGCTGTGTTTTGCTGATTTCACTCAGGATCAGTTCATGCAAGTCTCTCCAGGCCTCTCTGAAATCATCCTGCTGGTCATTTCTTACAGAACAATAATATTCCATGACATTCATATACCATAATTTATTCAGCCACTCTCCAATTGATGGGCATCCATTCAGTTTCCAGTTTCTTGCCACTACAAGAAGGGTTGCCACAAACATTTTTGCACATGTGAGTCCATTTCCTTCCTTTAAGATCTCTCTGGGATCTAGGCACAGTAGAAACACTGCTGGGTCAAGGGGTATGCACAGTTTGATATGAGTGGGGCTTCTTGGAGTCTGCATTGCACCTCGGGAGAACATTGAGCTGAGTCCCTTTGAACTTCTGTATGGGGGACCCTTCTTAACCACTGACATCCTTATAGATCCAGAACAGCATCTGGTCACTCAGTTTTCCACACAACATGGCGCAGTCCATAAAGTCCTCTCTGACTACACAAATAAGCACCTCCGTAAGCCTACAGCTGCCATACTCAGACTGCCTCCCCTGTGAATCCAGGGGACATGGTATACTTGAAATTTTGGAAGCCTCGAGGTGCTGACCATCTAGATATAAAATGGAAAGAAACATTTAAGGTCATTCTGACTACTCCAACGTCAGTCAGACTGGAAGGATCCCTGAGTTGGACTCATATTTCTAGGATTAAAAATGCTGCTTCTGTTGCTTCTCCCTCAGATATTATTTCAGAATATTCCTGTGAACCCATAGAAGACCTGAAGCTGCTCTTCAGCAGGACCCTTGAAAACACTCTGGAGAAAGAAGGGTGAAATTTTCTGTGTTCTTTCTCTCACTCTTCTTCCTAATTCTTTCTCACTCCAAGGATAAAAACTTTTCTCCTAGCATTTTCTCTCCTGCTTTTCTTGATGTCATTCTATGGCCCCTGCCAGTAGTTAACTCTTTCTTAGCCTTTCAACTAGGGAACTTTGTGGACAATGGGAGCATTCAGGATTGTTGGGTGGGCCATCAGCATCCTCAAGGCAGCCCACAGATGGGACCTGATGCTTTATTTGCAAAGGCTCCATTCCCAAATGTCACCATCTCCACCCTGGATGCACCCCACTTTTAATCTGCTCATGACATTCGTTTCCTCCAGGCTCCAAGCTACAAACTTCCAGTTACTTGTTCAGCCTGAAGATCATGGGACAACTGACCTGGACACTCCACATCTCCTAGATGTTTCTACCACCTTCAGATCTTGCACTTCCCCTCCTGGCCTGAACCCCATTGAACATAAGGACAACTCTATACCCTTTATCAACTTGAAGCATCTCCAGAAGATGAGACCTTCCTCCCTTTGCCCCAAATGAATTTGGGGGTGATTGCTTGAAGAGGGAATGATGTAATAGGACCCTGTGTCTCCTTGATCTTTTGGGGGAGTGGGCCTGGGTTGGAAAAATCCTGAATCTCAACCCCTCCTGGCCTCTGGGAGCATCCCCACCCTCCTATCTTGTTCCCTCGGGAAACTTCCACCTCCAATTGATCTGGGAATCACTTTGGTCTGGGAAACAATCACCATCCTTATTGATTTGGAAATTAGCCCCTCATTCACTCCCTAGCCCCAAGCCATAGAAGGCAAAATAAAATCAAAACTATGTATCCCAATCATTGCTATCTTTCTAATCAGGAAGCAACCCACTGAGAGAAAGAGTTTCTCAGTGAGAATAAACCCATTTTGCCAAAAACCTTGCTTTCAGATTGGTACTATAAATTCTTTCTCAAAACCTATGGCACCAGCCTGGGGACCCCCATAGTTATTAGGGTATCTCACCCCTCAATAATTCTATCATATACCATTTAAACACATAAACCATAATCACAGTAATTTAGGTCACATTTTTTTGGAGAAAACTTCTCTTCCCCCTCAAAAACTCCATTCTTCTTGACTACCTGAAATTTCTGCAATGGCAGTAAATTTTTTGAGACCTGAGATGATGCCTCTGGGAGAAAAATGGCATTGGCTCCTATCTCTCCCCTAAATTTTATACTCTTCCCTGTGTGGACTTCTGTTCCCAAACCACATGGAGATAGACTACACCCTTTTGCAGACTCTAAAGTCCTCTGAGAAGCTGGGACTCTGAGTGTTGGGGAACATAGGGACCCATCTAGAGAGAAACTGAGGCTGACTCCAGAGCATGGGGTTCTGGGGGAGCCTGTCGTTCTTTGGAGAGACTGGATCTGACAGAATTCCACATGCAGCAATCCTAGTCATTCTCAGAACCCTCTAGGGAGGGAAGCTTGAAAGCTTAAGAGAAATTCAGGTTATTTTGCATCAAGATACACAAAACAAGCTCTTTTAAATTCCAAAATAGCCATTTCTTTTACTTTGTAATTCAGCTGACTGAGAAAAACATAAAAGACAAAACATAGACTTACACTCACACATAATTTTGCAATTTATTTCTTAGGTTCATGCTTCAATTTATTGGGCTTAGACTGTTCCTTGCCCATTTTCAATTATGGAGGGGTCACTTCCTTCCCTCAGTCACCTGGAGGGGCTTACTAGCACTGCCCCTTTCGCTGATCACTATTTCTCCAATAATAATGATCTCAGGGCCCCAGTTCATCTCTGCTTACTGCCGCTTTCCCTGGATCACTATAACAATCCCAGGGTCCCATTCAGCTTTTACCTGTGTGTTACATGTGAATATCTTTCATGACTGTTCCTCTCACTGGGGGATGGGCTTTCTCTCTCTTAGTCTGTCAGAATTTCTTTTAGTTTCTGCTCTGGCAAGTTTATCTCTTTGGGTTCCTACTTTCCCAGAGCGGGATCTCCCCTGACAAGTCCAAAGACTATGGGGACTGTCCCCCAACAGGTGCCTGTCTTTGGGAGTGATGAGAGAGAGTCCCCAGTGAGAGAGCACAAGTCCCAGACCAGTTCCTAGAAAACTGTGGGAGAGCTACCATTAACTCAAAATAATTCAAATAGATGTTTCTCAGAGCCAGAGTAGAAAAGCAATTTATTCAATTCCTACAGGAAAAGGGTGTCACCTCCACCAGCAGAGTCTAGTGGAGTGAGGCAAAGGACAGGCAACAGAGCCTGAACTTGGGCCCAGCTGTCTCTGACTTAGTATCAGGGCTCACAATCTGTCACCAGAATCCACTCTACCCTCAGGTTACAAGAACAGAGGGACTATAGATTACAAAGCAGTTTGTGTGAGATTAAACAAGGTTACAAGCAAGGGGGGTTTTCCTGGAATTGTAGTCTTAACTAAAGCAGGGGTCAGTTTTCTAAGAAAGTCTCACTTCCATTCTACTATTACTACTACTACTACTACTACTACTACTACTACTACTACTACTACTACTACTACCACTACTACTACTACTACTACTACTACTACTACTACTACTACTACTACTACTACTACCACCACTACTACAACATCTGCAAGATCTGTTGCTCTAGTAACAATAAAAGAGGTCAACGTGACTTCTTTTTAGGAAAATATCTTTCTAAAATAAATTTTTGTTTATTTGGTTAAATATTTCCCATTTAGGGCAGCTAGGTGGTATAATAGATAGAGTACCAGCTCTGAAGTCAGGAGGACCTGAGTTCAAATCTGGTCTCAGACACTTAACACTTCCTAGCTGTGTGATCCTGGGCAAGTCACTTAACCACAATTGTCTCAGCAAAGAAAAAAAAAATGCCACTACTAAATATTTCCCATTTATGTGCGTTTTTAATTCATTAAAAATGTTTTGAGTTGCAAATTTTCTTCCTCCCACCCTCACTCCAATCCATTGAGAAAGCAAGCATTACATTATTGATTATAAATGCAAGTAAATAGACTTTTTCTTAGGGTATCTATGTTGTTTCCTATAGATCACTGCTTCTCTTTGCAAGTGGTCACAAACCACTCAGAGTCTCTTCTACAATTATGAGCTCTTTACTTTACAGAGACTTTTCTGAAGGCTGGAATATTTCTAGAATTGGCTCTGGATGGCTGATTATTCAGTTTTTAGTGGTAGTGTTTATGCCTCAGAAATGGCAAGTCATTACAAATCAGGGCTTGGTTTTTGTTTCATTGATTGTCCAGACTTAAGAAATTGGTAAAAGGACATTTACAGTTTATTCCAAGACCCCAGGATGTACCTCAGCTAGGTCATTTAAACTGAGCTGTTTTAGAACATCTGGGTGTATTTTGTACAAGAAGAATTAAATTTTAAAAAGGAAATAAAAATAGCAAACTTCAGTCTATATTGAATTAATATCAGTTCTTTCTCTGGAGGTGGATAGTATGAGATTGTGAACATATGATGGGATTGTCTTGATTATTGTATTGCTGAGAGTAGTTAGTCATTGAACTATATTGCTGTTACTGTGTAGAATTTCTGGTTCTGTTCAATTCACCATGCATCAGTTCATGATAGTCTTTTCAGGTTTTTCTAAAATCATCTTGCTTGTCATTTCTTAGCACAATAATATTCTATTACAATCATATACCACAACTTGTCTAGCCATTCTGTAATAGATGATATTCCTTTAATTTCCAATTCTTAGACACCACAAAAAGAGTTATATTTTTGTACAAATAGGCCCTTTTTCTTTCTTTTTTTTTGTTTTCTTTGTGATATAAAGGGTATTCACAGTTTTATAGCCTTTTGGGCATAGTTCCAAATTGCTCTCCAGAATGATTGGATCAGCTCACACTAACAGTGTATTAATATACCTGGCTTTATTCTTACTAAGTTCTCCCTTACCTTAGACTTCATTTTCCCCTGAAACCTTTAGATACTTCCCTTTTTCAGTTTGGTGATCATCCTTCTTGACAGAGATGTGGAGCAGAAAGAAAATGAATGGTCTAGGTTTGTTTCCCTTAGGTGATCCTTTGCCACATTCTTGGGAGCTTTGTGGTCTGAAGACCCTGGAAAGGTGAGCTGTTATTGTGATTTCTTCCAGTGATTCTAATTATTTCTTGCTTTCCTTTTTGGCCTTTATATTTTATATTATTTCCTCCATTCTTAGCCCATTTTTTCTTTTAGTTTCCTTGACATTGTTCTAATCAGCATCATGCTGTTCCATGTTTCTCATGAGTTAAATGTGCTGGCTCCTGCCTTTTGTAAAGTTGATTTTGAATTGTGAGTGCACCAGTGAGGGAATTAATTCTTGATCCTGTATTTTCTATTTCATTGTTTTTATTTTATAACCATATTCTTTCAAATCTAAAACCTGTACTATGAAGTTGAGTGAAGCTCATTTAGCTAAAGTTAAGTCTCTCTAAAGGCTTAAGCTTGCCAGTTAAAAAAAATTTTGTTCTCAAAGCTCTCATAAAACATATCAGCATTTCCTGCAGAATTTGTAGGGTGTTATTGAGAAACTAGGACTACCTGACTTTGTCCTGTCTTTAACAATTAAGGGGCTCTTATATCATTTCCCGTTTGGCAATAAGTTTGCCTCCATCAGTAACCTTAGGATGCAGCTAAGAAGCATAAAATTTACAAAAGCATTTCAGAGATAGAAAGAGATGGTTGTCATCCCACCTGGAGTAATGCTTGCTTTCTTTGATGTAGCTAATGCATTCAATTATACTTTCACCTTGTAATATTAATTAGATGATTTTTGTTCTATGCTTATGTCAACAGAATTTTTAAAATGACATTCAGATTGGACTAATCTGGGAATGGCTACAGCAGAACAGAGCAGGCTAGAGGCAGGTGTGTTGGGACACAAAGTAGTGGTATAATTATTTCATAATGAAGAAAATTACTTTCAAGGAAACCCCCCACTCCTGAGAAGGTGGGTTTAACATGCTGGGGTAAGGCAGTATTATATAGATATATATAGATATAGATATATAGATATATAGATAAGGGGACTGGACTATGACATAATTTTTACATCTTGAGACAGTTCTCATGAGAATACATTCTTGTATCCTGTGGGAAGTCATTGTCTCAAAAACTGGAGGTTGTGATTACTTTGTGAGGTATAAGAATCAGAAGCATCCGATGAGAACAGTAGTGCAGTACTGGCAGTAACATGTAATAGAGATTGTGAACATAAGAAGGATGGCCCTAGGAAATAGGAGCTAAATCCCTCAGTGAGCACTAATCCAAGCAATATACTTTGCCAGAGGTGGGATCATCCAGAACACAAAGGATTATTGTTATGCTAAGCTCAGGACACAGAGTGCTTGCTGGGCCTTTAGCTCTGGGAAACATAGTATCTCCAAATATTTTGACATTTATAAAAATGTATTACAGCATCAATTTGGGGTCTTCTGTCTGCAGGCAGGGCCATTTGACTCAGCCTTTATTATCAGGCTAAATGCATCCTTCAAACTATGATATGTGTCTGATTGTTATAACGGTATTTAATGCAATTATTGTTTCTATATAGAATTGACCAAATAGAAAAACAGGTACAAAAATTTCCCAAAGAAAAGAACTCCTTAAAAAATAGAATTGACCAAAGGGAAAAGGAGGTACAAAAATTCATTGAATAAAATAATTCCTTAAAAATTAGAATTGGGCAAGTGAAAACTAATGACTCTATGAGATATCAAGAAACAATAAAAAAATTGAAAGAAGGAAAAATAGAAGAAAATACGAACTATATTAATATTAGAAAAACAACTAACCTGGAAAATAAATTCAGGAGAGATAACATTATTGGACTACCTAAAAGCCATGATTTAAAAAAAAAGCCCAGACATCATATTTGGCTTTTTTAGGTTATGCATGTACAATCATTTTCTTTTTTTGTAAGTTTATTTTTAATACACACTGCTTTATGAATCATTTTGAGAGAAAAAAATCAGAGCAAAGGGGTAAAACCATTTGAGAGATTAAAAAACAAAAAAGAAATGAACTTAGCATGTGTTGATTTACATTCAGTCTCCTTAGATTTTTTTTCTGGATGCAAATGGAATTTTCTGTCCAAAGTCTATTGGCATTGCTTTGGCTCACTGAATCACTGAGAAGAACCAAGCTTTCACAGTTAATCATCACACATTCTTGCTATTATTGTGTACAATGAATTCCTGGTTCTGCTCATTTTGCTTAGCATCAGTTCATGTAAATCTTTCCAGGCCTTTCTATAATCAGTTTGTTCATCATTTTTAATAGAAAAATAATATTCCATTACCTTCATGTACCACAACTTGTTCAGTCATTCCCCAATTGATGGGCATTCACTCATTTTCCTATTCTTTGTTACCACAAAAAGAGCTGCTAAAAACATTTTTCATATGTGAGTCCTTTTCCCTCCTTTATGATTTACTTGGGTGCACAATTATTTTCTTTTTTTTATTAAAGCTTTTTATTTACAGAACATATGAGTGATTTTTCTACATTGACCTTTGCAAATTTTTTTTGTTCCAAATTTTTCCCCTTTCCCCACCACCCCTAGATGACAGGTAGTCTAATACATGTTAAATATGTTAAATTATATGACAAGTCCAATATATGTGTACATATCTATACAGTTATCTTACTGCACAAGAAAAATCAGATCTAGAAAGAGAAAAAAACCTAAGAAGGAAAACAAAATGCAAGGAAATATTCACAGAAAGCGTTAAAATGCTGTATTTTGATCCATACTCAGTTCCCACAGGCCTCTCTCTGGATGTATATGACTTTCTTCATCGCTGAACAATAGGAACTAGTTTGAATCCCATCATTGTTGAAGAGAGCCATGTCCACCAGAATTGATCATAGTCTTGTTGCTGTGTATAATGATCTCCTGGTTCTGCTCATTTCATTTAGTATCAGTTCACGTATGTCTCTCCAGGCCTCTCTGAAATCATCCTGCTGGTCATTTTTTAGTGTACAATTATTTTCAACATATTTTCATATTTGTCATCTTGTGAAAGAAAAATCAGAATAAAAGGGAAAGAACACAAAGGAAAAGAAACAAAAAAGGTAAAAATAGTATGTTTCAATTTGTATTCAGTCTTTATATTTCTTCCTCTGGAGGTTGGGGGCATTTTTCATCTGAAGTCCATTATAGCCCTTTGGGCATAGTTCCAAATTGCTCTCCAAAATGATTAGATCAGTTCACAATTTCACCAATAATGCATCAGTGTTTCCAGTTATTCTGCATTCCATCAACATTAGTTTTTCCTGTCATCTTAGCTAATCTGATAGGTGTAAATTGGTACTTCAGAATTGTTTTAAGTTGCATTTCTCTGATCAATAGTGATTTAGAGCACCTTTTCATATATATGACTAGAAATTGTTTTAATTTTTTCATCTGAAAATTGCTTATCCTTTGATCACTTATCAATTGAAGAATGGCTTGATTTCTTATAAATTTGAGTCAATTCTTTTATGTATTTTAGAAATGAGGCCTTTATCAGAACCTTTGAATGTAAAAATGTTTCCCCAGTTTGTTTCCTAATCTTGTCCTAATCATTTTGTTTGTATAAAAAATATAGTCAAAATTATCTATTTTGTGATCAATAACTATCTCTGGTTCTTTGGTCACAAATTCCTCTTCCACAGGTCAGTGAGGTAAACTATCCTATGTTCTAATTTGTTTATATCATTCTTTATGTCTAGATCATGAACCCATCAATGCATAGTTTCTGCCATAGTTTCCAATTTTCCCAGAAGTTTTTGTCAAATAGTGAGTTATACCAAAAGCTGAGGTCTTTAGGGTTTGTCAAACACTAGATTGCTATAGTTATTGACTCTTTTGTCCTGTGAACTTAACCCATTCCACTGATCAACTAGTCTTATTTCTTAGCTAATACCAAATGGTTTTAATGACCACTGCTTTATAATAGTTTTAGATCTGGTACAGCTAGGCCACATTCGCTTGCTTTTTTTTTTCATTAATTCCCTTGAAATTCTTGACCTTTTGTTCTTCCAGATAAATTTTTTCTGATCATTAAAATGGTTTCTTGGGAGTTTGATTGGTATAGCACTAAATTTAGGCAATATTGTCATATTCGCTTGGCCTATCCAAGAGCACTTGATATTTTTTTCAATTGTTTAGATCTGACTTTGTGTGGAAAGTGTTTTGTAGTTTTGCTTATATACTTCCTGACTTTCCCTTGGCAGAAAAATTCCTAAATATTTTATACTATCAGCAGTTACTTTAAATGGAATTTCTCTTTATATCTCTTGCTGTTGGATTTCATCAACTAATTTTCAAGTTTTCTTCAGTAACATCTTGTACTCTTTCCAAGTATTCATATTTCTTAGCTCTTGATTTTTTTTCTCTACTGTTCATTTGATTTAAAAAGTCCTTTATAAACTACTTGCTTTAACTTATCTATGAATTATTAAATTTGGGAACATGTTGAGGCTTTGCTTTAAATTTCTAGTCATTCTTTTCCTATGGATATGGGTCTTGAACTTCCCTAGCACCATAGTTAGTTATGGTGCTATTTTTTTAATTCATTCTAACTTCCTGACTTTGGACTTTTGTTATTGTTGGTCTCTGCACACTTCTAGAGGATGCCTGACTTCTTGTTTCTGAGGACTTTACAGCTCAGACTGGGTGCCTGCAAACTCCCAGAGCCTCCAAAGCAGTGTATTCTGGGATAAGGTCTCTCCTCTGCTCTCATGGTCTGAGGTCTGAAAGGTCCTGACCCAGGTTTGAGTCTGTTTCTTATTCCCTTGGGAAACTTCTCTTTAGAACTTCCAGCTCCCCTTTGGTCTGTACTACTTGTCTGGTTATTACACTGCAGATTTAATACACTGGGATAAAGGCCAGGGATGAATTGATATGCTTTTCCTGACAGAACAAAACACTTACATTTCTGGAACTCATTCCTTGCTTAGTACACAGCTCATAGTTTATGGTTAACTTCATGCTCTAGGTCTGCATCTCAGAATTGGGTAGTGGACAACACAGCTGCCAAATGCCATTTGTTCCATCCCAAGAAATCATTCAGGGATCCTTTGGGATCTCTTTCTGCCATGTTGCTTCTTACTAAGATGCCCAATTTTTTTCCACGCCTCTGGAAAATTTTGTATTGTGTGCCATGTAGGCAAGAATTGTTCCTACAATTCTGCAGACCATTTTTTTCTCTTCCTAATTTGCCCTGTGTGGGACAGTGAACCCAAATTAAAATCAGAGACTCTCAGAGTAAGAAAAAGCAAAAAGGGATTTTTTACATTCTTGGGAGAAAAGGGCAACTCCTAACCAATAAGATGTCAGTTAAAGGAGTGCAAAGCACAAACTGCAAAACACAAGATTAAATAGAACAGAAGACCCTTCCCCCCTCCACCTTGACATTTTCTCCCATTGTCTGCGGGAGTCCAGACTTATATTCTAAATGTGGAAGTCTATCTCCCCCAAAAAATGCCTTTAAAAGAAGTACTTAAATGGTGGAAAACTGGAGGGGAATGTTCATTCAAGACAATGGAACACCTGCAGCTTTTTAACTATAGCTTAACTTGTTATTGCAAAGTCTCAAGTCATAATTAGAATATAGGTTGAAGGTTGAAGCCACATGCTTATGAGTTTTCATTTAGTTTATCCCATACAGTGGGCTAGAAAAATGATTTTCTTAATTTTTCCAAGCAGAATTTGGTACATTTTCTAGATAGTTGGAAGCTATGGTGACTGCTTTTACTTCCCCGTTTGTCTCAGACTCTAGGCTTTGCTTTAGAATTCTCATTAAATGAATACTATAGGGAGACTTAAGGGGAAGCTGCTCAATACTATTTTCTTGAATGAGATTAGGATAGAGGTGGGGATGATCAGTTATTTCTGTTGGATTTTTTAAGTTAAAAATATTTATTTGTGCCATATTTTTATAATTTACAAGTACTCAGAAAACATGGGAAACACATAATTCTTGCCATCAGAGAATCTTCAATACAAATGAAGTAAAATTCTCCTGAGAGGGAGGTGAAAATTCAAAGGCATCAGTTCTGGCCATGGAAGCAATGTTTCTTCTATTCAGTATAAGTCCCTCACCAGATTTTACAAAAAGGGAGGAAGTTCCCAAACAGAGGAAAGTCGCTAGACTGCTTACTAGGACTGCCATTTGATACTTGGATCAAGGAATAACACTTACTCTACTTGGTCAAAGTAAGCAGAGAGAAATGATGGCAGGGAACTTACTCCTTAACACCTGTTTCCACAAAAAAGAATGCTTTAAAGTCCTAATTAAGAGAAGAGGGAACTTTTCCCCCCAGTTGAGACTGTGAAGACATCAAGCTTGATCCATCTGGGATTTAAGATCCAGCCATCATAAGGCATAGTCGCTGGGAGGAAATAGGATCTCTTTCTCCTATTCAGTGGAGCTATCAAAAATATCTCCAAACTCTGTGGAATATTAAATTCAATTAATTATATTTTACATATACATAATGAGATTGCAGATATGTACTGGTCTTGGTCACTATCTCTGTAGATGGACTAGAAGTGGCCCAGAGGGAGGTTGGAGAATGAGATCATCATCAAGAAGTAAAAGACAACTTGGTTTGATGCTCCCTTAAAAAAAAACAGATGGTTTCTAAGCTCTCAGGGAGTTTCTTTGAGATTACAGCAACCCTATGTCACATGGCCAGAAGGTACTCTGGTACTCTTAGGCATTATCATCAAAGCCCTGGAATTGCAGAAGGAAGCCTAAAACAAGGAATCTTTGATCACTATTGAGATTTTCAAAGAGAATGATATTAGCTGCTTCTTAATAGAGAAATAGTAATTGGTGATCCTGAAATGTACTGAAGACCACTTTGACTTTAGGGTCACATCTACATTCCTTGTTGTATAGGTAGGGAAATGTCAGATCTGATGATTGGAGGAAGCTTCCTTGATTAGAGGATCAAGTCCCTTATTCCCATAGTCTGGGGCTTTAGGGCTGGAGGAAGACCTGAGCTCTGAGGAGTCCTTCTCTTAGGAATTCTTCATAGATCTCTGGAGATTTCAAGGATATAGGAGAGTAGAAGGCTAAGACTTTTTTCTTTTCATGATGTCTTTCAGGAATCTTGAACAAGAACTTGTTAGCATGGATGTTGTTGACCTGAAAGAAGGGCCAAAAGAGTCAGTGAGAGAGAGGGGAAAAAAAGGAAGAGAAGGAGAGGTGAGAAGGGAGGAAGGGGGAAAAAAGAAAAAAGAGAGAGAAGAAGGAATAGAAAAGAGAGGAGAAAAAAGAGAAGAGAAGGAAAAGAAAAGAGTGTGCAAGAAGAAAATAAATGAGGGGAGAGAAGGGGAAAGGAGTTAGGCTTAGTGACTCTGCCAGCACCACAGGGTTTAATTCCCAAGTCTCAGGAAGGATTAAGAGATATTGGCCAGAGCTCAGGGAAAAGCATGCCTTTCTTCTTTTCTCATCATTCAATAATAGGGCATTTGTTGCCAGAGTAATGCCCTAAAACATATCTCTCACAGGTTTCCCCTGCTCAATGGCAGCCCAATTTATCTGATCTCCTTTTCTTAAAGTGGTGGAGTAAAAAACACTGAATTCACTCAGACTTGGTTTTCAGTCTCCTTTCTAACCCATATTAATTATAATAGCTTTGTTACTGTGGACAATTCAAATCTGTTCTCTAAAGCAGTTTGCAAACCTTAAAGGACTATAAAATGTACTCATCACTATGATCTCATCCAACTTGTCTTAATCTCTCCTACTGTTAACAATCCATCCATACCAGACCCAGTCTTCATGGTTTCATGCAGAGATCATATTCATTCCTATTTTGGCTCATGCTACATCTTTGTCTGGATCATTATCTCTCAGCTTCTATGAAAATTCCTACCCATCCTTCTAAGGCCTAGTGCAAAGTCTCATTACTTATATAAGGCCAAATTCTTTTCTACATAATAGGTACTAGAACAAATTCTCCTTTGGGGGGTGATGGTAGAATGGTCCCTGCTGAATCAGCAGAGGTTAGGGGAAGGTGGGTTGGCATGAGGCACAAACCACTGTCCCATTCGGTAGGCAGACCAGTGATTCTACAGGGAACTTGTATTTCTCCAACTGCAGTTGAGCCAGCTTCTTATAGAATTCATTCTCTTCATTCTGAGAGGAAGCCACAGTTGGAGAGAGACCTTGTTATTTCATTTCTTGGGCTTGAGGCACTTTCAGAAAATTCTCCTAGAAGCCCAGCTCTCTCCCCTTATATTTACCAGTAGCTCTTTTAAGTCCCCAAAAAGGGACCAAGTGCTGATGAATTTCTCATTAAGGAGGGTGAGGATTGATGAATTTTTCAGGACAATATTCCGAAGAGTGTGTCCTGAACCTGTTCAGGGGAAAGTTATTTAGGGAAAATGGCTTGAAATAATAGTCGTCTCTAATACTGGGGGACAATTGTAATATATATTTCCCTTTTGGAACCCTTACTTGCCCATTGAATTCCTCATACCTTTATCCAGGGTGTCTGGTTATGAGACCACCATCTTTCACCCTTAACTCTATCAGGAATTGGCCAGGATTCCTCACCTCAGCAAGACTGGTCATCTAGGGCTCCCCACAAAATGACTGAATGTACCAGCTTCTTTTCAGCTCTAGCTCTGTCAAAAGCTTTGGTGAAAGGTAAGTATTGGACCTGAGGAAACAGCAAGCATAGAGAGAAAGGCTGAGAGATCCCCTTGGATGTAAGGATGGGGAGTGGTGGTATATTTGACCCTAATAGAGGTAGGGACCAGGATAGGTAGAGTGAGGCAAAAACCACTCCTGACATCACCAGAACTCTGTTTAATTGTGTCTCTACTCCCCTTCCTTGGTGAAGCTGCCACAGAACTCTGAAAGGCAAATACATCATTAGGAACTCCTGCTATGGTCAGATTGTATGGTGGGAGAAATAATATGAACTTCTCAATCTCTTAAGGCCTTCCACAATCTGATTCCAATCTCTCCTTTTCTTTTTAATTTCTATTATATCTCTTTATATTCCTTTTATTTCAGATAAACTGCTATCTGTCAATCACAATGCTACTGCTTGAACTCAGTATCCTATCTTCTGCCTCTGTCTAATTGGATCAACTTTCCTTCAAGTCCAAAGGCATTGTTCCATCATATCTATCTCTAGGAATTTTTGCTGCTCACCTCAAGTTATCATCTCCTCTATGGCATCTTCCCCAGACCCTTCAGTGGTCAGTGGTCAATATTCTCTCCCTTCTCAAATTATCTGTATCTACTTATCTGTGAATAATTTATATCTTCCAATGCAACGACAGCTTCTTGAAAGCAAGGACTGTTTTGTTTTTGTCTTTGGATCTCCAGTACCTAGCACAAAGCCTTCCTTCCACATAGTGGGCACTCAAAAATATTTATTGAATTGAATTGAACCATAAGAACTTCAACTTCTCACACTCAATTTCCTCCTATAACAAATTTCCCCTTTTCTCAAGATCTCTGTTCTTTTAGCTAGGACCACCAAAAGCTGGAAAGGGTTGTCTTGAGAGCTATAACCCTTTAAACCTTTAAAACACCCCTCACCTTTTTGAAGTCATACATAGCTCTTTCTAGTTTCTGGGCAGCTTCTTCCCTGCTTAGCTCCTGCTGCCAAAGAATCTCCTCCATTTTAAATTGGACAGCCTCCTTTGAGGGCAGACAACTAGTTTCATTACTCTTCTCATCCTGGATGATAGATGGCATTGAAGGGCCAGAGGCCTCTAGCTCCATCTGGGAAAGAAAGGACAGTGAGAGCTTAGCCATTTCATTTAAGTTATGTTCCTTTGTCGCTGAACTTAGTTCAGAATTCAGTGGCATATAATGGGGTAAATTTAGAAAATTGGTTTTCTTGATAATCACTATTTTATTTTTGCTTCAAGCAATTCTGCTAACCTTGGGAAAGGCATTTTACCAAAAAGGAGTTGTGCCTAGTATCTTTACACCAACACAGTCCTTCAAAGATGTTTTGTTTGCTTTCCAAAGAAGTCTGGACCCTTATCTTTGGCAGACTCAAATAATGAATACTTCTTAGCCTCAGGAGTGAAGGAGGGTTGTTGCTATTCCTTCATTACAAATTTCCAATCAATCATGGTTCCCTTCACATCAGCTATGTACCCAATCATGTTTCTTTTAACCCTATGGTGTCATCTACCCTGGTCTGTTCTTTGTTTTATATTCCTCCAAACTTATATAAAAAGAGATGTCCCTTTGCTTGGGGTTTCTTGCCAGAAACAGGCAGTCATGGACCCATCTTATGCTCAGGTAACTAATCAAGATAATAAATATTATTTTGCTCAGAGGAACATGCCTCAGTTTACCTTTTTGTTAAATTAGGGAATAAGACTTCAGTAAAGTAGAAATATCAAATGCAACTTTTCCTGAATAAATTGCAATCAAATTATATTTAATAAAAAGCCTTTGAAATATAGATTAAAATTGAAAACTAAAGAACTTAATCCTAAAGAATGGATGGATTGAAGGAGAAATTATATTTTGATTAAAAGTTCATGACAATTAGACAACATACTAAAATTTTTTGGATTCAGCCAAAGTAGTATGTGTGAGAGAATTTATATCTCTCAATTCTTACATAAGTAAAAGAGAAAGAATACTTCAATGAACTGGGTATGGACCTAGTAAAACAACAAATCAAAACTCCCAATTAAACAAAATAATAACCCTGAAAATCAAATATAAGATTAATAAAATTAAAAGTAAAAAAATCCAACATTGAAGTAATCTGTGAATTTAAAAAAATCAATAAAATAGATAAGCTTTTGTTAATTTGGTTTTTAAAAAGAAGAAACCTAAATTACTAGTATCAAAAATAAAAAAGGTAAATTCACAATGAAGAAAAACTTATTAGCAGTTATTTTGGGTAACTATATATTTTTAAAAACTGACAATAAAAATCAGATAGATGAGTATTTAGAGAAATACCAGATTTAGAAAAATTTCACATTAGTAGGAGATAGAATACATAAATAACCCTAACTTAGAAAAATTAATGAATATTGATGCAAATATTTTAACTAAAATAGTAGATTATACCAAATTATTATAAAAATTATAAACCATGACCACGTTGGATTTATATAGAGAACTGAGGGTGGTTCAATATTAGGAAAATATAAGCAAAATTGATTATATTAATAATAATAAAACAAAAATCATATGACATGATTCAATATTTGCACAAAAAACTTTGGACAAAATACAATACCTATTCCTGTTAGAAACATTAGGAAGCATAGAAATAAATAAGAGCTTTCCTTAAAATGATAATATTTAAAATCAAGAGCAAACATTATCTGCAAAAGAATAAGCTAGAAACTTTTCTAATATGATAAGGGGTAAAGCAAGGATATTCATTATCCTCATTACTATTCAATGTTTTACTAGAAATTCTTGTAGA
Source organism: Myrmecobius fasciatus (assembly GCA_023553655.1). Classification (NCBI taxonomy): domain Eukaryota; kingdom Metazoa; phylum Chordata; class Mammalia; order Dasyuromorphia; family Myrmecobiidae; genus Myrmecobius; species Myrmecobius fasciatus. Next base: position 331,479 of record JAJPUD010000783.1, on the reverse strand, counting down.
GGTAAGAAAAGAAGAAATTGAAGAAATAAACAAAGACAATAAGAAAACAAAATGACCACATTTTTTTTTTTCAGATGATATGATGGCTAGCTTAAGAGGATCCTAGAAGTTCAACTAAAAAACAAAGAAACTACAGCAAAATTGCAGAATGTAAAATAAACCTATGCAAATCATCAGTATTTTTGTATTTTACCAACAAAATCAAGCAGGAAGAGAAAGTAAAATAAATTTTATTTAAAGTAATTATGGATACTATAAAATACTGGAGAATGTATTTGCCAAGGCAGATACAATAACTATGTAAAAACAATCACAAAATACTTTTTACATAAATAGAGATTTATATACTTAAAACATTTGCCTACTCATGAATTGGCCAAGTTAACATATTAAAAATGATAATACTACCTACATAAATTTATTAAGTCCCATACAATTAAACTACAAAGGAAACTAAAATTAGTCAGTGTCATTTAACAATTGGTTCTATTTTGTAATTTACCCTACTTAGTATAATTGTCCCATTATGTTTAATTGTTCAGACCAAATTTCTCTGAGTCAGGTTTTCCTCTGACATCTTAAAGTTACAAATTAACTTGTTATGTTCAAAAGGGTATACTGTCCATTCTTGCCTATATTTGTAAAATTCTTATTACTCTAACAAATCTTTCTAAACACAGGGAGTCTGCAAGATGCTGATAACATCCCATAAAACAATTAAAATCCCTTAAGTGTTAGAGACAGATTGCTACTAGCCCTGAGTGTTAACCCATTTTCTTTAAAATAACTAATCATCATGAACTGATGCTGAGTGAAATCAGCAGAACCAGGAGAACATTATACACAGCAACAAGACTATATGATGATCAATTCTGATGGACATGGTTCTCTTCAACAATGATGTGATTCAAACCAGTTCCTATTGTTCAGTGATGAAGATAGTCATATACATCCAGAGAGAGGCCTGAGGGAACTGAGTGTGGACCACAACACAGCATTTTAATGCTTTCTGTGGATATTTCTATGCATTTTGTTTTCCTTCTTAGGTTGTTTTTTTCCTTCTCTTTCTAGATCTGATGTTTCTTGTGCAGTAAGATAACTGTATAGATATGTATACGTATATTGGATTTGTCATATAATTTATCATATTTAGCATGTATTAGATTACCTGTCATCTAGGGGTGAGAATGGGGGGAAGGAGGGGAAAAGCTTGGGAAAAAAAGTTTTTTGCAAAGGTCAATGTAGAAAAATCACTCATGTTTTGTAAATAAAAAGCTTTTAATAAAAAACAATAAAATAACTAATCATGTTCTCCCCATCTTGCACAATGCTATTTACCTTGTAATCAACTGTATTGTTTTCTAAACCTACCCAATGCTGTACTATTTTATTAAGGCTGGTGAGCCCTATATCAGTGTTTTTGGTCTTTGAGGGAGGCCACTGATTCAATTTATTGGTTACTGCTAACCTAACCAAGAAATTGATCATGCTCAGACCATTGTTTCTCACTTGATATAATTTTCTTTTTTCCTTTTTTATGTTCTATTTTACTTTTGTTTACTATTTCCCTAATTACATTTTTTATTAAAGCTTTTTATTTACAGAACATATGAGCAATTTTTTTACACTGACCTTTGCAAAACTTTCTGTTCCAAATTTTTCCCTCCTTTCCCTCACCCCCTTGCCTAGAAGGCAGGTAGTCTTAATACATGTTAAATATGTTAAAATAAATAGATAAATCCAATATATGTATACATATCTATACAGTTATCTTGCAACACAAGAAAAATCGGATCTAGAAAGAGAAAGAAAAAAACCCTAAGAAAACAAAATGCAAGGAAACATCAACAGAAAATGTTAAAATGCCGTGTTGTGGTCCATACTCAGTTCCCACTGGCCTCTCTCTAAATGTATATGGCTTTCTTCATCGCTGAACAATAACAAATTATTTGAATCACCTCATTGTTAAAGAGAACTATGTCCATTAGAATTGATAATTGTATAGTCCTATTGTTACTATGTATAATTATCTCCTGGTTCTGCTCATTTCACTTAGCATCAGTTCATATAGGTCTCTCCAGACCTTTCTGAAATCATCTTGTTGGTTGTTTCTTACAGAACAATAATATTCCATAACATTCATATACCATAATTTATTCAGCCACTCTACAACTGATGGGCATCCATTCAGCTTCCTGTTTCTAGCCACTACAAAAAGGGCTGCCACAAACATTCTTGCACATGTGGGGCCCTTTCCTTTCTTTAACATCTCTTTGGGATATAAGCCCAGTAGAAACACTGCTGGGTCAAAGGGTATGCACAGTTTGATAACTTTTTGAGCATAGTTCCAAATTGTCCTCCAGAATAGTTGGATCTGTTCACAGTTCCACCAACATTTGATTATAATTTTCAAATGTAATGCTACCAAAGAATTATTTTATAGAGCTAGGAAAGGTAACAACAAAATTCATCTGGAAGAACAAGGTCAAGAATATCAAGGTAAGCAATGAGAAAAAACAGGAAATGTGTCTGGCAGTACCAGATCTCAAATTATACTACAAAGTTCTAATCATTTTAACAATTTGGCACTAGATAGAAAATTGGTTAGTGGAACAGACTAGTTCCATAATTTTCACAAGCAAATGAACACATTAACTTAGTGTTTGACTGGAGTCAGGGGACGGGATGGGGGTAGGGGAAGAGGGCAAGCATTCACTATTTATCAAAAGAGAGTTGGGAAAACTCAAAAAGTAGTATGGCAAAAATTAGGCATAGATTAATACCTCACATTGTGTATATAGCAAGATAAACTCCAAATGGATATAGTATTCCAACATCATAAGCAAATTAGTGGAGTAAAGAAAAAACTTCTCATCAAATCTATGAGTATGTGATCAAAGAATAGAGAAGTTTATTGGAAATAAAATAAGACAATTTTGATTCTATAGAATTTGCACATACAAACCCAAGCTAAAATTAGAAGAAAAGCTAGAAACTGTGGGAAAAAACCCTTTGAAGTGATTCTCTTTGATATATGCATTTCTAAAGATACATAGGGAACTCAAAACATATAAAAAGAAAGTTTTTCCCCAGTTGATAAACCGTCAAAGGATATGCTCAGGCAGTTTTCAGAGTTAAAAATTCAAACAAGTTAAATCATACTGAAAAAAATAAATTGTTAATAAAAAGAGAAACACAAATTAAACCAGCTGTCAGGTTCTGATTCATACTAATAAGTTGGTTAAAATGGAAAAAAGGAAAATGATAAATCTTAAGAGAAGCTGTGAGAAAACAGGTGTGCAATGCATTGTTAATGAAGCTGTGAATTAGTCCGACTACTTTGATAAGAAATTTAAAACTATGGCAAAAAAGGTATATATCCTTTGATCTAACAATTCCTCTACTGGGTCTATACTCCAAAGAAATAAAAGAAACCAGAAAAGAATCCATTTGTACAAGAATATTTATAAGCAACTCTTTGTAGTGGCCAGAGAATTAAAAAATGAGGCAACACCCATAAATTAGGGAATAGCAGAACAAGTTATAGTATATGAATATGTTGTAAGAAATAATGAAAGGGGATGAATTCAGAATAAGAAAAATTTTTCATCATTTGAAGGCCTAATCCCAAAGTATGAGAGAGAAAATGGATTGCATGCTGCATGTTGTGTCTATTCACTTCCCAGAAAGCCAGAATTCACTTGTTTATATGTTGTATTCCCTTGGTAGAATATATCTTTGTGTCTCACCTTCCCAGCACAGATAAGGCATCTAGGTAGTATAGTAGATAAAGGCCTGGACTTTCAGTCAGGAAGACCTAAGTATGAAACTCATCTCAGACATTGGCTAGCTAAATGAGCTTTACCTCAATTTCTTTAGCTGTTAAGTGGGGATAATAATGGCAATTATATCTTAGTGTTATTGAGGCTCAAATAAAATCAATATATGGAAAGTACTGTACAAACTTCAGTGTTAAAGAAATGGTTGTATTACCATTCTTATTCATAATTATTAGTAACATATTGAATTTCCTAGTTAATGTTCAAACTGAGATCCATTGAAGACCTTAGCCATCTACAGTTGTTCTGATCTATGTATGACCACTGGACATAGCTCTGGAGGGGAAGGTGAGGCAGGTGACCTTGTGGAGCACTTCCCTTACTTAAATCCAATTCACTTGCTATCATGGCGTCTCCTCCCTGATGTCATGGTTCTCTTTGAGAACGAAGACAAACAACAACAACACAGGCTAAGTTTGTAAAGTCATTTCCCTGTACTCTGTCATCATTCTGCATCCATAAGGGGAAAGATGGCAGAGGATGCTCTAGCCTCACGCTCCCATCCTAGTCATACTAGATTTGGGTTAGTATAACCAGAGAAACTCTTCTAAGAGTTAGCATGGGAATATGATGACAGGAGGCCAGTGGGAAAAATATAGTCAGGTCTGGTTCCAAATAAAAAATATAAGGATAGAGTTAGATATACCTGAGGAAGATAACCATGGTCCACATTTGGATTCCTCAGGGGCCCGTGCAACCACTGCAAACCCACATTCAGAGACCTGATGAGAGAAGTGGTTTGTTGGGAAAGGATTGCATGTTGGCGATAGAGCACTGATACGCCTGATTCACTCACACAATGGAATCAGAGCTGTATTAGGAATATTTTCATTTGGGATAAAAATAGTTGAAGGAGGGAGGGAAGCAGGGTGGGATGAGTAGCTTTGAGGGTAACAGTGAAAAGGGACAACATTTCCCAAATAGTAGTGGGGGAGGCTCTTCTTCCCACTCTTCCTTGTTTCCCACAAATCTGAATGGGAAAAGAGTTGAAGATGACAGCTAGAGAAATACTGTTAGCTGGAGGAATAGTGATGTTTGTTAAAGCACCAAGAATAGAGACATTACAAAGTACAGGAAGGAATTATTAGAGTAGAGGGAAAGGCCACATAGCATAAGCATGTGTAAAGAAAGTAATACTTCAGTAGGAAGGAAGAGGGAGATTGAAAAGACAGATTAGAAAACCAGGGACTGAACTATGTTCCCTTGTTATCCTGAGGATGAGCAGTGAGTGAAAAGTGGGTACATGGGTCTTTGGGTTAAAATACGATTATGAAAGATTTACTTGGTTATCTACTCTCCCATCTAGGTTTTCTGAGGTTAAGTTTTGACTGTGGGAACCCTTCAGATCTTACAGATTTGGGGGTGGCACTAGAAGACTAGAGGGCATCTCCCCTGTTTTCAATCAATTTTTGAATACAGAGAGTGAGAAGCATTAGGCCTTCCAACCTAGATATAAGGATAGGCTAGTGCTGCCAAGAAGCCCTCTGCTTTTTTGCCCTGGGGGCCCATTATAATGCAAGTTATTTACCTGGGGTTGTTAACACTATTTTCCCCTTAATCTATTGGCTTTCCTCTTCACTGGCTCTGAGGATAGGAAAAAGGGGAACTGAAAGAGGATGTTAACAATAGTTATCCTCCTGGCCAATAGCCAGAGCTCCAAACTCCACTAAAGGGACATGTGTCTGATGGGGCTCTACTACAGATCCTACCTTTCATTGGGTACAAAGAGCTTGAAGTCCTGGACATGGCTGCTATCTTTGGAGAGGATGATGTGTCCAGTGAACTGGCTTGGACAGAACCAGAAAGGGTAGTGGAGTGGTTGGTTGAGTTGGAATTCTGCATGAATCCTGTGGGCAGAAGAGAAAGAGAAGGGAGCAAGGAGTGCTTTTCTCCAGGTGTGAGGATGGGAATACTAACACTTGCAAGAATTCCCTAAGCCTCAGTTTCTTTATCTGTAAAACAAATGGATAGAACTTCAATTCCATAACCTCTAAGGAGCTGTCCAATTTGAAATCTTTGATATTTGACCAGTGGGCTTCAGCCAGAATTCAGAAGATTTTATAAATCAGCAAAAGAAAGGAGCTTAGAGAACTTGAAGAGCTGGAAAGGAGAGAACCTAAAAGGAGGGAGTACCCAATGGAACAAGGAGGAAGAAGGCTACTGGAAATGGAAAATAACATGAGGAGGAGGGGGCTTTTAGGAAGAGAGAGAGGGGAGGGAATTAAAGGAGGAAGGAGGAGAGGGAGGACACACACACACACACACACACACACACACACACACACACACACTCAAAACACAGAAAGAAAATGCAGGTAATCATCTCCACCTGCTGGTAGGAAGAATATATTGAGCACTTAACTCCATTCAGCTATGAGGCAGCTGGATGATGACCCAGTTTTGGTCTTCAGACATCAGGGGCCAGGTCAGTGGGTGTTGTACCAGATAACCCCAGACTTCCTCAGGCCAATCACTCCCACTCAAGTCTCTCAAAGAGACAATGACAAGGGGCAAAATAGATGGTTCCTGGCTTTCCTGCACAACCTTCAGCCTCTCTGGGCCCATATGTGCAGCAAAAGGAAGATTCTACTGACTTTCTCCAAGGTCACCAATATCTGTTCATTGGTAAATCTAATGACTTCTCATTTATCCTGACTTCTCTGAACCTGATACTGTTGCCCATTCCTTCTTCCTGGATACTCTTTTCCTTCCTAGGTTATGACATTTTATGTTGGTCTGACTGCTTGCTCTTCCTCACTTTTCTTGGTAAGATTATTGTCCATGAACACATATTACCCTTGAGATTTTAGTGCATCCCAGGCCTCTTTTCTTTTGTTTCCTCTTTTTATTCTCATCAATCTCAATGATCATCTCTATGCAAATGACTCGAATTCTCCCTGCCTTTTTTTTTTTTTTTGGACTCTTGGATTTTTCAAATGTGTTCCAGTTCATTATCACTAGCTTCTTTCTAGACATTTCCACATAGCTGTTCCAGGGACATTTCAACATGTCCAAAGCTCTCAGTATTATCATCTCTCCTAAACTCACCTCTCCTCCAAACTTTCCTGCTGCTGTTGAGGAAACCATGATCATTGCAGTCCTGTAGGTTTGAATCATGTAGCAGTCATTCTTGATTTCTTTCTCCCCAACCCTTTCCCCTGATGCAGTCAACTGAGTACTATAAATTTTATTTCCACATTATCAGCGATATATATATCCATTCCTTCACATACATGGTCATTAACTCAATTGGAGCCTGCATCACCTTTTACCTGTACCACTACAATGGTCTTATAGATATCTGTCTCTAGCCTCTTTAGTCCATATTTTGTTTAACTACTCAATATTTGCAAGGTACAGGTCTGACCACATCATTGCCCCGGTCAATTTTCAGTGATTTTTTTTTCAGGATATAACATTTTTTTTTATTTGTCATTTAAAGCCCTCTATATGCTAGCTCCCACCTGACTTTCTAGGCTAATTATACATTACCCAAGTAACTTCTTGTTATTGTCAGTAAAGTGCATTTTATCTTTTACATCTAGTCCTTTGCTCAAGCTGTATTTTATACCTGGAAAACTTTCTCTCCTCCCCATCACCTGATGAAACTTCTGAGTACATTTAAAAATATAAGCTGCAAAAAAGGGATGTGAGATGACATCCTTACTCCACTCCTTTGCAGTGGTGGGATCTGCAGATATGTATGTTATACATATTTTCATATTTTTTGGATATATTGATCAGTTTTATTGATTCTTTTCTATTTTTAAAAAAATATTTGTTATATGAGATGGCTCTCTGGCAGGGGTAGAGAGGGATACTGGGAGTTTGGGCCATGTAAAAAAGGTCAATAAAATATTTTTAAAGAAATAATTTGAGGACAACTTTCTAAAAGATGTTATTTCCTGATTCATTCTGTTACTAGTAATTACCACTAAAATATATAGTTGATGTTTTATATCTCTTTTATATTAATTATTTACATATTGTTTCTGTCTTCTCTGTCTACATCACACTCCCTCCCCCTAAAGAATGAGTTTCTTCAGGTAAGGGATAGTTTTATTTTTGAATTTGTAATGCCAGCATTTAGCATAGTGCAGACTTAAGGCTTGTTGAATTGAAGAGGTCTGGATGATCTCCAAAAGAGATCATCTATGATAACTGGAGCTAATAATTGCTTTGCATCCTATAAGTATTCTGGTTCCCTGTCCTATAATGCTGTAGTTTTGCCTCTTTCTCCTTACTTGCCTTGCCAAGGGAAAGCCAGAGAAAGTAGTATTCACCTGAAAACCACAGTGTAATAGGAGTCACTGATGGCTGTGAGGCAGGCCACTGCACCCTGGGGCCCAAAGCGGGTCTTCACAAAGGGCCTTGGATGGAACATGCTCAGCAGTCTGTGGATGACCACCTGTGGAAGGTAAAATCCTAGCTTATCTGGACCCCTTCCTGCAGAAGTGACCTCAAAGATACATCTGTACTAAGTGGTGAGGAATTTGTCCCCCCACCTCCCACTTTCCAATGGATTGAGGAGAACCTATCCAGAAAGACCCTTGATATTTCTTTCTTCCCTTGATCCTTGATCTGGGGAAGCCATCTAAGGCCTAGAAAGCACCAAATCCTTGAGAACCATTGAAGAACTAAGCTCAGGGCAAGACCTTGATAGTGGAGAAGAAAGGAGTCAATTATTCTGATGCTAAATCATCCAAAATAAATTCCTGGAGCTCAAGCCTGGAATAGTTGGGGACAGTAAATGGGTAAGAAGTCAGGCCTGAGTAATAGGATATATATCTAAGTTAAGGATTTAGATCAGGCCTAGTGGTTAAAACCTGAGGAAAAGTTAGCACAATCATTAAACTTGTGGCAAAAATGCTAAATGGTACATCTGGAGTAATTGATGGTCTGATTTCTAAGCTTCCAGAAACCACAGGGCCTAGGGCTTAATACCAGGCAGGGATCCAAGGTTGCTTCCTTACCTCTTTGCCTTTGGGAGGTGGTGGATAGAAGCCGTTGTCAGACAGGTATGCACATGTCTTATTAATCATCATGTCTGGAATGATCCACCAGACCTCACCCAGCTCCATGTCATTCCTTGGGGGCAGGAAAGCTTTGAATTGGCTGACAGAGAACACACTGGATAATAGTGCAGGGGCTGTCCAGTTTTTTAGCCCAGAAAGATTAATGTCAGAAATCTGCAGAAAAGAGCAACATGTAGAGGATGATGAACCAAGATCTAGTTGAGGTCAGACCTTTGAGAAGATTATACTGAAAAGAGGTACAGGTATATTTATGTTCTCCAGAGCATAGATCTACCTGAAAGGAAATGAAGAGCTGGAGGAAGCCTTCCTTAGCTGGAGATATCTGATGCCTTCTGGCATTGGTGCCACTTGATCACATGAGGGTACTAGCCCCTATCATTCATGCCTCAACTATTGTCAATAGCCTACTGGTTGGTTTCCCTGCTTCAAATCTCCCCATTAGTGCAACTTCCATTCAGCTGTCAAACTTATGCTCCTAAAGAACAGATCTGACCATGTCACTTATCCCTTCTCCCTCCCTTCTCCCCTTCTATTTAAACCCCAGTGGCTCCCTTTTACCTCAAGATCAAATATAAACTGTTGGATTTTAATGCTCTTTATAATTTGTCTCCTTCCTATCTTTCTAGTCTTCTTGCACCTTATTCTCCTGAACATAATCTTAAGATCTCTTGATACTGGCTTCCTATTCTTGGAACTCATGATCTTCCTACTTTGGGTTGTCCTCTCATGTCTAGAACTCTCTCATCTTCACCTCTTGACTTCAAGACTCAAGTTCCTCCTGCATAGCTTTTCCAGTCCTCCTTGATTTTAGTGTTCTTCTGAAATTATCTTCAATTTATCCTATTTGTATTCTGTTTGCACCTAATTGTTTTCTTTTTTGATTTCTTTTTGCTGAGGCAATTGGGGTTAAGTGACTTGCTCAGTCACACAGCTAGCAAGTGTTAAATGTCTGAGACCAGATTTGAACTCAGGTCCTCTTGATTTCAGGGCTTGTGCTCTATCCATTGAGCCACCTAGATGCCCCATAATTGTATTTTTTTTAAACAAGATTGGGAACTCCTGGAGAGGAAGGACTGGCTTTGCTGGGGGGTATAGGGTAGGGTGTGGGAGTTTTCTCTGTTATCTCTAGCATTTAGCACTGGGCCTGACATAGCAGGTGCCTAATAAATGCTTATTGACTTGACACAATGTGCTTTGTAAACTTTAAAACACCATTACCTTGCAATCATTATTGCTATCTGTAAGAAGACCAGCAGTTTTGCTGTTCACTGAAAAGGAACTAGGGTTGGCTAGACTCTCCTTTCAGTCGTGTCCCCAATTTTTTATGGGGACATAATGGAACCTCCTAATACTACCCCAACTCCATACAGCCCACTTGCATTTTGGCCAAGTGGAGTTTCTGGGGTGATTTGAAGTTTTGCAAACTGCCAGCAATGGATATGATAGGACAGAAAAGCATTTTCTAATCCCAAATCAGAAAACTCTGGGATCAAGGAGCAGCAGCCCAGCAAGAGAAAAACCAGTCCCAAACATCCTTAATTTTAGTTTGCTGGTTCTTGCTAGCCACAATAGCTCTGGCTCAGTCTTGCTCTAAAATAGCTGAATCCTCCTGAAAATAAACTTGGGTCTGTTGACTCTAAACCTACTGCTTTTTCCATTATCCTATGACAAGGAAAAAAGTGAATCCATACAATTTATTATAAAAATGTTAAAAGATATTAGTAAGATGCAAACAAAATGCTAGAGAACAGAGGCCAATACAGGGATTATTGAAATCTTGGAGGAAAGCAATTTTAACAGACCCTGAAAGAATAGATAGGATTTCAACATGTGGGAATTTAAGATTTACTAAGAACATCCTATGCAAAGAGAAGAGCATTACAAAAGCATAATGAGGAATGTAGAGATTGTGTTTTAGGGGTCATGGAAATAGCATGATGTGGAAGACTTGGACTTTTGAATCTAGGCTCTACTATTTATTGTTGAGATCATAAGCACAATTTCTCTTTGTCCCAGAATTTTCAGTTGTGAAATGGTTATACTGCTTATATTGCCAATACCATACAGATTCATTAGGGAGCTAGATGGCATAGTGGAAAGTATGCTTGTCTTGGAGAGTATGCTTGTCTTGGAGGGAGGAAGATGAGTTTAAATCATGTCTCAGATACTACTAGCTGTGTGATACTAGTCATGTCACCTAAGCCTCAGTTTTTTCGTGGGCAAAAATGGGAATAGTAGCACCTAAAAGATCAAGTAACAAAGACTTTGTAAATCTCAATCTGTTACATAAAAGCTAGCTTTTCTACTTATATTTACAGGTATTAATTATCATTATTGTTAATCTAGTTTTTTGAAATGCAGGCTGCATGGAGAATTCTTATTGAGAGGGCTACAAAGGTAGGTTGGATCCAGTTCAGAGTACTTGGTCCCTGGACACTTAGTTTATTACTATCTTATATTGGGAATTATTTTTCCCAGTAGAAATAGTGTCTGCAATTTGGTTTTTCCCACAATGGAACAGGACAAATAGGTGGTTACACAGCCCTCCCAGGAGAAGAGTAGATAATTCATGTGTAAAGGCTCAGGAGAGGTTTACTACTGAGGAAGAGGCAGAGCACCAAGCCCTTCATTAGCTTATTTCATTGTCCTTGCTCTGATCACTTCCTAGGCACTAACCATACACCAGCCTCCCTATCACTCTTTACTTTTTTTTTTTTTTTTTTGAGGGATTGTACTGACTCTTGGGATAGAGACACACTGTAGGTATGTATGCCTTCCTCTTCTGTCCTAGGACCTGGAGCAGACTCTCTTTCTTCATTCCTTATAATTTCAAAGAGAAAGGAATCCCCCTCTGTTTCCTTTTTTCTGCCTTCTCCACTTTGCATTTTTGAGCAGAATTTCTTATTTGTTTTTTTTTATGGTGGATTTAATATTTAGAAAAACACCTCAAATTTGTGGAAGGCAAATATAATAAAGAAGTTGGGTGATAAAGATAATGCTTTTTTGAACTTTGTAAGCTTTTGAAACAAAATTTTCTTTTGTGATTTTTAAATTGCTTCTAAAGTTTCTCCCTAAAGAAGAATCCATAAATGTTTTAAGCAATTGAAACCCTGGTAGAATATGTGGCAATGTGCCACCCCATCTTTGCTCAGTTATTTACTTAGGTGCCTTTCTGATCCATGTCTCTTGCTTTTGGGACCTCCAGAAACTTCTCCCTCCCTTTTCCTTACTGATTACAACTTGGGAATCCCCTGTGCTGATAAGAAGAGCCTGGTTTCCTTTTTTTTTTTTTTTTTTTTGCTTGTTAAGTGAATTGCCCCCAGTTTAGGTAATAGAGGTCTGAATACATGGAACACTACTTGGTCAAGAGGCACAGGAAATGTTCTTTGTAGGATCAGGACTGTTCTAGCTCAGGACATCCTTTGTGTCCTGGTGACTCTTCATCCAGAGCCTCTTGCGTCTCACCTTTGACCTTACTCAGTTTTTAGGCTAGTATCCCTGCCTCCATATTCCAAGTCCCCCAAGGCGCCCTGCCTCCCCCTCCCCCACTTACTTCTTTGAAACCACTTTTACTGTTTGACATGGTATCTAGTAGCAGAGGCTGGAATCGAGCTACTATAGTCAGCTTCTCCTTGAGAGCGGGATTCTCTTCCTTCATCAACTCCTGGGCCGTCTCCAAGTCAGTGAGAGGCTTTACCACTAGGGGACATAAACGTGGTAATAGTCTGTTCTGCTCCTGGGGGTGAGTGTATGTGGGAGGGGGGAAAGGGGGTGCATGGGCTCGTGCAAGTCGTTGTCCCCCTCTTTCTTAGGAGAACACTGGTAGCAGATGACAAAGCATTTCTAGTTTCTTATCTTTCACCCTGGAAGGAATCAGGATTGATAGAAACTTATTGGGAAGAGAAAGAAAGGAAGGGGGAAGGAGCAGCAGTCTCGGAAGGATCTCTGGCTCGAGGACCAGTCATCCCGGGTCTGGCTTCGGCGCCTCCCTTTCCTGGCACCCCGGCTCTGCCACTACCTCTCAGCATCTCAGCAATAGGCTTGAACTCCTCGGCGCTAATGTACATGTCCCTATTCACGTCCAGAGCAGAGAAGAAGAACATGGTCTTCCTCCGAGTCATGGCTGATTCCTGTTTCGGGGCAAGGGCGCAGGTTTGAGGGGCTCAGACCTCCCCGCTGTCCCGCTGTCCCCAGGGACCCCGGAATGGCCTCCCGGGTGGATCTCAGGCCCTCCTCCTGCACGGGGTCCAGAGATCTGGGGGGGGGGGGAATCTTCCGTCCAGCTGTTGGACATCAGGAATTAGCCGCTCAGGGACGGCGGACTGACGCCCCCTGACCCCTAAGAGCAGGATGAAATCCTGGGGTCCGTGCCTGCCCTCGGGATGGGAATAGCAGCAGCTCCCCTCCCGGGGCGGGGCGGGGCTTGGAGGGGCGGGGCTGGGTGCCGTCCCCTCCTCCCTCTCCCGCTGCCGCGCCCCCTATCCCGCCCCTAGGTCGGGCCTGACCCGCGGCCCTTCGGCCTGGGACTCCCTAGAGCCCATATAGCCCCAAGCGGCGATGGCCAGCAGTGCCGCCAGTACGGCCGCCAGCAGCGCCAGGTCCCGGGGGCGGTGAGGGCGGTGGCATGGGCGGGCCGGGGGCCGCGGAGGTAGGCGGAGCTCGCTGGGCCCCGGGCTCCCGGGAAGGTCCATGATAGGAGGCTGCGGCTCTGGCTCCTCCTCAGCTGCTCCGGCTTAACAGCCGACCAACGGCCGGGGGCGGGGCTGAAGGCCGACTGAGGGGTGGGCGGGGCTGGCGCTGAGACTGAATGACAGCTGTGGAGGACTAGAGATGGAGACTGAGGGAGCGCTAGGCAGGAAGGGGGCGGGGCCTGATTCAGACTGACAGTTTGAGGGGGCGGGGCCGGAATGAAGTGATTGACCACAGGTGGAGGCTGCTAGCTGGACCCTGGGCAGAGCACTGAAGGGGGAAGGATGGACAAGGCCGGGAGCTGAAACTGACTGCCATGTTTGGGGGTGGGGTGGCTAGAGGCTGACTGGAAAGGGGGGGAGCGTATTAGAGATTGACAGTTTAAGAGAGAATTACCGTTTTCTGCTTTGCTGAGAAAGAAAAAGTCCAGAGGTGCTCCAGATGAGGAGTAGGGAGGCCGTTTAACGTGGGCCTGTGCAATCTTCTTTACCTCTTCCCCACTGACCAAAGCTTGGACCCCCTTTTGCTGAGGGCAGCATTCTGATCTCCATCTAGTCTTTTTTTTTTTTTTTTTTTTTTTTGCAAGTTTCCAATTTGGGGTAGCAAAGGTCTGGACACAAGGGGTTTACGGTATTCTTCTATTGTGGGTCATGCATTTGGAGTCAGTCAATATTTTTAAAAGCACCTATTGTGTTCCAGGCACTATGCTATCTAAGAACAGGTAGATGCATTGGACCCCCTGATCACTTCCCATTACTGACGATTCGTTTGAGGAGAAATCATAATTAACAAAAGAAATCTGTAGTATTGCAGGTCTGGGTACCACCTTTTAAAATGTTGTATTTGTCGATAGCTTTTGTTTCTGTATCACCTTTGTTTCTGAATCTAACCTTCTATAACTCCCCTCCTGCGGGGAGACATCTCTTCTTATAAGGACTAAGGGAGAAAGGGAGAAAGCAGTCAGTAAAGCAGTGACCTGTGACAGGATAGGGAAAATTCCATATCCACAGACCTCCACCTCTGTAAAGAAAGCAGGGGAGGAGGGTACCCCACGTTAAGGGGGGTGTTGTTAATCTAGCATGGATCCAGGGGGGGGTGGAGACTAGATTGGTGGGGAAGAAGGGGAGGGGACTCGAAATTATGCCATGAAAGGAATGGTTAAATAGAAAGTGGAAGAGACTCAACCCTCCCTATTCCCCATCACTTTCCATTACTGATGATTCATTTGAGGAGAAATCAAAATTAACAAAGGAAACTTGTAGTATTGACAGGTCTAAGTACCGCATTTAAAATATTATATATAAACTCTTCCTGAGTTCAAATCCAGCCTCAGACTTTCTAGCTGTGTGACTCTGGGCAAATCAATTAATGTTTGTTTGCCTCAGTTTCCTCACCTATAAAATGAACTGGAGAAGGAAAAAAAGACTTTTGTTTTTACATCACCTTAATTTCTGAAAATGACCTTCTACAGCTCCCCTCCAGGGGAGACATCCCTTCTTACAAAGACTGAAAAACAAAAGGGGGAAAGCAGTTCAGTAAAGCAATGCCCCATACCATCTGTGACAGGATAGGCAAGATTCCACACCCACAGTCCTCCATCTCTGTAAAGAAAGCAGAGAAGGAGGGTACCCCATGTCAAGGGGATGTTGTTGATTTAGAATGGATCCAGGGGAATGGAAACTAGATTGGTGGGGAAGAAAAAAATGGGACTCAGAATCATGCCATTAAAGGAATGATTAAAAGAAGTAGGTATGTTTATCTTACAAAGTGGAAGACAAGGGAGTACAAAAGAACTTCTTCAAATATGTGGAGGGTTACCCTATGGGAGAAGGAGTAGATTAACTCTAGGGCTGCAGATGTCAGAACCAAAGAGTAGAAATTAAGAGGCAAGTATTTGGATAATGCAAAGAAGAATTTGGTAATAAGCAGAGCTATTTAAAAATGGAATATTAGTCAGCCAGCAAACTTTTATTAAGGGCTCACTATTTGCCAGACTGAATTAAGTGTTAAGGGTACAATAATGAAGTGCCTATTACAAGCTAGGCAATGTGCTAAGCTTAGGAAAGTCTTCTTACTCCAGTCTGGACTGCATCACCTCAATGTTCCTTTTCCTGAGTTCAAATCCAGCCTTAGACTCTTTCTAGCTGTGTGACCCTGGGCAAATCAATTAATGTTTGTTTGCCTCAGTTTCCTCACCTGTAAAATGAGCTGGAGAAGGAAATAGCAAACCACTTCAATATCTCTGCCAAGAAAACCTCAAAAGGGGCCATGAAGAGTTGGAGAGTAGGAAAAAAACTAAACAAACTGCTAAGCACTGAACAGACTCTGCCTTCAAGGAGCTTGCAATGTAAGCAAAGCAGACAACACACAAATGGAAGCTGAAAAGTGAGGGAGAAGAAAGAAAGGTACCTAGTGGTGGGAATATGATGAAGAAATGCAAAAGAATGTAGCTGGTGGGAAATGAAAAGGAATCGTATGGGTGGAAAGAAGTGAGGGGAGGTGTGTGTGGTTGCTGCTTCTCTGCTATGTGGGAGCCTGAGGATGGTGGAGTGCTTGAATTCAGGGGCTCTGAACTGCTTTTCAGATGTCTATATCAAGCCTAGGTTCAAGTGCACAGAGGGATATAAAATGCAAGAAAACTGGAAAGATAGTATGGGTCCAGGTTGTGAAGGGCTTTAAAAGAGCATTTTGTGTATACAGATATAGATATATATGTTTATCTCTATATCTATATTTATATAGATCAGAAGACTGAGAATCTCTCTTCTTCCAAGCTCTTGTCAATTCTGCTTCTAATTCTCCATCAATGAGGAAAGTTCTATGCAAATGAGTTTGAGCCCCAGGTAACAAAAATATTTTGAACACTAAGATCCAGAAATACTAGCTTTCTATATATGATGTTTCGTCTCCTTAGTGCATTTCGACTAGCTTTTCATTTGTCTAGAAATTCTCTCCCTTCTTACCTCAGCTTCATGTCTTCCCTGGCTTCCTTTAAGACTCATCTCAATCTTAAAGGAAGGAAAGGGACTGACATGTGCAAGAATGTTTGTGGCAGCCTTTTTTGTAGTGGCTAGAAATTGGAAACTGAATGGATGCCCTTCAATTGGAGAGTGGCTGAATAAATTATGGTATATGAATATTATGGAATATTATTGTTCTGTAAGAAACGACCAGCAGGATGATTTCAGAGAGGCCTGGAGAGACTTGCATGAACTGATGCTGAGTGAAATGAGCAGAACCAGGAGATCAATATACATGGCAACAAGACTATATGATGATCAACTCTGATCAATTTGATATTTCTCACCAATGAGACAATTCAGATCAGTTCCAATGATCTTGTGATGAAGAGAGTGATTTACACCCAGAGAGAGCATGTGGAAACTGAATGTGGATCACAACCTATCATTCTCATGTTTTTTGTTGTTTGTTTGCATTTTATTTTCTTTCTCATTTTTTCCTTTTTGATTTGATTTTTCTTTTGCAGCAAGATATATAAAAATATCATTAAGTCCAATATTTGCATACATATTTGTGCATATATTGGACTTAATTATATCTTTACCATGTTTAACATATATTCAATTACTTGCCATCTAGAGGAGAGGGGGGGAATTGGAACACAGGGTTTTGCAAGGGTTAATGTTGAAAAATTATCCATGGATATCTTTTGAAAATTAAAAAGCTTTAATTAAAAAAAAGACATCCCAAATCTCATCTTCGACAAGAAGTGTTTACCAGTCTCTCTCAAATTTAGTGCCTTCTCTCTGAGTTTGCTTCCCATATGTCTTCTATATATTTTGCATGTGTATAGTTTCTGAATCTTACCTTTGCCAAAAGAACATGAGTTCCTTGACAATAGGGATTGTTTTGTCCTTTCTTTGATTCCCCAGCATCTAGTCCAGTACCTTGAGCATAGTAAGTATTTAATAAATGTTTGTTGGTTGACTAGCGTGCAGCTTTTTAATCTGTGGTTCATCACTATATAGGGTCTCATAACTTAATGTGGGCATTGTGAAATTATGATTTATTATAAGTAAATGAATTGGAATTATTGAAAATTATTGAATTTGAATTATGTGACTGAAGGTCACATAAACTTTTCTTTTATTTATTTCCTTTTTTCTTTCTTTGCTGAGCCAATTGGGGTTAAGTGACTTGCCCAGGGTCACACAGCTAGAAAGTGTTAAGTGTCTGAGGCCAGATTTGAACTCAGGTCCTCCTGACTTCAGGGCTGGTGCTCTATCCACTGCACGACTTAGCTGCCCTTACATAAAAATTTCTTAGGGAAAAAGGGCTCACAAATGGAAAAAAAAATTTAAAAGGCTCTGGATTAGATTACCTCTCCCAGACCATTTTGGGGGGATAAAGAGTCCTAAAAGTGATTTTCCAAAGGCCTGTTTAGGATTGTAGCTAGATCTCATTGGATAACCTTAACATTCACTACCAGAGCTTGAGAAATCCAATAGAAACAAACCAACAAAAGATTAGAAGTCTAATAACTGTGCATAAAACAAGGGAAGTACTAAATAAGTTCACACATATTCATTATTTATGACTTGGCTATGTCAAAGTATTAAAATTGATAAATTACCTCTAGATGTAATGCTATAGCAATCAAATTATTAAGGCATTTATTATTCTTGTTCAGTCATGTCTGACTCTTTATGACCTGATTGGAGTTTTCTTGGCAAAGATACTGGAGTGGTTTGCCATTTTCCTTGTTCAGCTCATTTTACAGATGAGGAAACAGAGGCAAACAGGGTTAAGTGATTTGTTCAGGGTCACACAGCTAATAAGTATCTGAGGCCAGATTTGAAGATGAGTCCTCCTGATTCTAAGGTTGGCACTCTTTTCACTGTGTCACCTAACGATCCCTATCAAGGGCATACTTTATAGAAGCAGAGAAAATAAAGGCAAAAAATGAAGAAAAAAATGATTGAGGATCTAGGAAATTAATAAAAATATGATTTTATGATCAACTAAATAATGATGAAGTTTTTAAAAAAAAAACAGAACAGGGATAAAGAAATTTGGAATTCTTTTTGGCTCAAATAGTTATAGAATCCTCTACTGTGAGTAATTTGGATTTATGCCCAAAGGGCTATAAAACTTCTTTGACCCAGAAATACTACTATGAGGTCTACATTCCAAAGAGATTTTTTAAAAGTACCTAGATGTACAAAATATAGAAGCTGTTTGTGGTAGCAAAGGATTGGAAACTGAGGGGAATGCCCATCAATTGGGGAATGATTGAACAAGTTGTGATGTATAATTGTGATGAAATTCTATTGTGCTGTAAGAAATAGTAAGCAGGAGGGACTTTCAGAAAAACACAGAAAGATTTACATAAACCAATGCAAAGTAAAGTGAGCAGAATCAGGAGAACACTGTACAATAGTAATTATAATACTGTACAATGATCAATTGTAAATGACTTAGCTATTCTCAGTAACACAAAGATCCAAGACAATTCTGAAGGACTTATGATAAAAAAAATGCTATCTCCTACCAGAGAAAGAACTGATGCAATCTGAGTACAACTCTAAGCATACTATTTTTTACTTTCCTATTTTTGGGAGGGTCTGTATTTTCTTTCACAACATGGCTAATATGGAAATATGTTTTGAATGATTGCATACATATAAACTATATCAAATTGCTTGCCTTCTCTATAGGGAAAGGGAGAAGAAAGGAAAGGAGATAATTTGGAACTCAAAATTAAACAACCTCCCCAAAGTTTATTTTTTATTTTTAAAAAAAATTTATTAAAGATTTTTATTTACAAAACATATGCATGGGTAATTCTTCAACAGTGACCCTTGCAAAACCTTGTGTTCAAAATTTTCCCCTCCTTTCCCTCACTCCCACCCCTAGATGGCAGGTAGTCCAATACATGTTAAATGTGATAAAATATATGTTAAATCCAATATAGTTTATACTGTTATCTTGCTGCACAAGAAAAATTGGATCTAGAAGGGAAAAAACCTGAGAAAGAAAACAAAATGCAAGCAAATATCAACAGAAAGAGTGAAAATGCTATGTTGTGGTCCACACTCAGTTCCCAGAATCCTCTCTCTGGGTGTAAATGGATCTTTTCATCACTGAACAATTGGAACTGGTTTGAAACATCTCATTGTTGAAGAGAACCATGTCCATCAGAATTGATCATCATATAGTCTTGTTGCTGTGTATAATGATCTCCTGGTTCTGCTCATTTCACTCAGCATCAGTTCATGCAAGTCTCTCCAGGCCTCTCTGAAATCATCCTGCTGGTCGTTTCTTACAGAACAATAATATGCCATAACATTCATATACCATAATTTATTCAGCCACTCTCCAATTGATGGGCATCCATTCAGTTTCCAGTCTTTAGCCACCACAAAAAGGGCTTCCACAGACATTCTTGTACATGTGGGGCCCTTTCCTTCCTTTAAGATCTCTTTGGGATATAAGCCCAATAGAAACACTGCTGCACCCCACCCCCCTAATGTTAAAAATATTTTTATGTGTAATTGGAAAAACATTAAAAAAAGAAGTCTGTACTCTAAGGGTTCTTGACTTATTTGCATCAGTAGTTCATTTTGGCAACCTGGATCTTATGAACCCCTTCTCAGCATTGTGCTTTCAAATAAATATAATGAAATCCATAGGAATACAAAGAAAAATAATTATGTTGAAACAGAGATGTAATTTTTCCCATTCAAATTTAAGAACTTTCTGAAATCTCTTCATGGGGTTTATAGACCACTCTTATTCTACTCTCACCTTTCAACTTTCCATTCCAATCACTTATTTCCTTAACTGGAGAAGAACTCACTTATCCCATGGCAACCAATGAAGGATTCTTTTCCTAATAGAATGAGGAGCCTCCCTTTCTGTGCACTAACAGGGAGAGTTTTCCTTTGTTCTTTAGCTTTTCATCGATGAAAGTATTAAGGGAGAAATTATAATGGACAGTTCTATGAGGGATGGCCAGGGTCAGGTATGGAGATAGCAGGAGTAAGAAGGTCTGGCCCTTTCTTGTGTCTGTCACAATGAGGGGCCTAGAAAGGGAAAAGCCAGGGTTTGAGCCAAAAGCTTCTTCAGTAGGAAAGGAGAGATGGTGTTTCGAAGCTGTCTTGTCTCCCCTGGAAGAATGTAGACTCCTTGAGGGGAAGGATTGTTTCATTTTAATCTTTTATCTCCAACATCCATTATGATGGTCATAAATGGTTTTTGATTGGAAAATGGTGATGGACTGAGTTTTATCCCTTAAGTTCTCCTTCCCTGAAGAAGATGGGTAATACAAAAATCAGATAAGAGATTGAACACACACACACACACACACCAGCTTCTTAAATTGTGGGTCATTATACCCTATATGGGTATAGAGTCTCATAACTGCATGCAAGGATTGTGAAATTATGATTATCAATAAATGTCTTATTTTTATACCTATTTCATATACCTATATACCTGGACTCATGTAAAAAGTTTTTTGGCAAAAAGGGGTCATGAGTGGAAAAAGTTTAAGAAGCCCTGCTCTAAACAACCCAAATAATAATGCATGATCTGATCCCTGTCTCATATCTTTGGGGCTTTCTCTTTCAGTGTGTAAGGACTTCTCAGCACAGTCTCTTGGGATGGAGGTGTCCTGGATAACAGAGAAAATTGGCTTACAAAATGTTTGTTCATTGGCTGAGTAGCAATCGTCCCAGTTGCCACTTGGAGGAGCTCTGGTCCTGACTAGCTTGGCTGAGCCTTTTAAGGAACTGTTTCCTCTTTTGTACTGCATTTCAGCTAAAAGACTTTGAAGGTGGTTTGCCATTTTCTTCTCCAGCTCATTTTACAGATGAGAAACTGAAGCAGATAGGGTTAAGTGACTTGCCCAGTGTCACACAGCTAGAAAGTATCAGGCTAGATTTGAACTCAAAAAGATGAGTGTGCCTGTTTCTAAGCCCAGTGCTCTATCCTTTGCCACTTAGCTGCCCACAAAGCCCAAGCAGGACTAGAATGGAACATTATGTATCTGTGCCCTGAAGTGTTTAGGAGAAGAGATCTCAATTTGATCCCTTTGAGGAGAAGCTAACCAAGAAAGGAAGGATTCTTAAACATAAATGAAAAGTAGAAGAATCAAGCGGCAATCTGGGGACCCCTAATTCAGGTCCAAATAGTCTCAGGAATTAGGATATCAGGCTTGCTTTTCTCTCTCTAGGTGGGAGTAATTGGGATGGCTAGGGTATCCTCATTTCTACCAGTCCATCTTCCATCCTACTTTGGGCTATATAAACATAGTGCCTTTAAGTGCTAGATAAATATATTATTACCACTACCACTACTACCCCTACCACCCCAATCCTCACTTCATCATTACTACTATTATAGCACAATCTAATAATCATTAAAGAGATCCATGTGACTAATTAAGCATAATCTTTTTTTAAAATGTATTTTTTATGTATTTTAAATGTATTTTTAAAAAGCATTTTTTATTTTTTTAAAATGTATTTTTATTTATTTGGTTAAATATTTCCCAGTTACATATACATTTTTAGGGAATTGTTACCTACAGATCATTGCTGTATTTTTTTGAGTGATCACAAATCACCCAAAGTCTCTTGTATATGAGCTCTTTGCTTTAAAGAGACCTTTTTTGAAGATTAGAATATTTCCAGGAGTGTTCCAGAGCCAGTTCCAATTGCCTGTAAATGTAAATTAAACTTGAACATGTGTCATACACACACACACACACACACACACACACACACACAATTTGCATTTGTTTGACTTCAGTTCCGAGATTCCTTGGAGAATACCTTCAGCAGCTGAGCAAGGATATTTATTTCCTCTTTAAATTATTTATTCTTATCCTTAATAATTTACTTTTAAAAGTTTTTAATAGTATATTATTTCCCCAATTACATGTAGAGATGTTTCTCAACATTCATTTCTATAAGATTTTGAGTTCTAAACCCTTTCCTCCCCTTCCCATCTCCACTAGCAAGCAATCTGATACAGATTATACATGCAGACTCATTTTTCAACTTATTTCCATGTGAAAAATGCTGGGAAAGAAAAATCAGAACAAAAGGGGGAAAAAAAAAGAAATAAAGGTGAAAATAGTATTCCTTGATCCACATTCAGTCTCCATAGTTCTCTCTCTGGATGTGGCTGCATTTTCCATTCAAAGTTTATTGGAATTGCCTATCATAGTTTATCATCATACAATATTGCTGTTGCTGTGTACGACGTTTTCCTGATTCTACTCACTTCACTCAACATCAATTCATATAAGTATTTCTAGGCTTTTCTGAAACCAGTCTGCTACTTTCCTATCCTAACTTATTTAATCATTCCCTAATTATTGGCCATCCACTCATTTTCCAGTTCTTTGCCACTACAAAAAGAGCTTCTACAAACATTTTTGCACATGTGAGTCCTTTTCCCTCCTTTATGATTTCCTTGGAATACAGACCCAATAACGGCACTGCTGGATCAAAGGATATGGTTTGCATAGTTTTATAGCCCTTTGAGTTAAGTGTGAACAAAGACATTTACAGACTCTTCCAGAACCCATGATGTACCTGGGCTGAATCAGTTGACCTGGGCTCTTTTAGAACACATAGGTATATTTTTACTAACTTTTCCCTTATCTTGGGCTTCAATTTTCCCTGAAACCTTTTGATCCTTCCCCTTTTCAACACAGTGATTATCCTTCTTGACAGAGAAAAGGAGCAGAACAGAAGGTGAGTAGTCCAGGTTTGTTTCCCTTAGGTCATCCTTGGCCATATTATTGGGAGCAAGGTGCCTTGTGACCTGAAAAGACCCTGGAAAGTCGAGCTGTTCTTGTGACACCTGCCAGGCAGTGATTCTAATCCTTTCTTGCCAGGACAGAGCTAAGAAAACTCTGTTTGTGGTCTGTATCATTTTCCCTAATCCTTAGCTCATTTCTGCCTTTAGCCTCCCTGACATTGTTCTAACCAACATTATGCTGCTGTTCCATGTTCCCCAATGGGCTAAGAAGTGCCCTGGCTCCCATCTTTTGTGGGGGTGCTTATGAATTATGAGCACACTAATGAATTTCTTGAACCCAAATCAATCTCAATTCTCTCACTTTTAAAATGGGGATGCCTACTATACCATCCAACTACCCTGGAGACCTTTGTGAAAATCAATAATAGATCAACATAAATAGTAATGAAAAGTTAGTATTTAGATAGTGCTTTAAGGTTTGCAAAGTGCTCAGCTTATATTTTCATTTGATCCTCATAATGTCCTCATGAGAAAGTGCCATTTTTATCTCCACTGTGCAGATGAGGACATGAAGGCTGAGAAAGGTTAAGGACCTTACCCAGATTGAAAAACTATCAGGAGCACTATTCAAACTATGCTACTAGCCAATTCTATTATAGGAACCCAAGTTGTAAAATAAAAATAAAAAGGCTGCATTATTTTTGATATAGTTGAATGAGGGCATTCCCTCTACCATTGTAGATCTTAATAATATCAGCTAGCAATTATATAGTGTGTGCAAATATGCCATTTTTTATTCATAATCCTGAGAGGTGCCAATTTTATCTCCATTTTGCAGCTAAGGAAACTGAGGCAGAGAACAGTGAAATGACTTGTTTAGGGTAACACAGCTAGGAAGTCTCTGAGATTGCATTGGAGTTCAGGTCTTCCTGAAGATCCTCAATTCACCTATCTACCTAGCTTCCTCCCCAGCACCTTCTTTGCAACATATCATCTTACAGATATTCCTAGCACATTGAGAAGTGACTCACCCAGAATCATACAGCCTAGAACTGTCTGTCAGAGGCAGGATTTTTAGATTTTCTTGGACTTGAAGGTCAGTTTTCTATTAAACCATACTGCCTCTCAGTTGGAGAAGGAATATACGATAATAATATTTCATATATCTAAAGAGAGTTTTAGGCTTTATAAAACATGTCTCGCAACGTTCTTGTTCTAAGTCTAATCATTCCTTTTTTAAACATTAGGAAATTGAAGCTCAGAGGGGTTAAGTCATTTGCCTGGAATGATACAGCTCATGTGGGATGTGAATCCAGGTCTTTTGGAGTCTACATCAGTGCTTTAATCTATTGTATTACACTGATTCAGCTGGTGGTTCTCAGGTGAATGAAATTCTCTTTTTCTGTAGTCTTGGAAGTCTTTATAAAAAGGACTTCTGTGTTTCTTTCTGGGTCTGTTTCCTCAGCTGTAAAATGTGAGATCAGGATCATATGACACTCTAAGAAGCCCCCTTTTTGCTCTAGGATTCTACATTTTCCTTTATGTTGTTCCCAAGGCATGACTGAGGGAAAGAATAAGGATGAGGTCCTATTTATGTTTATCTCACTTCCAAAGCTTTTATTATTTATACATTTGTAAACTGCAACCATAAAAGTATCTGAAATTCCATTTTGTGAGAGCAGCTGAGATCATAGTAAAACCTAAGACAAAAGGAGCTTTGAGGATCTGAGAAGACTAGTCATTAGCTTGCCTTGATTCTTCCCTCATGATTACTCTCCTTCCTCAGTGATAGTGACCATTGATAATAATTTCCAGCATTTAGGTCCAGAGATCTTCTCATAAGTCCTCTCATTTATCCTCACGGAGGCCTGGAGGACATGGGGTATTCCTCAGATGGGAAAATGAAGCTTTATGTTAAGGGGGTGTGACAATGCTTCCTTTTCCCTTATGTTCATCCATTCATCTCTAGTTTCTGTTGATTTCCCTTAGTTTCTCAGCAATGGGTCTGAACTCCTCAGGGCTGATGGTATCTGTCAGTGTCCAGAGAGGCAAACAGGAATTGGCCTTCTGTCCCCAGAGACTTTAGCACTGCCTCCTGTATTAGAGTAAGGAGACAGACAATAAATAATAATGATTACAGCAATAATAACATCACTTTAAAAATCATTTTACATACATAATAATAGCTAAGGTTTACAGTTTTCACTATCTCTTTAGATGTCCCACAAGAACTCTGGGAGGTTGGTGCTATTATCATCCCATTTTACGGACGAGGAAACTGAAGCTAAAAATATGCTGTCTGACTTGCCGAGGATCACAGAGCCTCAGTGGGTGTTCGAGGCAAGGGCTTGAGATTCTCGGGGCTTCCGGCTTCTTAGACAGATGGGCAGAGGTGCTAGGGGTATGGTGGGGGTGACGTGGGGCAGAGGCGGGATGGTTGCCTTTCCTGGAAACCCTGGTCCCACCCAGTGCCTAGGACTGGTCCCCAGGGTGCCTCGGGGACCCGAGAGGACGCCGCCCCCAGCCCGGATGATCCCAGTCAAGGCTCCAGTTCCCGGGGCTGGGGCTGAGGCTGACCCGCTGCGCCCTATCTGAGCCTCTCGGTAGCCCGCAAAGCCCCAGGTGGTAGCAGTGGCAGCGACCCCGAGGAGGGCCAGGAGCAGCGCCAGACTCCACAGTGAGCTGGAGGAGGGAGCTGCGGGCTTCGGGGGGCTGCGTCCTGGGCGCCGGTGCCGCGCCATGGCGGGAGCTTCTGCTAGGCCTGCGGGAAGTCCCGACGGACACCAACGGACCCGGGGCTGGCGTGGTGGTGGGCATAGAACGGGGGTCTGGCAGGAATGGAATGGAACGAGAACCAGTGGGAGGAATAGAATGAATGGGGGACCAATGGGGAAGGGCTGTTGATAGTCGAAGGAGAAACAGAATGGAGACCGTGGGGGAAGGCTGGAAGGTATTGAAGACTAAGGGGACAATCATCGGAACTCAAAGGGAAGAGGGGTATGGGAGGGAGAAGAACAGAGACCACTGGAGAGGAATGAATGTGTGGGAGGGGGAGATTAGAGAAATAGAAATAGAAGGGAAGTCAAGAATGATGAGAAAGGACTGGGTCCTGTGTGAATTGGAACAGAGAAGAAAGAGGAAATGGAATAAAATGAAGATCAGTAGAGGAGAGGGATAGAACAGGTAACATGGGGGCCAAGACCATGTGGAGAGAAAGAGAGTGCAAAGGAGATCAAGAGGGATTTGGTTAGGGACAGAGGTTGGGAGGGTGGGGGGCCATCAGGAATGGTAGAGAAAAATGGGGCCATCTGGTGGTGGTAGGAGGTCATGAATAACGGTCATGGGGGGGGGACCAGGCCCCAAGGGCTCTCTTTCACCTGGACTTTTCTTTCACTTCATCTGAGAGCCAGGGAAGTTCCCAGGATATGGTGTCCCCCACTCCAGGATCATGATCCCCTAGTCCTCTTCTTCCTCATTCTGGTTAGATTGGGTCTCCGCCCCCACTTTTCCCTTCTCCTCTTCCTCCTTTTCTTCCTCTTTCTCCTGCTCTTCCTGCTCCTGCTGCTACTACTGCTACTATCACCACCCCCACTGCTACTATTGAATTGGTGCTTCATAAAGACTAAAGGTATCAATGAACAAAGCAGGCACTCACTGATCAATACCTCCTGGATCTATGGATTGAGATTGGTCTTTTGAGTTAGAATCATCCTTTAGTGTTGATCTGGAAAAGAGGATCAGTTGAGGCATTCTTTTCCCCCTATTTTCCATTTTTCTCCTTTCCCTCTTTTTCTTTTCTTAGAAGACACCCCAGAGAACAGCTGTGGGCCCTTGAAAATGAAGGAGCAATGTATACATATATTTGATTTGTCAAGTATTTTAACATAATTAACATGTAGTGGATTTCCTGCCATCTAGGGGAGGGGTGGGGAGTAGGGGGGGAATTTGTAACAGAAAGCTTTGTAAGGGTTAATGTTGAAGAACTACCCTTACATATGTTTTACAAATAAAAAGTTTTAAGAAAAAAAAAAGAAAATGAAGGAGCAGCAGATATCTAAAACTATTGCAAGGAAGAAGATGCAAGGAAGAACAAGTTTAGAGAGGCCCATGTGTAAGGAAGAGGAGTATGGTGAACCCCATGTATCATGAGGGCTTCTTGAGTGCAACTAAAGGGAAGATAGAATAAATATATACCCCAAACAATACAGAATGATGGAGCTTTCCCACTGAGAGTGAGATAACAGCTCAAACAAGAGAAAGGATCTTGTATCTCACCTAAGGCAAAACTCCCCAAAGTCTCTAAAGTATCAGTCTGGGGATAAGGACATGATGGAGACCGCCAGCTCCCTTCCTGTTTCTCAGAGTCTTTCCCTTCAGCAACCTGAAGTAAGATTAGCCCCTTCCATGGTCTCTCTTCAAGCTGGAAGTGGACTTTACCATCAAACAAAACTTGATACTTCACAAGCTCCAAGGTGGGGGGAACTCCCCTTTGTAGAGTCCCAAAAAGAGACTGGCTGAGAACTGAAGCTTTTACCTTTTGCCAACTCCTTCCTTCCCCTCATGCATGGCAGGTCATTCACTTCCACCAAGGAGAGATCCTATGCCAATAGTATTGGGAGGGGGTTACATTCCTTCTCTGGGCTGGAACTCTCTGCAGTCCCTTGTAAAGGTCAGCTGGGACAGATCTAAAACCTGTAGGTATATAGTGTAAACACAAGCATCATCTCTTTAATACAACAAGGATGGGGTAGCTAGGTGGTGCAGTGGATAGAGCACCAGCCCTGAAGTCAGGAGGACCTGAGTTCAAATCTGGTCTCAGACACTTAACAGTCCCTAGCTGTGTGACCCTGGGCAAGTCACTTAACTTCAATTTCCTCAGCAAAATAAATAAATAAATAACAAGGATAATTTTCCTAGTGTCCCAGGCAACCCACCTTAGGTACTATTGAAACTAAAATAAAACAAATTAACATTAAAAGCATATGGAAAAGACCCCAACCAAACAGCATATGGTGATATGATACAGACTATACATGGTACCATATACAGGTATACTATATACCTCTATGTACCATATGAAGGATACTACCTTGTGAGGATATGACATTGACAACATGCTTGACTCCATGTAAGATATAGAACACATGCACATTTTGGAAGTACATATATATCCACGTTGTTATTGAATCATTTCCAGTGGCCTCTGAGTCTTCATGACCCTATTTTCAGAGTGGTCTGCCATTTTACAGATGAGAAACTAAGGCAAACAGCGTTAAGTGACTTGCTCAGGATCATGCAGTTAGTATCTGATGCCAGATTTGAACTCATGAAGATGAGTCTTCCTGGTTCCAAGACCAGAACTCTATCCACCATGCCACCTAACTGCCCTATGTATATCCTGCTACCCAGCAATTATTCAAAAGCAGTAAGCATGGCTAATCAACAAAGCAAAAATAGCTAGCTAATATAATATCAATAGGTCTACATATAAAATGTAACTTAACTATGAGTAATGTACACAAAACTGAACAGATTTTAATATAACATGAATATAACACAAAGGATAGTCAAAGGAACATAACAGCAAAATAAAAACAAGCATTCTCAATCATGCAGAAATTCACATGTGCAGCAGGAAACACATGCAATTCCATGAAAGACACTTTAATCTCTAGCAGTATTATCTAGAGATATGAATGTTTTCAAGTTTACCTGCAACATCATAATTAAACAGCGATTAATACTTAGTTCTCATGATATTGACTGATTTTTGCAGTTCCTGTATCTGAGCTAGTAGTTGGGATGGGCTGAGCATCAACATCATTGTAGAATTGTGTAAGCTGACAACCATTCCAATTTGGCTGTTTCTGAGCTCTATGGATTGCATGTGTACCTATGAGTTTCTGTAGCAGTTTGGGGCATGAAAGGAGTTGCCTCTGTTCTCCCATTGATAACACATGGTTTCCTTAATTGGATACTTCACTTTAAGTCTCCATATCTGGAGAAAGTCTTTGTACAGCTAGTGGACAATCTCTTTTTGTCAATCTTTTCCTAGGTAAGTGTCCATCAATTCTCTTCATCTGTTCATCAGGAAATCCAACTGATTCTTCTGTGGTCAATAGGTGATGGTAGTGAATAGTTTGATGGGGACCTCTCCATTCTCTGGGGTCATTTTGTAAACTAACATGTTCTCAATTTACTTTGACTAAATGATTAAAATCATTGACTTTGTATGGGTTAGCTTTCCAGCCTATGCAGGTCCAGGACTGGCTGCTCAGCAGACAACTATTTTGCTCCCATGGCATTGTGCACTGGTCCACTTTAGTCTTTTGGTTCAAAGTTTAGATTGTATCTTTCCATTTTTTCTTAAGTACCACCACTATGGACGATGCATATGACCTGATGGATTGTACATCCATCGTAGTGGAATCCTTTGATCTTTCTCTGAATGATCAAGAATCAGTGAGCTGGATTCTGTGGGCTGGATCTCATCCCACTCATGAAAGGAAGCATATTTCTTTTCTTACTGAGTTCCAGCCTCAGTCATTCTACTCTTGTGGTACTAGGGAATCCCCAAATTTAAACCTCAGGATTCAGCACAGAAAGTGAATACTTAGGGCTTCTGTGATGTTCACCAGAATTTCTTGCCTTTATCTTCTTGCATATCCTCTGCACAGTCTTCACAGAAAATCAAAGTATGTAAGCCCTAGTTTGCTGCTTACAATATCCTGTTAAAAGTTTGAAAAGACTACTGTTAATTCTAATTAGTACCAACACTCTAGTGAATACTGGAGGGTTTAGATATATCAAAACCAGGGTGTCCACTTTTTGTTGACACAACAGCTTCCTTGGGGAATTTCAAGTTCATTTGGCTATATCTCAGGTATAGATAATCTTTATCATTCAAACCACTAAGTCCAGGTCCCTGTTATAGACTTTAATGGTATTTTACCCAAATAGCTATCATTAAAATAAGGGAAAATGATTGTAACTTGTCCAGGACAGCATTGCCATCTGTATTTTTGATTGCTACAATTACTTCTGCACAAGATACTACAAGTCTAGGTGGAATAGTAGTCCCATTGGGAATTGATGATGAGGTAAATGTGATTGCCCTTGGGCTCCAAAGTGCCATCTTTTTCTAATCCTGTTCTGATTTCTTGAAATTTAATCAGAAGATTTTAACTTCATGATTAAGATTGTGTTCTCTTTGTCGGTCTTTGTCAGTATGTCCATCTAAATCACAATTATAATAGAAGGTGAACTTGTAATTCCAATGATTACCTGATGGAGATGTTCTTATGATATTACCTTCCATTTGCTTGGTCCTCTACCTCTCCAAATAGAATGGGATTCTGCACTGCTCTATCTCTTAACTGATTGTCTCTGTTTCTGTGACTTCAGTTCACTACTGGTAATTCTGTATTCTCCTGTACCTCTGTGGCCCATACAAGAGAAGGCTTGCAGCTTTCTGAGTCTGAGCCCTGTGGATTATATTTATCCTTGAAGCTCAGAGTTCCCATCTCATCTCCACCATTATTGGCAATGGTTTCTTATGTCTGCACACATCTGATGACATCAACTGCATGAAGCTCATATACTCAACCTTAATTTTTTCCAATAGCTTTTCATTTTTCCAAATATATGCAAAGATAGTTTTCAACATTTGCCTTTGCAAAACCTGGTGTTCTGAATTTTTTCCCCTCCCTCTCCTCCTCCTTTCCTCCCCAAGAAAGTAAATAATTTGATGTAGGTTAAACATGTGAAATTCTTAATTTCAAGGGAATTAATGAAAAAAAAAAGCAAATGAGGGTGGCCTAGCTGTACCAGATCTAAAACTATATTATAAAGCAGTGGTCATCAAAACCATTTGGTACTGGCTAAGAAATAGAGTAGTGGATCAGTGGAATAGGTTAGGTTCACAGGACAAAATACTCAATGACTGTAGTAATCTAGTGTTTGATAAACCCGAAGACCTCAGTTTTTGGAATAAAAACTCACTATTTGACAAAAACTGCTGGGAAAATTGGAAACTAGTATGGAAGAAATTAGGCATTGACCCACACTTAACATTGTATACCAAGATAAGGTCGAAATGGATTCATGATCTAGGCGTAAAGAATGATATTATAAACAAATTAGAACAATGTAGGATGGTTTACCTCTCAGACCTGTGTAGGGGGAAGGAATTTGTGACCAAAGAAGAGCTAGAGATCATCATTAATCACAAAATAGATAATTTTGACTATATCAAGTTAAAAAGTTTTTGTACAAATAAAATTAATGCAGACAAGATTAGAAGGGAAGCAATAAACTGGGAAAATATTTTTACATTCAAAGATTCTGATAAAGGCCTCATTTCTAAAATATATAGAGAATTGACTCAAATATATAAGAATTCAAGCCATTCTCCAAGTGATAAATGGTCAAAAGATATGAACAATTTTCAGATGAAGAAATTGAAACTATTTCTAGTCACATGAATCACTCCAAATCACTATTGATCAGAGAAATGCAAATTAAGACAACTCTGAGATACCACTACACACCTGTCAGATTGGCTAAGATGACAGGAAAAGATAATGACGAATGTTGGAGGGGATGTGGGAAAACTGGGACACTGATACATTGTTGGTGGAACTGTGAATGGATCCAACCATTCTGGAGAGCAATCTAGAACTATGCTCAAAAAGTTATCAAACTGTGCATACCCTTTGACCCAGCAGTGTTTCTACTGGGCCTATATCCCAAAGAGATCTTAAAGGAGGGAAAGGGCCCACATGTGCAAGAATGTTTATGGCAGCCCTGTTTGTAGTGTCTAGAAACTGGAAACTGAAAGGATGCCCATCAATTGGAGAATGGCTGAACAAATTATGGTATATGAATGTCATGGAATATTATTGTTCTGTAAGAAACGACCAGCAGGACAATTTCAGAGAGGCCTGGAGAGACTTGCATGAACTGATGCTGAGTGAAATGAGCAGAACCAGGAGATCATTATACACAGCAACAACAAGACTATATGACTATCAATTCTGATGGACATGGTTCTCTTCAACAATGATGTGATTCAAACCAGTTCCTATTGTTCAGCGATGAACATAATCATATACGTCCAGAAAGAGGCCTGAGGGAACTGAGTGTGGATCACAACACAGAATTTTAATGCTTTCTGTGAATATTTGTTTTCATTTTGTTTTCCTTCTTAGGTTTTTTCTCTTTCTAGATCTGATTTTTCTTATGCAGTAAGATAACTGTATAGCTATGTATACATATATTGGATTTGTCATATAATTTAACATATTTAGGATGAATTAGATTACCTGTCATCTAGGAGTAGGGGGGTGGGGGGGAAGGAGGGGAAAAGCTTGGAACAAAAAAAAGTTTCACAAAGGCCAATGTAGAAAAATCACTCATATGTCTTGTAAATAAAAAGCTTTAAAAAACATGTGAAATTCTTCTAAACATTTTTTCATATTCATCATGCTGGGCAAGAGAAATCAGATCAAAAGGGAAAAAATAAGAAAAAAATACAAGTAAACAACAAAAAAGTGAAAATACTATGCTTTGAGTCATATTTGGTCTCCATAGTTCTCTTTTTGGATGCGGATAAATTATCACATTGTTGATAGTTGATCATTACATAATCTTGTTGTTTACTATGTACAATGTTCTCTCAGTTCTGCTTACTTCATTGGGAATCAGTTCATGTAATTCTTTCCAGGCTTTTCTGAAATCAGCCTGCTCATCATTTCTTATAGAACAATAATATTCCATAACATTCATATACCATAACTTATTCAGCCATTCCCCAACTGATGGGCATTGACTCAGTTTCCAGTTCTTTGCCACTACAAAAAAGGGCTGCTACAAACATGTTTACACATGTGAACCTTTTCCCCTCTTTTATTGGTGTAATTCTACCATTCATCATATTCTTAGAAACAATTCCTCTGATTAGAAGGTCTCTTACTTCTTTAAATTCCTCATCTTCAGAGGATGAACAAATTTGAGATTCCCAGGAATAACTTAATTCCTCAGGTACATCTTCATGGTCAAAATTTTCAGGCTGTATTAAAAAAAACTAGCCAAACACAAAATTTCCTGAGTTATCTCACCTGCCTTTACATCAGAGGCTTTAAATTGTATACTTTTCCAATCCTTTTCTCTTGTTTTTTTTTTGCCTAGTATTTTTAAAATGTCCACATTCTTAAGGTTTGAGTTTTTTCCTGATCTTAGGAGACCTCTGTTCTTTTTGCTTTTGTATTTGCTTTTCTATACAAAAGCAAAATAGTACCTCTCAATTATTTTAACTCATCATTTTTTTAGGGATAGCTCCATGTGTTACTCCCCCTTTCTAAGGGAATCTTAAGCCTTCAGGATGGTACTATATGACTCTCCTATATGTGACAAGGAGACTCATGCATTGTTGGAGGCTTGTCTCTGAAGATGCAATTCTCTTCTGATAGGAGTGAGATACATAGAAACCTGCTACGAATTTGAGGATTCTGAACAGAGAGAAAGGTAAGACTTACCATTGAAAGGGGGAAAAAGTATTTACTATTTATGGTGTGTCCTAAAATTTTTATGTGTTTTCTGCATTTCCTATGGGGAAAATAATGGCTTTCCTGTACCTTATATCCATTATTACCCTGAGTACTTGTTATGAATATGGAGACCAGACACAAATGATATTTGAATGGATGGGGCCAAATAGAGCCAAAGTTTGATTTTGTGGGGGTAGTCCCCAGGATTTATTCTAGTTCATGAAATCTCAGATCTTGGGGTTCTGGACCATGCAGTATATATACAATGAGATAATTGGACCAGACAATGCGTGCATTAATTGAGAGAACGTACAGCTCAGTATCTTTTCTACATGCTCCTAGTAAGACAGTGATTTTTAAATGAAATAAGTGTAGCAGGAAAGACTACTTGAAGAAAGGAATGGCAATAGTGGGAAGAGTTTTAATAGGTAGGAAGAAAGGAAGGAGAAAGAATTCTGAGCAAGGAAACAGTTTAAGCAAAGCTTGGAATGGACAGACTATAACTCAGTTCAATTCAATTCAGTTCAAAGACCTTTGTGAAGTTATTCTGCAAGTAGACAGACAAAAAAAGGAAAGAAAACAGTTCCTGCCCTCAAGAAGCTTTTGTTCTAGTAGGAAGTTAAATTTGCCCAAATGAGTAGTACAATGGAATTTTAGGAGGGAAATTTCAATGAGGGGGAGGAATCAGGAGTAACCAATGTTTGAGCTCTGGGTTTGAACAGAAAGGAAGCTAAAGATTTTTTTTTTTGAGGTAGAGGGAGGAAGGGTATGTATTCCAGACCTGGAGAAGGTATTAGAAGTTATAGGCATGGAGACAGTTACAGTCAGGAAATCTATAAGTTATCATTCAGCATAGTGAGTTAGGGAAACAGGCCAGTTTGTCTGGAATAGAGATAAAAAAGGGAAGTAATAAAATATAAATTAAATCTGGAAAGGCAGGTGGGAACCAGTTTATAGATGGCTTTATTTTTTAAAATTCAGTTTTATTTTATTTTCAGTTTCAAATGCTTTCCCTTTTCTCTCTTCCTTTCCCCCACCCTATCCATCGAGAAGAAATCCAAAATCCATTATAAATATGAAGTCATGCAAAACAAATTTTGTGGAAAGCTTTAAATGCCAAGGAAATGAGTTTAATTCTATCCTAGAGATAATAGTAATTCATTGAAGATTTTTGAGCATGTGATTGACATTAGACCTATGAAATATTAATTTAGAAATATTAGCAATAT
This sequence comes from Myrmecobius fasciatus, assembly GCA_023553655.1. Classification (NCBI taxonomy): domain Eukaryota; kingdom Metazoa; phylum Chordata; class Mammalia; order Dasyuromorphia; family Myrmecobiidae; genus Myrmecobius; species Myrmecobius fasciatus. The sequence goes on along the minus strand of JAJPUD010000783.1, from coordinate 296,404 downwards.
TAATTTAATATCAGGAATATTAATTTAGAATTTATGCAGAGGATGAATTGGAGAGAGGAGAGAGTGGAAATAAAGAAGCTAATTAGGTGATTGGCAACTGTTCAGTTGAGAGGTAATGATGATCTAACCTAGGGCTGAGTGAATAGAGAGAAGATATTGGATGAGATATACATTGTGGAAGTAAAATGGACCAGCCTTGGCAATTGACAGAATATTGGGGGTATGGGTGGAGGGAGAGAAAATCATAGGGATGACACCAGGGCTGTGAACTGGAAAGCCTGGAAAGATGGAAGAAAATGTGGAGAATAAATGAGTTTGAGGGGATATTTGAGGAGCTAGAGAAGGTGATGAGTTATTTTAGACTGGAAGCTTCTTCAAGGTTGAAATTCTTTCACTTTTGTCTTTGTAGCCCCCAGACCTAGCATATATTAGGTGCTTAATAAATGCTTGTTGATTGATTGATGAATCCCATCTTGTTTTTTAATTTTTATTAAGTCTTTATTTTTAAAACATATGCATAGATAATTTTCAACATTCACCCTTGCAAAACCTTGTATTCCAAATTTCTTTTCCCTTCTTTCCTTCCATCCTTTCCCCTAGATGGCAAGTAATCCAATATATGTTAAATATGTGCAATTCCTCTATCCATATTTCCATAAATATACCGTACAAGAAAAAAAAACAGAAAAGAAAAAATGAGAAAGAAAACAAAATGCAAGCAAACAACAATAAAAAAGTGAAAATACTATATTGGGATCCAGACTCAGTCCCCACAGTTCTCTCTCTGGGTGCAGATGGGTCTCTTCATCCCAAGATTATTGGAACCAGCCTGAATCACCTCATAGTTGAAAAGAGCCACGTCCACCAGAATTAATCATTGTGTAATCTTGCTGTTATGGTGTACAATGTTCTCCTGGCTCTACTCACTTCACTTAGCATTTATTCACATAATTCTTTCCAGGCTTTTTTGAAATTAGCCTGCTCATCATTTCTTATAATATTCCCTAACATTCATATACCATAACTTATTCAGCCATTTTCCAACTGATGGCATCCACTGAGCTGATGAATCCCAACTTGGACATGTGTTTGAGATGTTTATGGGATATCTAGGAAAGTTGTCATTAGGAAAGAGACTAGAGTTGGATATATATGGATCTGGGAGTCACCTGCAGAGAGTTGATAATTGAAGCCATGGGAGCCAATTAGGTTACTAAAAGAGATGGTACATAAGCAGAGAAAGGATTTTTTATTGTCATCTCCCCAAGAGCCCTTAATTCAATGGGAATTCTCCTATTATATTTGGGAACCCGGAAAAGAAAATATCTCAGGAATATCTCACGAAAGAAATTAATGTTCTGAGCTCCCAGATAAAGCATCCTAGGGTTTTAAGGGACCTTAGGAATTATATATTCAAACACCTCATTTTTACAATTTTTACAAACTGAGACTCTATGAGGGGAAATGAAAGACAACTAATAGCAGAATAGATACTAGAACCTAGTTATTCTGTTTTTTAGTATAGCACTCTTTTCTATACATCCTGTATTCCTAGCCTTGAGCAACTGGTCCCATAGTCTTAGGGGAGAACATCTCCATCACTTCTATCTTTTTATGGTTATTATCCATTGATAGAAACCAAAACCCATCTCTACCCCATTCAAGACTTATCATTGCTCATCACTCCATTGCCCATGCTATCATCCAAGATCTCAGAAAATTGTTCTGAGTGCTTATAATCTGGACTTCAAAAGGCTCGTTATCAATAATGTCTTAAGTATGACAGATGCTATTTAAGAAAACAAACCCAGACAAAAATTTTATTCTTTCTGAGAGTAAAGCTACAGAAGCATAAAGTAGATAAGGAAGAAAAAAGACTAATGAGTCCAAGTCCAGGAAAACAAAGGGGAGTGTTTTATTTTGTTTTTGTTTTTTGCCAAATCACTTCTGTACTAAAATAATGGGAAAATAATGGTTTTCCTGTACCTCATATTCATTGTTACACTAAATGCTTGCTATGAATATTGAGACCAGAAGCAAATGATATTTGAATGATAGTCTGGTATTTGTGGGAATGTTTGTGGGTGGGGGGAAATGGAGCCAAAGTTTGATTTTGTGGGGGTAGTGTCAGTATCACCATGGCACATACTGTACTGGAGCTAACAGAACCATAACACCGTGGAATATTAGCAGAATTGAACTACCCTGCAAGAAGCACACTGGGGTGGCTTTAAACAAAAAGTGAAATCCTTAGTTATATGTTTTCTATTCTGCCCAGGTACATGACTTTGTGCTTTGTAGATTTCCTTTTCCTGAGTTTCTGAAGCCTGGGAGCTAAAATCCTAGAGTCTTGGCCCACCACTGCCTATGCCAGTTGAAAGAAATCTTCTAGCCTGGGGTCAGTTATCAGCAATGGTGGGAGGATGAAATTGATATATCTAGGAAATGATCCATTAGTAGATGAAGTGATCAAAGAGAAAGAATGGGGATGGAGGAGAAGACTTATCACCCATTATCTTATCACTATTATCTTAGCCTTTAAAATTATTTTTAAATTCAATTTCAGCTACACATTCTCTTTCTCCAATTTCTAAAACCCCTTCCTATTAAGGAAGCAATTCTCCCCCTCAAAAAAAATCATTACCAAAATGTAAAGTCAAGTGAAAACAAACTACTGTGTTGGCCATGTCATCTACACAAAATGTGCATATTCACACATACACAGATGTGTGTATATCATTCAGTCAAATCTGAGTTTTTATGACCCCCATATGGGGTTTTCTTGGCAAAGATACTGGAATGTTTGGCCATTTCTTTCTTCAGTGGATTTAGGCAAACAGTGACCATGAATTGTTCAGGATCACACAGCTAGTGAAGGTTTTACACTGGATATGAACTCAAATCTTTCTTATTCCAGAGCTAGTGCTCTTTCCACTGAGCCATCCAATTGCCTCTTATATGTATACATATATGTATATACTCATGTGCACACATGTATACACACAGATATGCATGTACTTGTAAATGTACACAAATATGCATATATGCATAAATACAAATCCCTCAATCTGTACTTTGCACGTATCACCATTATCCCATCATCATGGGTCTTCTGGAAATGTGATAGGGCATTAAGCATTCTTAAGTCTTTTTTTTTTTTTTTTGAGGCAATTGGGATTAAATGACTTGTCCAGGGTAATAAATCCTCCTGACTCCAGGGCTAGTCCACTTCATCACCTAGCTGCCCCATTCTTAGGTCTTTCAATGGACAACCTCTTAATCTTTTTTGTTGTTGTTGTTATTATTAAAACCTTTTATTTGCAAAACATATGCATGGGTAATTCTTCAACATTAATCCTTACAAAGCTTTCTGTTACAAATTTCCCCCCCCCAGTCCCTACCCCTCCCCTAGATGGCAGGATATCCGCTACATGTTAATTATGTTAAAATACTTCACAAATCGAATATATGTATACATATTTCCACACTTATCATTGTTGTGCAAGAAAAATCCTATCTACAAGAAAGAAAAATCAAAGCAAGGAAACCCAATGTAAGCAAACATCAATAGAGAGCATGAAAATGTTATGTTGTGGTCCACATTTCACATCCCTCTCTCTGGGTGTATATGGCTTTCTTCACTGAACAACTGGAAGTGGTTTGAAACATTTCATTGTTGCAGAGAGCCATGTCCATCAGAATAGATCATCGTATAGTCTTGTTGTTGCCATTTATAATAATCTCCTGGTTCTGCTCGTTTCGCTCAGCATCAGTTCATGCAAGTCTCTCCAGGCCTCTCTGAAATCGTCCTGCTGGTCGTTTCTTACAGAGCAATAATATTCCATAACATTCATATACCATAACTTATTCAGCCATTCTCCAATTGATGGGCATCCATTCAGTTTCCAGTTTCTAGCCACTACAAAAAGGGCTGTCACAAACATTCTTGCACATGTGGGTCCCTTTCCCTCCTCTAAGATCTCTTTGGGATATAGGCCCAGTAGAAACACTGCTGTGTCAAAGGGTATGCACAGTCTGATAACTTTTTGAGCATAGCTCCAAATTTCTCTCCAGAATGGTTGGATCCGTTCACAGTTCCACCAACAATGCATCGGTGTCCCAGCCTTACCACATCCCCTCCAACATTCGTCATTATCATTTCCTGTCATTTTAGCCAATCTGACAGGTGTGTAGTGGTACCTCAGAGTTGTCTTAATTTGCATTTCTCTGATCAATAGTGATTTGGAGCACCTTTTCATATGACTACAAATAGTTTTAATTTCATCCTCTGAAAATTGTTCATATGCTTTTGACCATTTATCGATTGGAGAGTGGCTTGAATTCTTATAAATATGAGACAATTCTCTATAAATTTTAGAAATGAGGCCTTTATCAGAACCATTAAATGTAAAGATGATTTCCTAATTTATTGCTTCCCTCCTAATCTTGACTGCATTGGTGTTGTTTGTACAAAAACTTTTTAGTCAAAATTATCTATCTGGTGTTCACTTAAGCGTTCCAGTTCTTCTTTGGACATAAATTTATTCCATCTCCACAGACAACCTCTTAATCTAAAAGAAAATTTTAAAAACCTGGAAGTTTTCTTTTTTTCCTCCAGTTCCTGGATCTTCCTTATGATTATCAAGATATTAAACTCAGATTAATTTGGGATTTAGGATCTAACCAAGGAAAGCATTCATTAGGAGAAAACATAAATTGTCTTTCATTCCCACCTCTAATTTTATTATTTTTTTTATTAAAACTGTTCCCTTGCTTGGAATTCTTTTCCCTTCCCATCTCTGTGCCTATTAAATCCAATGCTCAATGGATTCATCTCTATGCTGATAATTCTCAAATCTGCTTATACAGTCCTAATCTCTCTCTTTGTAAAAAATTATGAAAATGTGTGATGCAGGGGAAAACATGCTGAACCTGGAATGGAGTTCAAATCCTATTCATTATTCTTGAGTCTCAATTTCTTCCTCCATAAAATAAAGGGATTGGACCAGATGATCTCAAAGGTCCCCTTCAGCTCTAAATCTACATTTCTATTGATCCTATACCATATGAAGCACAAATAAGAAAACATACACAGGGAGAAGAAAATCGTTTTTTATAAATATTTATTAATATCTATTATTTTTATATCATCATAATTCCCTCCTCCAATCCTGCTATCTTCCCCTTCCTGAGAATGAGCCCATAAATCAAATAATATTTTTTATACAGGAAAGAAATGAAGAGAAAAAATCAGCACAACCAACAAATGCATTGAGACAGTCTGAATGCATGTGCAATGTGTAACATGTATGTGTCTCCCACCTCCATGGAGATCCTCTCTAATCTCAGAGTTCCCACCTACTCTTCCCCTTTCCTTTATCCCTGCTTCTATATCTTAACAGTACTTAAGTCTTGTGGATTCCGTCTGCTTAAAACTTCTCACATTTGTGATCTTTACTCACATGAAAAGATATGGACAGTTCCATCACTCTTCTTCAATAATTCCAAATTGGTATATGAATGGTTAGATTATTTCATGGTACCTCATCGTATAGATCCTCATCACCTCTTGTCTGGACTATTGCCACAGCATCCTAATTGATCTCCCAGTCTCAAGTCTCTTTTGTTTTAATCTATCATTCATACAGATGCCAAACTAATCTCCCTAAGGTTCAAATCACAACTCTCCTTAAAAACCTGCAGCAGTGCTGTAGTCAATAAATATTGTTAGAAAAATGCAAGTTTCCAAAGTATATAGGAAAGTGCCACACATATGTGCATGTGTTTGTATGTGTGTATTGGCAAGAGCCATTTCTCCAATAAAAAAACCAAAAGATAGAAAGTTTTCATAAGAACTGAAGCCTAAATGTGACCACACAAAAACATACTCCAAAATCACAAGTGATAAGAGAAATACAATTTTAAATAATTCTGAATTTTCACCTCATACCCAGAAAATATGAGAAAAAAGTAGGAACCAACAATTCTGGAAGGGCCATGGAAAGTAAGTTGTTTTTTAGTCATGTCTGACTCTTCATGACCCCATTTGGGGTTTTCTTGGCAAGATACTAGAGGGGTTTGCCATTTCCTTCTCCAGCTTGTTTTACAGATTAGAAACTGAGGCAAACTGGATTAAGTGATTTATCCAGAGCCACATAGCTAGTAAGTGTCTGAGGCCAGATTTGAACTCAGAAAAATGAGTTTTCCTAACTCCAGGTTAGGTGCCCTATCCATTGTACTACCTGTAGCTGCCCTATCATTGGAATACAAGCATACCAGTATGTAGTTAGTGGCACTATGAAGTGATATAACCATTCATATAACCAATTGGGAATTATTCAAGAAGAATGATGGAACTGTCCATACCCTTTGAACCACTGGTCCCACAACTGAACATGTATTCTAAGGAAGCCAAAGATAAAAGATCTGATAGATATCAACATTTTTTAGCATATATTGTGGGGAATCAGAAGCAAAACAAGTATCCACTCATTAGAAAATGGCTAGAAAAACTTATGAGATGCCTTATAAGACCCTCCCCTGTATCCTTTGAACCCAGTCTCCTCTTGGTCTTAAATGAATGGCTATAGAGACATCTCAGCTCCAAATGTTCTTTTAGACAATTGGTACCTCCCCTGTGGTAGACTCTTCTCAGATCAGATGGGTCTGATTAGTCACAGGCAGACACATGGTACCTTTACTCCAACACAGTGATGTAATTTTGGTCCTCTTCGAGACTGAAGAACAACCACCTTACTACCTCCCCTATTAATGTAAGTTTCTTATGAATAGGAATTGTTTCATTTAGTGTACTTATAAACCTGATGCCTAGTATAATGTCTGGCTCCGAGTAGTCACTTAATAAATGCTTGTTGATTGATTGATTAAATGCATCCCTTCTCAGCTAGCTTTCAAAGTTTTTATCTTTCTTCAAAGCTCAGCCCAGGTGCCACATCTTCCCTCTTTAATTATAATTTTCTGTCCATGTATCCTAAATCCCCCTTCAGTAGAAATGTAAATTCCTCAAATGAAAAGACAATTTTTTATTATTTCCTAATACCTAGCTTAGAACCTTGCAAGTGAGTATTAAATCTTTTTTTTCTGAACTGAATTGGAGAAGGGGAATCACAATTTGATTTACTAAATCCTGTTGAAGCTTTGGGGTCTCTATTGGTTTCTTTAAAAGTCAAGCCTTGATCTCAAAGCCTTCCAGGAAAAGCTGGGCAAGAAAAAACCCTCAATGACTGGATTTTTAATTCTCAAACAGGGACTGATATCAAATATTGTTTGGGATTATTAAAATAGAAATATTTATGGGTCCAACTTCTCCCTTATACCCAAGGGAAATCTCCTTACTCAGCCTGCACTGCCTATATTTATAGTATACAGAAAATAAACTTTCTGTAGACATGTGCTTTATTAGATATAGCAAAGACTATTGTCATGCTCCTTTCAGGAGTTCTTTGCCCAATAATCTCCCCAAATCCTTCCTCAGAGTCTTCCCAGCATTCCCTTTTTAGGTGTCAGAGGGATAACTTCAAAGCACTTACTTCAGGTTGCCTTGCCTTCTGTCCAACCCAGCACCTGACCAGCACTGCTTTATTTTTATAACCCTCCTGGGCTCTGATCTCTCTGTCAGTTTACTCTCATAGTCATTTCTGTCACCCACAAGTCAGTGTTTTAGGAGGCCGTAATCTGTGACCCGTCCACACAGAGTCGAACTACAATCTACTCAAATGCCCCAATTTACTGTGTGACAAAGAAGGAAGCATTTAGCTGCCCAAGAGAAACAGGTAGAGAAAAAAACAAACATTACACTTTACATATTCACCTAAGGGTTTCCTCCCTGATCTGTCTTCTTGTCGGTTTATTCCTATCATGAGCTTGTGTTTATTGCAGCCCTGATGGCTGAAGAGCAAAAATGTGATCATTTATACAATGATAGCAATGTCATAGAGAAAAACTGATTATAGAGGAAATGCTGATTATTACCAAAGATAAACCCCAAGCAGAGAAGCAAAAATAAATCTCACCACTTGTCTCCTGTCAAAGAGGTGATGGACTTAAAACAGCATGAAACATACATTCTTTTTAAAATTTCTTTTTTATTTTTAATAGTATTTTATTTTTCCAAATGGATGCAAAGATAATTTTCAACATTCATCTTTACAAAACCTTGTATTGCAGATTTTTCTTCCTCTCCCCCTTCTACCCCAAGGTAATAAGCAATTCATTATAGGTTAAACATGTATAATTCTTCTAAACGTATTTCCATATTTGACATGGTACACAAGAAAAATCAGATCAAAAGAGAAAAAAAACACAAGGAAAAAAAAACAAGCAAGCAAGCAAACAAACAAACAAACAACAACAACAAGGTGAAAATACTGTGCTTTGATGCATATTCAGTCTCCATAGTTCTCTCTCTGGATGTGGATGGCACTTTCCATCATAGGTCTATTGCAACTGCCTTGAATCATCTCATTATGAAACATACATTCTTGATGGGGATTTACTATGCAGAACTACACATGATTATTTTATGGAAAGGGGGTGTGACACAGTAGGAGCAGTGAGAATGAATGATAATAAAAAATGGTGAACATCAAAGCCCTCTATTATTACTTATTTTTTCCAGACAAAGCCTTCGGGCAAGTAATAATTGGGGGCAGGAAGAAGTCACACAATCAATCAACAAACATTTATTAAACATTTACTATGAGAGAATATTGGTTTCAGAGATATTCAAGTATAGGATGAATGAACACATAAGAGATGCTAGGGCAGTTAGGAGATAGAACACTGAAACCTGATTTCAAATCTAGTTTCAAACACATTTTAGCTGTGAGAGTCTGGGCAAGACACTCATCTTCTGTCTGCCTCAGTTTTTTTCACTTGTAAAATAGGTATAGTAATAACAACCTATCTCCCAGCATTATATGTTTAAATGAAATAATATTTGTAAAGCATTTTATAAATCTTGAAGTGCTATGTAAATGTTAATTATTATTATTTTGTTATGGTGGGGATTTTCTTTCATTTATCAATTAGCCTTCCTTCTAATCATTCTTTTTATAGTGAGGATTATTTTTCAGTTATTAATTGGGGTTCCTCCTAATCATTTAAAAAATAATTCCTTTTTTATAATTCCTTCCCCAGACACACCAAGATACTGGAACATCACAGGCTAGAATATTTGCAGGTGTCCAAGAAGTGCCCTTTGATGTTGAGGGTTTCAGGAGAATCCAGGCAGACAAGTTTTGTGGAGAGACAGAAGGGAAGACCCAAGTCCAAATCCAGCTTCAGACATTTACTGTGTGATCCTGGGCAAGGAACTTTGTTTACCTCAGTTTCCTCACCTACAAAATGGGGATAATAATTTTTTAATTTTTAATTTTACATTTAATTTTATTTATTAAGTAATTCATTAAGGTTTAATTTTAACCTCCCAGAGTTGTTGTGAAGATCAAATAAGTTAACAATTTCATGAAACATAGTAGGTGCTATATAAATGTTAGCGATGATGATGATGATTGTAATAAGTGGCCCATCCAGTCCTATGTTTCTGCCAAGCTTAATGCAGCCATCAAAGATAGGGAGCAGGAAAAATAAAGCACAGAGAAGTAGAGATTAGGTGCTAACCAGATCTGAGCAAGAGAGCCCAGAGGAAATCCATGCAGGTGAGACCGAGATAGGGCTGAGGACCAGAGAACAATAGGAACTGAAATAGCAGTTGGGTGGGCTGGTGGAATGATCACAAATCAGTCTGCAGCCCCTTTGCTTCCCCTTATTTACTAGGAGTGCTTCCCTTTTTTCTGAAAATGTCTTGTCCAATCACTTCCTACTTGAGAATCTGTAGAAACTTCATTTACCTATCAAATCATCTTTGCCCACACCTGAATTATCAAGGCCTTCACCCATCTGAGCCTGCTGATCTCTCCAACCTCATATCCCACTATGGACCAGGCCAAGTCCCTCCCAGGTCATCTTTCTTCCTAGGTCTAGTCATGCAATAGAGCTGCCTGGAATGTCCTGCTCTTTTTCTCTCCCAATCCAAAGTCCCTATCCAACGGTCAAGGTTTAGGTCTCTGTTTCAGAGCTTCCTAGCTATATGACTGTGAATAAATTACTTACACAGCTGTAAAATGGGAATAATCATAATGGCATTACCTAACTCCCAGGTTTGCTGGGAGGAAAGTATTCTGTAGATGTTAAAATGATATAGAATTGAATTATAATAATATATCGTATATTATTAGTATTATTCTAAGTCTCACTTGAGGGCCTAGAACATGTATTTTGTTTCTTTTTCTAGATATTGAATTATAATGGCTGAACAAGTGAGAAGAATAGGGAGATGGACTGTTAAGGATGATAGGTGAGGCAGCATGTTCTACAGTCCCATTGGATAGACGGATGATTGTTTCCAATTGAGGCAGCAAGGGACCACAGTGGACAGGCTGTTCGACGTGAAGTCAGGAAAAGCAAGTTGTGTGACCTTTGGCAAATCCCTTAACTACTTGCAGCTTTGGTTTTCCCATCTGTAAAATGGGGATAATAACAGCACCTCCTTCCCAGGGCTGCTATGAGGATCAATAGAGATACTGATCAGAGAGTACTTTGCACACCTTAAATAATTTATAAATGCTTTGATTGATAGTGATGATTACTTGTTGTTCAGTTGTACCCTCATTTGGGGTTCTCTTGGAAAAGATGCTGGTGTGTTTTGCCATTTCTTTCTCCAACTCATTTTACAGATGAGGAAACTGAGGCAGAAAGCAGTTAAGTGACTTGCCCAGGACACTAGGAATTATCTGAGGCTGAATTTGTATTCAGGTCCTTCTGATTCTAGGCCTGGCACTCTATCCCCTGTGCCACCTAGCTTCCCATTACTACCAATAGACTAATGCCCAGCTTTTATCAGTTCACCATTAGGCTAACTACTATTTAATACAAAATCCAAGAGGTGTTGCTTGATCTCAACTAATCACAAGATATTTCCTGCATGTCATCATTGACCTTTCATTGAATGGCCAAGAGCTCCATGAGTCTTGACATTTATTAAGGGATTGTCTACACTATCTTATGAGATCATAAGGAAATTCCGTAATACCGAGTTTACTCTGTTGATTGATTAATTGGGTTAAGGATGGATCCCCACACTTAGAATTAAAGTCCCAACCAGAGCCCTGTGATCTCCAGGAGGAGCTTTCTTCTCTAGAGGCAGATGGAGAGTCAGATTTAAGACAACTGGCTTCTGCCCAGAGCTACCAGGAAAATGAGTCAGCAGAGTGAACTGGCAGACAAAAAATTTGCTGCAATCCCAGGCTGCATTAGGAGAGACGACTTTCAGGGAGAGGGAGGTGATGTTCCCTCTATACTATGACCTTATCAGATCTCTCCTGTGAGCTGTTCTAGGCCTCCTGGCTTCAGAAGGATTCTGATAAGTTGGAGAATATCCAGAAGAGGGCAATCAGAAAGGGCTTTGAGGACATGATATATGAGGATTGCTTTCAGTGAAGAAACTGGAGTAGACAGATTAAGTGACTTGCCAGGGTCACAAAACTATTAAGTGCTAGAGGCTGGATTTGAACTCAGGTTTTCCAGACTCCAGATGCAGTGCCCTATAAGGAAATTACCCTTGGATGGTCGAGGAGAGAATTTCTTTCTCTTTTCCACCTTCCCTGTTGACCATATTATTGGAAAAATTGAACTACCAGGAAACAACTTAGCTAGCTAGGAGCAGAGACATAGAAAGTATAGATAAAAGATCTGGAAAACACCTCATATCTGGAAGGTGGCAAGTCTCAGGGTAATGCCTTGAAGGGGCCAAAGGGGGAGAGGGGCTACCCTGTCTCCCACTCACCTGGCTGCTTCTGTCTTGTATATAGTCACTTTTTTATTTAGAGATTGTGTTCCAAGGTAGACATGCCAGGGCAGCAATCTTGGGTTATCAAGATCCAGAGGTCCTATTAGAGTCCCATTAGTGACTGGGGCCAATAGGAGAGTCCACTGAGGCTAGTAGCACTATTCACAGGAGTCAAGGGATATTTTTCTTATTGTTCAGTTATTTTTTTCAGTCATGTCTGACTCTTCATGACCCCATTTGGGATTTTCTTGGTAAAGACAGTGAAGTGGTTTGTCATTTCCTTCTCCAGCTCATTTTTATAAATGAGGAAACTGAAGCAAACAGGGTTAAGTGACTTGTCCAGGGTCATACAACTAGTAAGTGTCTGAGACCAGATTTGAATTCATGAAGATAAATCTTCCTGGCTCCAAGTCCAGTGCATTATTCACTGTACAACCTAGGTATCTAAGAGCTGTCAAGAAGTGATTGAACAGTAATTTTGAGATGGAGGTACCCAGGCAATGACCTTGTGAATATGACCTTGGCAAGATCTGGAAAGATTATAAAGTGGGAGCTAGGCAGCCTGACCCAATAAGAGACTGGCCCAGCCCATCAGTGGATCAATTATTCTAGTCAAGATGTATTACCTTGCAAGAGGCCAGCCATGTGGAGTGACTGCTCCATTTTTGACATCCCACTCTGAAACAAACTTTATGAAGACTACTCAAAGGGAGAAAAGGACTTCTAGAGCAAGGAAGTATCCCTTTAATGTGTCCTAATACCATTATACTATCAGTTTGAGTCTGTTTTCCCAGGGACCTTGTGTGTGCAAGAGAAGGAGGATTTTTTTTCCCTTTCAGACTTCTAGGGGAATGTTCTTGGAATAGCAATTGCTCTGGCATCATTATCTCTGAGCAATTCTGATTATATATCTCTTTCCCTTCAGGATTCTAGGGCTCATTTCCCTGGCCTTTCTCAGAGGCTATTAACTCAAGCCCCCATTATGAAGTATTTCCCCCTTCTTAGCTACCAGTGAGTGATGCTCCAGTTCCATTTAACCAAAACAATCTCAATAACTTTTTACAATAAGATATTTTCTTTAAAGGTTTAGTGAGAACAGAAGCACAAAAATTTCCCTCTAACACCTTGGAGGCACATCATCCCCTATATCACCTTGATTTCCGAGGAGAGTTAGCTTAGATTTAATGCAATTCAAACACAGCATTGATTTTACCAAGTTTGTATACAAATGTAGCATAGCTATTGTATCTGTCTACATCTCAACTACCCCTTGGCTAGATCCTGAAGACCAGACCTTGCTCCATAGGACTTCTAGTTCATCTGGTTGCAATAATAATAATAATAATAATAATAATAATAATAATAATAATAATAATAATAATAATAAAAACAACTCTATTTCTGGTTCTCCTGATGGCTCACTCTCCTGACCTTCTGAAGTTGACAAAGTCACAACCATTTTCAATCTCTTCAACCTAAAAGTAGGATAGAATGGATACATCAGAGACAGAAGCAATAGCAAATCCATATATACTTGGTTTCATGCTGTCTTTGGGTGAGAGAGACCCAGAGACCCTCAACAGTTTCTCCTTTCTCTCCCATGCTAAAAAGACAAGGGTCTTTTGAATACATCCTTGTTTTGACTTTACAACCAACCAATAATCCATAAACTCTTCATGTGAATAGCAGACTAGAAATATCCATAGGAAATCTATACGTACTCTTAATTCCAGAAGCAAAGCACTTCTGAAGCAAAGTGTTTTCATTATAGATCATCACTTCTCTCTGGAAGCAGGCTCTGCAGCTTCTTCTGCATGGGAGATTATATCAGCTGACTATGTATGTTTACCATCCCTTCCTTCCATTTGACTGAGTAGACCACCTTAGTAAATCCCTTCTGTAAAAGCTAAGTGAAGTCTGGTTGCTTAGTATAAATGTGAAATACATATGGAGACTTATGACTAATAGTACTAGAAGCCTAACCTTTAGGGTTACCTCTAGGACCTTTGGATTGTCCTCCTGAGAATCCTATCTTGTGAGAGTGGGTTCAAGTTGGGATAGAAGCCCATTGTATTACTCACCTGCAACAGTTCCAAATCTATCAGACAAACTACTAGTGGATTCCTTCAATGAGAATGCATAACCTTTCCAGGATTGTCCTTTGAAAAGCTTGTCTAAAACCTACTGAAGGGAAAAAGTAAGAATTTATCTGGGGAAAATATGCATAATTTTTTGGGGGGACAATGAGAACCCAGAACATTGTGTGGGAACCAGAATGGAAATTCTAACTTTCATTAGATCCATCTCATCTATTTAATCTCTTATAGTTGCATTCATTGAGCCTAACCAGAGACTCAGCACCCTAAAAATCTCATCCCATACTTCTTCCCATCCCATTTTTATTCTTCCAGGGATAGCTCAGAGCAGGAGAACCCTGAATAAGATAGAATTTACTAATTTGTTTTCCACATTGGTTTACTTGTCTATTAAATGGCAAAAAATGACTTGGGACACTGCTGGGACAAAGAGAAAAGCAGGGTCCTTGGAATACAGTTTAGGGTAAGCTTAGTGATATTTGACCCTATACTCCAAAGTCAGCTGCATAGATTTAGCCAACAGGTATTTTATTCAGACTATTGGGATTGACAACTATTAGCTACTTAGGATTTCAAGTCTAAACTTTTAGGAGGTATGAGAAATGATGGAAATTCCTAGGGAACTGAAACATTGTACTATGTGCATCTTTTGGCCAGAGAAAATCACCAGTTCTATATGTGTGTGAAATTCAAACTCACTTTCCTGCTTGAGAAAGTGATTGAGCTTGAAAAAAATGCCTCTCTAGTTATAGCTTATTGGAAATGACAGAAAAAAATGAGGTGAGAAAGAAAGCCAAGAACTAAAACTCTTATAGTAACAGAAGGGAATGGAAATGTGGGTTAATGGGATCCCACAAAGAAGAAAACAGTCTAGAGGAGAAAAAAGGAAAAAGAGAGCCTGAGAACCTGAAACTAAACAATGGTACTGACTTTTGGCTGGAGATCTGTCTGTGTCAGTGAAGGAAAGGCAACATCAGGAGAGAGGGTTAAACAAAGAAAAGCTAAGAACTGAACTGATTATCTTAGAATGGCCACAAAACAAGAATTCAACAGGCTGAAGAGGCAGTCTGGAGAGCTGGAAACTAGCTTTATGCTTTGGCAGTTCACCAGGTACTATGAGTAGGAAACTTCCCAAGACAACTCTGTCTTCCTAGCACTGTCCCACCAACAGGCATCCACTGGCACTGTGAAGTGTCAATCTGGAAGTAGATCTTTACAAGACTGACCCTAAGTTCTCTCTTTCTTGTACATTCTGTCCAACATTTTTACTATCAAGACCCTATTAACATGCCAACTAAATTGGTAGTTGAAAAAGAACTGGAGAGAGATTTGAATAAGTTGGAAGACAAAATCAGGATCCAAAAAAAATCATGGTTGGGGGAATAATGAGCCAGTTTAATGAGATGAAATTCAACAGAGATAAGGGTGTCTTAAATTTAAGCTGAAAAAAGGAAGTGCATAAATATAGAGACATGGCTAGATGGAAATTTGGAGTCAAGAATGTGAATTCAAATCCAGCTTCAGATACAAATTTGATGTGTCACGCTGGGCAAGCCACATCACTTCTGTTTGTCTCAGTTTTGTCAACTGTAAAATGGGGGTAATAATAGGAATTATTTCGCAGGGTTATTTTGAGGCTCAAAAGAGGTAGTATTGCACTTAGCACAGTGCCTGACATGCAGTAGGTACTATATAAATGCTTATTCCCTTCGTAAGGTCCTGCTATATGTTGGCTACTATATAAGATTCTAGGGGATATAAAGGCAAAAATAAAAGCAATTCCCATTCTTTTTTTAAAATTTAACTTCAATTTTATTTATCAAATATTTTTCCTTACATTCACAACAAATTGTTTTTACGTTTGTTTTTAAAATTTTTGAGTTCTAAGTTCTCTCCTTTATCCCCATCCCCAATTAAGAAACCAGTTGTTAAATTATGCAAAACATTTCCATAAAAGTCAAGTTGTGAAAAAAAACTCATAGATCTCCCACCTTAATGAAAATAATTCTTAAGAAAAATTGAGAGAGGAGAGATACAGAGACAGAGAAACAGAAAGGGACAGAGATAGAGACAGAGACACAGAGAGATAGAGAGACAACAGAGAAAGAGACAGAGAGAGAGACAGAGTCAGGGAGACACACAGAGAGAGACAAAGAGACAGAGAGACAGAGAGAGACACAGAGAGGGACAGAGACAAGAGAGAAACAGAGACAGAGAGGAGAGAGAGAATAGTGGTGTCGATAAGTCAAAGGATATGCATGAATTTAAAACCTTTTGGACACAGATCATAACTTTTTGATCACTTATCAATTGGGGCAAGCTATTCCCATTCTTAAGAAGCTTTGATTTAGGAATGCAGGGCTGGTTCAATATTAGGAAAACATAATTAGCATAATTAACCATATAAATAATAAAACCAACAGAAATCAGGATTATCTCAATAGATGCAGAAAAACTTTTTGATAAAATACAACACTAATTCCTATTTAAAAACCTTAAAAAGCATAATAATAAAAAGAATAATAAGTAGCATCTATCTAACCCCATCAGCAAGCATTATCTATAGTGGGAATAAAGTAGAAGACTTCCCAATAAGATCAAAGGTGAAGTAAGGATGGCCCTTATCACCACCATTATTTAATATTAAATAACAAATACTAGTTATAGCAATAAGAGAAGAAAAAGAAATTAAAGGAATTAAATAGACAATAATTAAACAAAACCATTACTCTTTTCAGATATGATGGCATACTTAGAGAATTCTAGAGAATCAATTAAAAATCTAGTTTAAATAATTTAACAATTTCAGCAAAGTAGAAGGACATAAAGTAAACCCACATAGATCATCAGCATTTCTATATATTACCAACAAAATCAAAAAGGAATAGATAGAGAAATTCCATGTAAAATAACTGCAGACAATATTAAATATTTGCCAAGATAAACCAGGAACTATATGAACACAATTACAAAACACTTTTCACATATATAAAGTCAGATCTAAAGTGTTAAGAGAAATATTAATTGTTTAGAGGTAGGTCAAGCCAATATAATAATAATGAAAATTCTACCTAAATTAATTAACTTGTCAGTGCCATAGAAATGAAACTACCAAAAATTATTTTATAGAGCTAAAAATCATAACAAAATTCATCTGGAAGAATAAAAGGTCAAGAATATCAAAGGAATCAATAAAAAATGTGAAGGAAAATGGCCTAGCAATACTATATTTCAAACTGTAATCATTGAAAACAATCTGGTATTGGCTAAGAAATAAAATGATGAATCACTAGAATATATTAGGTACACAATATATTTTACTGTATTTTTACTACTGTAAATGACCATAGCAATTTAATATTTGGTAAATTCCCAGCTTTGGGGGAAAGAATTTATTATTTAGCAAAAATTTCTGGGCAAGCTGGGAAGCAGTTTGGCAAAAACTAGATATAGATCAACATCTCACATGATATACCAAGATAAAGTCAAAAATGGGTGTATGTTTAGAAATAAAGAGTGATATCATAAGTATATTAGGGGATCACAGAATACTTTACCTGTTATATCTATGATTGTGCTATAAGAAATGAAGCAGGCTGGTTTCCTAAAAACCTGGGAATACTTATACGAACTGTTACAAAATCAAATGAGCAGAACCAAGAGAACGTTGCATAGAGTAATAGCAATACTGTATAATGATCAGCTGTTGATCTAAGACAGTTCTGAAAGATTTATGATGAAAAATGCTATCAAACTTCAGAGAAAGAATTGAAGGAGTCTGAATGCAGATTGAAGTTTGTTTTTTAAATTTTCTTTATTTTTGCTGTTTTTTCTTTTTGGTTTGTGTTCTCTTTTACAAAATAGCTAATATGCAAATATGTTTTATGTGACTGCATCTGTCAAAGTACTTGCTTTCTCAAGGAGTGGAGAAGGGAGGGAGAGATGGAGAGAATTTGGAATGTAAAAATAATTGTTAAAAAGAATGCTAATACCTTTTGATCCAGCAGTGTTTCTACTGGGCCTATATCCCAAAGAGATTTTTAAGGAGGGAAAGGGACCCACATGTGCAAAAATGTTTGTGGCAGCCCTTTTTGTAGTGGCAAGAAACTGGAAATTGAAAAGATGCCCATCAATTGGAGAATGGCTGAATAAATTATGGTATATGAATGTTATGGAATATTATTGTTCTGTAAGAAATGACCAACAGGAGGATTTCAGAGAGGATTGGAGAGACTTGCATGAACTGATGCTGAGTGAAATCAGCAGAACCAGGAGAACATTATACACAGCAACAAGACTATACGATGATCAATTTTGATGGACATGGTTCTCTTCAACAATGATGTGATTCAAACCAGTTGTGCTGCGATGAAGATAGTCATATACATCCAGAGAGAGGCCTGTGGGAACTGAGAGTGAACCACAACACAGCATTTTAACGCTTTCTGTGAATATTTCCATGCATTCTGTTTTCCTTCTTAGGTTGTTTTTTTCTTCTTCTCTTTCTAGATCTGATGTTTCTTGTGCAGTCAGATAACTGTATAGATATGTATACATGTATTGTACTTGTCATATAATTTATCCTATCTAGCATGTATTAGATTACCTGTCATCTAGGGGTGGGGGGCGGGGGGAGGGAAAGGAAAAGCTTGGGAAAAAAAAGTTTTTTGCAAAGGTCAATGTTGAAAGGTCACTCATATGTTTTGCAAATAAAAAGCTTTATTAAAAAAAAAAAGAATGCTAAAATTGTTTTTACATATAATGAGAAAAGTACAATAAAAACATTTTTTAAAAAGAATGGTTCCTGAAAAGGAAGAAGAGATAAAGAAGGGCTGTCCTACCATCATTGAAGTAGTGAGTGACCAGGGAATATATCAAACACATATGGTTAATGTTTAACAACTAGTCTTCCCTGCATTCTCCACCCCGCCCAAAGGATGCACAAAGCACTTTTAAGTTTAATTTGCATCAGTAACATTTCTCCATATCTAAATTTTTAGATAATCAGTCAAATAATAAATCAAGCCCTGATTCATAGCATTTGCAAATTTTTTGAAGTGTAAATGCTCATACTGAAGATTTAACAGTCAGCTCTCCTGGGTCAATATGAGCCAGCTCTAGAACACCCCTAAAATCAACATTTATATGCAGATTTATGGAATGGGCTTCAAAAAGCATTTTCCCTGGGCTTTGAAGGAATTTTATAAGGGGTAAAAAAGGGAGCTTCAAATGTGTGAATTGACAGCAGATTTAATAAAGCTGCCTGGACCAAAGGAATAAGAAATGTCCTATATTGTATCTGAGTATATTTGTCCAGGAAATGCAATGAAGTTGCAGAGTTAACTAACAAGATATATGCCTTGGCTCTCCTTTTATTCACATTTGCTATGGATGAAAATTAAATGGAATTTCATTTCTGTAAAGATATAGAATGGTAGCTTTTTTAAAAGGTTTTTTTTCCAAGGCAAACAACATGAACACAAATAGGTGATTACTAAATACATGCCAGGTCAATACAAAGATATTTTTTTCTGAGGATGGAGATATTAATAATTGGGAGAATTATGAAAAGCTTTTAGTAGGAGGGGACTTTTGTGCTGAGACTTGAATGTACTGAGGATGTCAAGAGGTGGAGATTTTAAGAGGTTTGTAGACAAACAACTCCATTTTAGACCACTTCATCCTGGCATATCCTGAGCTCTCTGAAGCTATACAAAAGCAGGGCACATTACCTTCGGTGCCAGCAGAACAAGTCTCACCAAGCTAAAAAGGCTTTAAATCTGTGTCGTCCCTGAATCAGAGCCCATCCTGGCCAAATTCAGAGAGACTTCCCATCAGAGGATTGGCTATTGGGAGAGGAGTATTTGTGGCCATGAAGCCATGTGCTCTCCATTGGGGGATGAGGGGAGCCTGGAAGCTCTGAAGTAATCACAGACAAGCTGAAATATGTCCAGAGGAGGGTGACCAGGTGACTCAAAGTCATTTCATTTTCAAGGCTTGGTTGAAAGGAACTGGCAATGTTTAGTCTGGAGAAGAAGAGATGACTTAGCAGGAGGTTTTGGCAGCTGGCTTAAAATATTAAAGGGCTGTCACATAAAAGAGAGGAAACTTACTTTGTGTGACTCCAGAGGGTAAAATAATTATCAACAGCTGTAGGTTTTTCCTTATTACAGGTAAGAATTTCCTAATAATTAAAGGTGTTTGGAAATGGAAGGAATCCCCTTGTGAAGAAATAATTTCCCTCAGCTATCCAAGTGGAGATTTGTTAATAATGATGATAATAACAATAACAAAAACATAATGATGGTTAACATTTATGTAACACCCACTTTGTGACAGGCACCATGCTATGTTTTACAATTATTATCCCATTTGATCTTTAGAATAACCCTGATCTTTAGAATGACCTTTTTACAGATAAGAAAACTGAGGCCAGAAGATATTAAATAACTTGTTCATATAGATCACAGAAGTAAAGCTGAAAGAGACCCCAGAGGCCATTTAATCTAAGTCTCTTATTTTAGAAGTGAGGAAAATGAAGTGGAGGACCCTACTAAGGTCACACAGCCAGGTCTTCTGATCTCCAAGCTGATTATTTTGGCTGTACCAATTTCTTTTCTTTTTCTTTCTTTTTTTTTCTCCCTGAGGGAATTGGGGTTAAGTGACTTGCCCAGGGTCACACAGCTAGGAAGTGTCTGAGATCAGATTAGAATTCAGGTCCTCCTGACTTCAGGGCTAGTGCTCTATTCACTGTGCCACCTAGCTGCCCCACGCTTGTACCAGTTTCTAAGATCCCTTCCAACTCTGAAGATCCTAACTTTCCACACCCAGTGGGGCAGAGAAAACATCTCCTAACTCAGATTTTTTACATTATATCAAGTCCTCATTTGCTTCTCAGGGAGAGCAGTCAGCCACTTGGTGCTTTTCTCTTGGGGTTAAGCATTATACTAGTAGGGAGAAAGACATAGTGCAGTGGTGGTCTTTTTTCTAAACCTCTCCTTGTTGACTAAAGCAATAAACTCCTCTCTTTTAAAAATTAATTTCTATTTTTTTTTAAAAAAATAAGCTTAAATTTTTTCTCCATCTCAATCCTTTCACTGGCTCCTTCAAACAAAAACAAAAACAAAAACAAGTATTATCAAGAAAATAAAATTCCCATATTGACCATTTCCAAAAACTTGTGCCTCATTTTACTTTTTTATGTCCATCATCTCTCTATCAGGAGATGGTTATCATCATCATTAGTACTCTAAAATTGTAATTGATCTAAAATTGTGTTGATCAGAGTTCCTAAGTCTTTAAAAATTGTTCATTTTATAATGTTGATACTATAGTATAAATTGTTCTACTGGTTCTGTTTCCTTCATTCTGAGTCAGTTCACACAATCTTTCCAGTTTTCTCTGAAAGCATCTCTTTATTTCATATGGCAATAAGATTTAATTTTATTCTTATACCGTTGTTTTCTCAGCAATTCCCCAATTGATGGTCATCCCCCTTGGTTTCCAATTCTTTGCTACTATAAATATTTTTATTTATAATTATATATACATATATATTATATATATAAATACATAATTTCAAATATTTTTGGATATATAGAACTTTTTTCTCATTCTTTGATAAGCTATTCTCTTTTCAAAAAGGCTTTGCTCTTGGTTTAAGAACCTCAAAAACCAAAGTTCTGCCTGACCTCCATTTTATTTCTTGATCTCCTCTCAAAATCCTTGGCATCTCACATCAGAATTCATCCTTTAGAGACTGACTTGGGGAACTGTTACTTGTTTTACATTTTCTGCACTTCTCCCCTTCTCGCTCTGGTTCTCATCTTCTTGAAGGCATACATGACTGATTTGTCTCCTTCTATCTCCATTCCTGTTGTTTCTAGCCTCAGAGGGCTTTTCAGAGGGCAGACAGCTGTTGGACATGTCTATGCTTTCATGATTTATGTATAGCCTTGAGGTATATTGCATGTATGCTGGAACAGGGATGGTTTAGGAGAGCTGATTGTTAAATTGTCAATGTGAACATTTTTACCTCAGAAATTGACAAATATTACAAAGAAGGGCTTGATTTATTGTTTTGTTAATTATCTAGACTTTAAAAAATGATGAATAAAATAGTAATAATGCAGATTAAATCTAAAAGAGTATTGTACATATATTTTGTTTTGGAGAGCCAATTGTTAAACATTTACTATCTCTACCAACATGATTCATAAAACAATGTGTATTTAAAAAGTTAATATGCATTTAAAAACAGAAACAAAATTGCCATCATGCTTCTGCATGTTGACACTACCCTGTGTGGTCCAAATCCTGAGAAGATCCAGAATAAGGAGCAGAGGCAGAATGATGAAGGAGCAAGACCTCTGAACTTGTGATCAGGAGAGACATCACTTTGGGCCTTGTCTCTGGCACTTATCAGCTGTGTGACTGTCAAGTCTGTCAAATGAGCTTAAGTATGCTATAGTCATTATTTGTTCAAAATTGTCCTTAAAATAATATTGCTGATGCTGTATGCAATATTCTCTTGGTTCTGCTCACTTTGCTCTTCATTATTTCATGCAAGTCTATTAGAAATACCCAAATTAACAACAAAGGACTTATGAAGTATGACACTATCTGCAATCAGAGAAAGAACTGATAAATAGAAGCATGCATAGAATAATTATTTATATAGATCTATGTGTGCATTTGTGTCTAATGATAGTCATTTCAAAGGTGGGAAGAGCTAAGGAAGATGCCAAGGGTGTGGATTGACAAATATGTTATTTTTCTCCTGCAGTCCAAGGAGGCAGGGGTTATATAGATACAGAGACTTGTCACAGTTCTTCCTTGTGAACAGTCCTAAAGCTAATATGTCAACTAAACTTCTCTGGGTTTAGAGTAGCGGAAGAGAGATTATTAACTAGATAAGGAGCAGAACAATAACTAGCAGTTATGGCATCTGGGACAAGAACACAGGATGATGTTCTCAAATAAACCACGGTAAGGAGACTATGGAACAATAGTGGGGAAAGGACTCTTGATCATAGCCCCTTAGGGGGAAGACAGGGATTCCAGATTACTAAATTTGGAGCAGCAAGATGCTCAAAGGAGCTCACATAATTCAAAGCCACTAAGGCATAAGGGCAAGGAATTAAACATACTTCTGACTTCCTTTTTTATTTTTTGTTAATTCATTTTTTTTGATGAGGCAATTGGGATTAATTGACTTGCCCAGAGTCAGACAGTTAGGAAGTGTCTGAGACCAGATTTGAACTCAGGTCTTCCTGACTTCAGGGCTGGTGTTCTACCCACCATACCACCTAGCTGCCCCTTGTTAATTCATTTCTATGCAGCTGAAGGAGTCAAAATTCTACCAAAACATATATTTAGTATTTTTTTAAATTTCACAATCTTTAATCATTCTTTAAAATTTTTGCACACTTAAATTTTGGTGACCTAGGATAAAATCCCAGTTGCCTAGCCCCAGTATAGTAGGAACAACATCTATTTGGGTTCCTGTGACATAAACCAGCCTAGTTTCTCCCCCTAAAAGCTAGGAAAGTTGTCCTTGAGACCTGCTTGTTTGTGTCTAGGATACAACTTTCTGATCCCCTAAGGCATATGTAAAAAGCAGGGCTCCTCAGACTTGATGGATATCCCACTGCTTTGCTAGTCAATACATCCTTCTGACTAGACATGTTTCTGTTTGCAGACAAAGAAGGCTTATGACTACCTGAATAAGTAAGTGTCATATCTTTGCTGTTTTACTTCATATTATTAAGTAAACTGTGTAATATGTCTGTGCCCATGTGGGTTGTCAAAATATATAGATGTATCTTGTAGATAGCATAGAAAGACATAATCTGAGGTTAATCCAGCTTGGCAGAGAAGAAGAATATCACAGCTTAAGCCTTCCCTGTCCACAGCATAGCTGGAAAAGCCTCATGAGTATTGCCGCTGACTGGGAGCTTTTTGTCCAAAAGGATGTGCTCCT
Source organism: Myrmecobius fasciatus (assembly GCA_023553655.1). Classification (NCBI taxonomy): domain Eukaryota; kingdom Metazoa; phylum Chordata; class Mammalia; order Dasyuromorphia; family Myrmecobiidae; genus Myrmecobius; species Myrmecobius fasciatus. The sequence goes on along the minus strand of JAJPUD010000783.1, from coordinate 272,457 downwards.
GAAGGAAGTAGTGAGGATGCATGTTTAATTTGTTCTTTTTGGTCCCATATAATAAATGGAAAAAATTATTAGGGTCTTACAATATTCTAGGCACCATGCTAAGCATTGAAAAGGATAGCCCATGTCCTCAAGTAATTTATATTCTAATAGAGGAAAACAACTCACAAAAGAAAATTGGAGGGGCAGCTAGGTGGTGCAATAGATAGAGCACCAGCCCTGAAATGCGTCTCAGACACTTAACATTTCCAAGCTGTGTGACCCTGGGCAAGTCCCTTAACTCCAAGTGTCTCAGATAAAAAAAAGAAAGAAAGAAAAAGAAAAAAGAAAATTGGAAGAGGAGGATGGCATGTGCATGTTACCATAGTTTATAAGTGGCTTTGAGATGGAATGGAAGTCTGGTTCTGGGCAAGATGGATATCCCACTGCTGTGCTAGTCAATACATCCTTCTGACTAGACACCTATAAGTCTGGGATCCCAGAGTCAGAATCTTGGTTCCAATGGGAGGAAGATGAAGAAGATGGATAGAGTGCAGCAGCATAGTTTGGAAATGTCTGGGAAGTAGACTGTCCCATGTGCACATTCAGCCTTGGGAGAAGGAATAGACATTTGCTACAGGAAAGCCAGTCTGCTTCACTGAGCCAATGGAGTCCAGGTAGAAGGGCAAAGCTAGGGTAACAGTAGAGTCTGGAAGAGCCAGCTCAGGAGATCCAGTAGTGTGTCAACTAGCCAGAACGAAGAAGTCTGGCTCACTGGGATAACCAATGGGAGAAGTGGGGTGACTGATGAGAACGTACTGGGAAGCCAGGCCTGTGACATTGGAGTTTCTTTAACAGGAAGAAGGTAGAGGGATGCACAGAAACCAAATCTGAAATTTCTGAGGATCCACAACCTGAATTCAATAACCAAACACTGCCTGTCCAGAAGCCAAATAAATACATGATTGTAGGGGCTTGACCCTTTTGACCCAGGGTTTCTCAGTGAGCATGTGTGAGCCCCTTCAGATTTAGAAGACCAGGGAAGTATGGTGGGGAGGTGGTCTCTCCTGATTACAGTCTTTGGGTCTGCCACTTGGGGGAGCCCTGGGACTCTCTTTTTTCCAAGGTGATAAGAGAATGGTACTTCATGAGAGCCCTCTCTTCCAAGTTCTCTGTCACCAAGGCAGCTAACTGGATTTCTCCATGTTCTTCCCAGGAAATCATGCAAAATTATTCTACATCCCGTCAAAATTTGAGTTCTGAGTTTAATTTTGGACTTGTTTGCTTGAGGTATCATTGGAAAATGCCATCACCAATTAGTTAATCAATCAATAAGCATTTATTAAAAATCCACTTTGGGTCAAGCAGTATGATAGGTGCTGGGGAAGCAAATAACACACAGACACACACACACACACAATCCCTACCCTGAGGGACCTTATATTTTAATAGAAGAGACAACATGAATATAAATACATTTATATAGAATAAATATATGCAATGGAGATTTGGCCAGTGTCCCATTACATATATAGCATAAATTAAAAATAATTCTAAGGTACTTCAATACAAGGAGGCTATGGATAGGGGGAGGGAAGGAGCTAAAGGTTGAGAAAGACTTAATGTATTAAATGATGCATAAGGTATATTTTGAAGGAAGAGGGGGATTCTGTAAGGCAAATGGGAAGGAGGAATGCATCCCAGGTATGGAGGATGGCCAGGACAAAGACGTGGGAGATGAAGTATAACTAAAGAGTAGAAAGAAAACCATTTTGTCTGGATTATAAAGTGCAGGAATGAGCCAGCAGATTTAGGTTGAAACCAGGCTGACTTCATCATGCCCATGTACCACATAACCCCACCCCAACTCTTTCAACATCTTTTTGTGTGTAAACAACTTGAGGACAGGGACTATCATGCCTACGTATGTATATACGTATATATGTATGTATATATGTACACACACACACATATATATATGTAGGCATGTATATATATTATTCTGAATGATTTTTTTTTAATTTTTAATTTTTAATTTTTTTTTATTCTGAATGATTTTAAGAGCTAAAAAGAGTCCATATTTTATCCTAGATGCAGCCACTGAAGATTATTGAGAAGAGAAGTGATAAGGTCATATATGTCTTAAAGATAGCTGTAGAATGCTAGCTTTAAGGTAAGGTAGAGACTTAAGGCAGGACTTTCGAATAGAAGGCTATTGCAATAGTATAGCCAAAAGGTGATGAGGACTTGGATTAAAGCAGTAGCTCTATAAATAAAGAGAAGGGATTAGAGAAAGAAAATGTTTGGAGATAGAAACAGCAGATTTTGGCAAAGGACAGGATCTGTGAGGTAAGGGAAAGTGAGGAGCTTAGGAGACTTTGTTGATTGGAAGGATAGTATAATGCCTTCCATCAAAATAAAGAAGTTTAGAAGAGGACTGGGTTGGGGTTGAGTTTTCAGTTTGAAATGAGTATGCGATTTGAAATATCCAATAGGTGACTGAAGCTTAGGAGAGAGACTGGAACTGGATATAGAGATCTATCAATAATTAGCAGAAGTATGATCATTAAATCAGGAGGAGCTGATGAGGTCCAAAGTTGAGAGAGAAAAGTAACTAGGATGAAGCCTAGGAGAACACCTACAATTAAGTGATATGGCTGATGAGTCATCAGAGGAAACTGATGAGTGATCAGATGTATAGATAGGGGAAGAATCAAGAGAGATGAGGGTCATGAAAATGCAAAGAGGAGACTCTGCAAGAAGATAAATTGACCAACAATGCTGAAAGCTGCCAAAAGGTCAAAAGAAATGGAGACTGAAAAAATACCATAAAATGTAACAATGAAGAGATCATTAATAACTCTAGTTGTTGATAGATTTCAGAGGGTGGAGGAAGGAGTAAGAGAGAGGAAAGAAAGCAAGAGGAGGTAGGGTTTTTTGGACTTTGGTTGAGAAATGAAGGAGGGATATAGGAATTTGGATGCTATACCACTTGGTGCATATATGTTAAGTATTGATACTGCTTCATTGTCTATGGAACCCTTTAGTAAAATGTAGTTTCCTTCCTTATCTCTTTTAATTAGATCTATTTTTGTTTTTACTTGATCCGAGATAAGGATTGCTACCCCTGTCTTTCTTTGTTCACCTGAAGCATAGAAGATTCTGCTCCAGCCCTTTACCTTCACTCTGTATGTATCTCTATGTTTTAGATGTGTTTCTTGTAAACAACATATTGTAGGATTCTGGCTTTTAATCCAGTCTGCTACCCGCTTCCGTTTTATGGAGAGTTCATCCCATTCACATTCACAGTTAAAATAACTATATCTGTATTCCCTGCCATCTTATTTACCCAGAGTTATGATTTTCTCTTCCCTGTCTCCTCTCTCCCTTCCCCCCTCCCCAGTACTTTGCTCTTGATGACCACCTCCCACCAATAATCCTCCTCCCTTTAGAGTCCCTCCCTCCCCTTTATACCTTTCCCCTAATCCTTCTATTAGTTTATCCCTTTCCTTTTCTCCCCTGCCTCCTACCTTCCCACAAGGAGGGTCAGGCCTTTCTTTGAAGCCAAATGTGTCTGATATACTCTCTTAGAGTCCAATTTAATGAGAGTAAGGTTTACACAATACTTATCGCCCTCCCTTCTTTCCCTCAATTATATTAGATCTTCTATGTCTCTTTATGAGATTTTGCCTTATTTTACCTCCTTTATTTTTACTTTATTTTGCCTCCTTTCCCCCTTCCCCCCTTTTTCTTTTTCAGTATGGTATCCCTTCCACCTCTAATTTCTTTTCCATTATTATCAAAGAAAAATCAAATTATACTGCCATTCTTTAAAGGATACCTATAGTAGAAATATAGTTCTCAAGAGTTTTCCTTTTTACCTTTTTATGCGTCTCTTGAGTTCTCTATTTGGAGGTCAAATTTTTTGTTCAGATCAGGTCTTTTCATTAGAAATAGGTGAAATTCTCCTGTATCATTGAATGACCATCTTCTTCCCTGGAAGATGATGCTCATTCTAGCTGGATAACTTATTCTTGGCTGTAATCCAAGTTCTTTTGCCTTTCGGAATATCTGATTCCAGGCCCTTCGATCCTTTAAAGTGGAAGCTGACAGATCCTGTGTAATTCTAATGACAGTTCCTTGGTATTTGAACTGTTTCTTTCTAGCTGCTTGCAATATTTTTTCCTTGGTGCGATAGTCCTAACATTTGGCCATGATATTCCTTGGGGTTTTAATTTTGGGGTCTCTTTCTGGAGGTGATCGGTGAATTCTTTCAATGCCAATTTTGCCTTCTGATTCTAAAACATCAGGGCAATTCTCTTTCATGATTTCCTGGAAGATAGCATCCAGGTTCTTTTTTTCATCGTGGCTTTCAGGGAGTACAATAATCCTTAAATAGTCTCTCCTGGATCTGTTTTCCAAGTCAGTTGTTTTTCCTAGGAGATATTTCATATTTTCTTCTATTTTTTTCATTTTTTTTGTTTTTGTTTAACTGATTCTTGAAGTCTTATTGAGTCATTTACTTCTATTTGTTCAATTTTAATTTTTAAAGTATTATTTCCTTCAGTTATCTTTTTTAGCTCCTTTTGTAGCTGGCCAATTGAATTTCTTGATTCAATGCATTGTTTTTCCATTTTGCCAGATTTATTTTTCAGTGAATTGTTGTCTTTTTCCAATTCACCAATTTTGTTTTTCAGTGAATTGTTGTCTTTTTACAATTCACCAATTTTGTTTTTCAATTCACCATTTTTATTTTCCAGTGAATTGGTGATTTTTTCCAATTCACCAATTTTGTTTTTCAATGAACTGCTTTCTTTTTCCAATTCACCAGTCCTATTTTCCAGTTTTTGATATTTCTGTTGCCCTGATCTCAATTTATTTCCCCATTCTTCTTCTAGCTCTCTTTTGAGATTCTTAATGCAATCATCCAGGTAAGCCTTCTGAAAGGGAGACCAACTTAAGTCTGCCTTTGTGGCTTCATCTGGGATTGTTTTCATAATGTCAGGATCTGGGGACTGTTCTATTTTTTCTCCGTAAAAGCTTTCTATGGTGAGAGCTCTCTTCTGCTTCTTGCTCATGATTTAAAGTTGGGATATTGGTCAAAAGCAGAGAAAACTGCAACAATTTGTATTTGCCCTGGGGCAGTTTGCCGAGTTGACTTCCGGTCTGAGGCTGGTCAGGCTAGATTCGCACTAGGACCACATTTTCAGCTGCTCTCGATCCACCCTTTACCAAAGGCAGATCTGCCAAAGCACCTGCCCGCAAGCAGAGCAAAGTGGCCCAGGCGTCTCTCAGGGGCTTCCTGGGTGCCTCAAATTCGCCCCTCTATCACAGCCCTGACTTCCTCCCCGGCTGGTCTGATCGCGACCAGCCGCCGATTTCCCCTGAGGCTAACCTTCTCCGGAGTTCTTTCAAGGTAGATTTTTGATAGAAGTGCGTTGTAGTCCAAATGTTTGGCAGAGCCCTCACTCAAAAACCAGTTTGAAGGCTTACTTTGTCTGGGTCTGAGGGAAGGTCCCAAAGGAGTTCACAGAGAAAGCTGTCTGTAGTTCGCCATCTTGGCTCCGCCCTCTGAAGGAGGGATATAGAATAAAAGCTTTAGGGAATAGTAGGATGTAAAGAGTTTTTTTCTTTAAGGATGGGAAAGCTTAGGAACATTTGAAGACAATAGGAAAGGATCTATTAGAAAAGGAGAGATCAAAGATTAGAGAAAGTAAGAATAATAATGGAGACAATTTGATTGAGAAAATTAGAGGGTAGAATCTCAAGGAGCAGGTGGATGATATGGTGGATAGAGAGTCAAACCTGGAATCAGGAGAACTTATCCTCCTGAGTTCAAATCTGGCCTCAGGCACTTACTAACTGTGTGACCTGGACAAGTCACTTAATGCTGTTTGTCTCATTTTCCTCATCTGTAAAGTGAACTGGAGAAGGAAATGGCAAACCACTTCAGTATCACTACCAAGAAAATCCCAAATGCGGTCATGAAGAGTTGGACATGAAGGATTGAATGTCAACAATGTAAGTTCAAGTACACAAGTAGAAGGCTGAGGCTTTGCAAGGAGGAAAGCAACTTAATTATCAGAGAGTAGAATAAAAGAAGAAACAATGGGGAATAATGTGAAAAGTTTTTATGGTTAAATGGTCAAAAGGGCATTTATGGTCAATGACCTCAAATTTCTCAATAAAATAAGAGGTGAGATATTTAGCTGAGGGAGTGGTAAGAGCATAAAGCTTGTTTGGCTTGAGGGAAAGAGAGAAGGTTTGGAATAGTTCCTGTAGGGAGTGAGATAAAGAATCTATTAAGGAGAAATAAAAAGACTGTTTTGATGCAATGAAGCCCATTTGAAGTTCGATTCCACAAATGGATAGTGTAATTAGGGAACTTGTTTACATGACTCCCATCGAAGTCATTCAACAGAACATGAGTGGTAGAGGAAGAAGCATGTGGTGCTTGAGACCCAGGGCTGGAATTAGGCAAGAAATGAATGGGTATAGGATTAAGAGAGGGATTAAAGAGCAGAGGTCAGTGTGGAGCTGAACTAATTAATTATAAAGTGAAGATAGTGGAGGCAGGAAGTGAAAGTAGTAACAGGAGTAATAGCTTTTGTGAATACTGAGGGAGAGAAATTGGAGGTTCTGCTGAGGGCAAGGAATAGGTTTAGGAGCAATGAGGCTTAAGGAGAGATGGAATGATAGGAGGTTATAGTCAGATGGAGGAATGTCATAGACTTTAATCAAAGAAATGGAACACTTTCCAGCTCTAAAATTTTATGGACCATGGAGACATGCAGACATGAGTTAGAAATATAGAAGCATATGATTATTAATATAGTGTTGGAAGTGGCCTCAGAGGCCATCTACTTCAATTTCTATATTTTATTGATGAGAACCAGAGGCTCAGAGATGACACGTGACCTGTTTAAGGCCACATCCCACAGGTGTAAACAGGAAATGTTTTGGTCATTTGACTTCAGATCCAGTACAAGTTCTATGCTACTATGACGCTGGCCAAGGTGCTGAACTTGGAGTCCAGGAGACCAAATTTTAAATCCTGACTCTGATACTTGTTAGCTGCAAGCCGCTAAATTCTTAACCTTATTATGTTGAGTTACCTAAGCCATGCCTATTTCTTTGTGCCCCTATTTGCAGTTTTCTTGGAAAAAATACTGGAGTTGTTTGTCATTTCCTTTTCCAGATCATTTTATAGATGAAGAAACTGAGGCAGACAGGTTAAGTGATTTGCCCATGGTCACACTGCTGGTAAGTGTTTGAAACTGGATTTGAACTCACAAAGAAGGGCCTTCTTGATATAGGCATGGCACTCTGCTTTATGGGGTTACCTAGCTGACCCTTGTCATATTTGTTTGTAAAATGAGAATAATAACACCTACAGAGCCTCGTGGATAAAGATTGGGCTTTGGAATCAAAAAGAAAGAGTGGAATATAAATACTGCCTCTGATATCTGCTGACTCTGTGACCCTAAGCAAGTCACAATGCTACAGGTCCCCCTTTAAGACTCTTAAGTTGAACAGTCTCAGTGGATCTGTGTTGGTTGAGCTCCTAGGGAATTTTCTACACTGAGGAAATTGTGAAGACTCCTTGTGAAGTATTGATATTACAAGGTATGGAAAGTGCTGCTTAAACCTTATAGTGCCTCAGCAGCAATGTTGTGATGCAGGATTAGAAAGGGTTAATAAACCAGGCTTAGCAACACTACATGAGTGCAGTATTTTTATACACCAGGATTGGGAGGGAACAATTCACTATCTCTCTGTGTGTGTCTCTGTGTGTTTCACACACTTCTCTTTCTCTGTCTATCCTTCCCTGTCTCTGTCTCACTCTTCTCTCTCTGTGTCCCTCACATACATCTCTCTCTTCCCTCCCTACCCCCTCCTCTCTCTGTGTGTGTCTGTGCCTCTCTTTGTTTTTCCCTCCATTTCCCTCTCTTTCTTTTCTTCCTTGTTTCCTTTCCTTCTCTCTCTCCTATTTCTGCCTCTTATATTATTTTTCTTTGTGCCTCCCTCCTCTCTTTCTCCCTTCCTTCCTCTTTCCCTTCCTCTCTCTCTTCTTCCTCCTCTCTCTCATTCTCTCTCTCTTCCTCTCTCTCTTATTCCCTCCCTTCTCTATCTCCTCTTCTCCTTCCCCCTATTTTCTCTCTCCCCATTTCATGTCCCATCTCCCTCCTTCAATGAATTCTAGTGGCTCCCCCAAACCTCCAGGATCAAATATAAAATACACTGGCTTTTTAAAGTTCTCCATAATCCAGTCCCTTTCTACTTCCCCAGTCTTCTTATATCTACTTCCATAATCTGTGATCTAGTGACACTGGCCTCCTTGCTGTGCCTCCATCCATATTCTGACTATTCATTTCACTAGCTGTCCCTTATTCTTGGGATGATATTCTTCCTTGTGCCCACCTCTTGGCCTCCCTGGCTTTCTTTAAACCCCATCTATAAATCTACCTTTCACAGGAAGTTTTTCATAGTGTCTCTTAATTCTAGTTCCTTTATTCTGAGATTATCTCTGATTTATCCCATCCCATCCCATCTGTTTTTCACAGTTCTTCTTAATTCTCATTCCTTTCTTCTGAGATTATCTCCAATTTATCCCATTTATATCTTATTTGTATGTAGTTGCTTGCATGCTGTCTATTTCATAGGCTGTAAGCTCCTCTAGAAAAGAAACTGCCTTTTGCCTCTCTTTGTATTCCCAGTGTTTAGTACAGTGCCTAGTACATAGTAAGTGCTTAATAAATGCTTATTGATTTGACTTTTACATATTACCCATTAAAATACAGGCTTTTTATGTTATACTTCTCCATCCACTGTCTATTCCAGTGACATTTCTCTGCTAGCTGAGCCTCATGTATGATAACCCATTTCCTGACTCTGCTTTTGCCCAGGATGTTTCTATGCTGAGAATGAACTCCATCACCTCTGCTTTTTAGAATCCCTGAGTTTCCCATAAACCTCAGCTCAAATGTCACTTTCTACACCAGGCCTTTCCTAATTCCTATGTTATTCATGCATTCAAAGTAATTGAAATTACTTTGTATTCCTCCTACATGTTCTCCTGACTCCCACCCCCCACTCCCCAAGTGGAGTGTCACCTCCTGGAAGGTAGGAATTATTTGATTTTGGTTTTTTATCCCCAGAACCTAGGATAGCTCCTGGCACTAACATGCTGAATTTGTCGCCTTATTCCTGTTTCCTCTGATGTTTTAAACATCAGAGACGGTAGACAGAAATTTTCCCTTTATTTCTAGGAGTGAGCAACTGCTAACTGCCAGATAACAAAAGCTTGTTAGAAGATGGAGTCTCTGGCAAAAGCTCCAACTTACACTGAATACACAGAATGGGCCTGCAGAATCCTTATAATAGCTTCATTCATGTAGGCTTTAAGTTTTCCAAAGCAGTTTAACATACATTAACTCATTTGAGCTTCATCACACCCTGTGAGGTAAGTGCTACATACATGATGCCCTCCATTTTATTGGTGAATACAAAGATTAATAAGAAAGGATGAGAAAAATTAAGTAATTTGCCCATGATCCCATAACAGCTGAGTGGCAGAAGTAGGCTTTTAACCCAGATATTTCATGCTTAAAAGTACAGAATGCTTTCCATTAAAACACATTGCCTCTATGCCCAACTCTCATTCTATCTATACTAAGCTGATTCAGCTTACCTAATTCTATAAACATATACTAAGCAGAGACATACATTTATTAAGTGTTAGACACTGTGATAAACATTGGGCATATAATTAATAAAAAGTAAAATAAAAAAGAAATGCCTTTATGGAGTTTATAATCTAACAGCCCAGAAGGCAGGAAAACAGATGTGTGTGTGTGTGTGTGTGTGTGTGTGTGTGTGTGTGTGTGTGAGAGAGAGAGAGAGAGAGAGAGAGAGACAGAGAGAGAGAGAGAGAGAGACAGAGAGAGAGAGAAACAGAGACAGAGAGAGAGAGAGACAAAGAGAGATGGGGGAGAGACAGAGAGAGAGAAAGGGGAGAGACAAAGGGAGGGAGAGATAGGGAAGGAGGGAGAAAGGGAGATACAGACAGACAGACAGAGAGACAGAGAGACAGTGAGATAGATAGAGAGACAGTGAGATAGAGAGAGACAGAGAGACACACACACAGAGACAGAGAGACAGTGAGATAGAGAGAGACACAGAGAGACAGAAACACACACAGACACACAGAGAGAGAATATGCATGTGTATGCAAATAGAAAGATATTTAGTATTGGGAATCTTATTCTGTAAAGTTGAAATCAGGCAGAGCAGCAGATGCAAAATGAAGTGAGTTAAGTCCCGCTTCTGCTCTCTATAAAAGAAGGTATTGGGATGAGTTTGGCACTTTGTCTTCCAGCTCTTTAATCAGAGGGGAGAAGAGGCTAAGGGAGATGGTGTTAATCAAGACTTGAATTAGCAGTATAGTCTCAAGATTGGAAGTAATGAATATGTTGTCAGCATAGGGTTACAGTAGTGCAAATAGCCCTAGAGAGAGTCACTGTTGATCACCTAAGGTAGAAACTCCAAGGTACCAAACATCTTCGTGGATTTTCAGGATCAAGACCTAAGAAATAATACATCAAATGAATGAATGGCTGTATACTTAGCACAGTGCCTACTATGGGCTTTAGGCCATAGTAGATCCTTATTAAAATAATAAAAATGCATTTATCGTGTTTACTATATAACAAGAATTTGTTCATAAAGTGAATAAGGGAAATATATATATATATATGTATATATATTTATATCTATCTATAGACAGAATAATAGACAGCTAGATAGAATACGTATATTCTATCTATCTATCTAATATATATCTAGATATATATTAGAGGGTTAAAAGGAAAAAGAGTAGGAGTCTTGGGGGAGGTCTTTGTCTTTATCAAAAAGCTTCAAATGATATCCTATTTAGCATGTATTAGATTACCTGTCATCTGGGTAGGCTGGTTGGGGGAAAGGAGGGGAAAAGCTTGGGAAAAAAAAGTTTTTGCAAAGGTCAATGTTGAAAAATCACTCATATGTTTTGTAAATAAAAAGCTTTATATAAAAAAAAGAATTTGGATGCTAAAAAAAAGCTTCAAATGAGATCATTTAGGCAGGCCCTTTCATGTTATAGGTGAGGTTTGGAGAGGAGACTTGCTCAAAAGATCACACAGTCAAACCAGAATTTGACCCTGGGATTTCTGGCCCTTAATTGAGGTAATGTGGCATAGTAATTAAATTTGGAGCCTGGAAGACTTGTCTTTAATCCAACCTCAGATACTTAATTAACTTCATTCATTTAATCAATCTGAGCCTCAGTTTCCTTTTTTGTAATAGGAATAATAACAAGTACTGATCCCCACAGATAGTTGTAAGAATTTAGCGAAAAATTATATGTAAATATTTAAAGCACATGAATCTTAAAGTGATGAAGAATTCTGACCAATTATTATTATTGTTGTTCCACAACATCAGACCATGGAACAGAAGTCAGACTGAGCATGATATGTGTGGTGCTCTCATTACACATTAAAGAACCTTGGTTGTTAATTCTTTTTTTTTGTTTTATTGATGGAGAGAATTTTCTCTGGGAGATACACTGAAGAAATCAAAGGGCCAGTCTGGGAAAAAAAGTTTTATTGATGTGTTTTGATTTTTAAAAAAATATTGCAGTCACTGGAAATACAAATCTGGAAAAACTTAAAGCCTTCCTTGAATTGAACTCTTCCTTGTAATGGAGCAAAGCACCATAGGATAAGACTGTGAGCACAGTCTTATCACAGATCCTTTGAGATCTGATTTTTGTCTTTCTTGATTTGGCACACAGTAGGTGTTTAATAAATTCTTGTTGACTGATTGACATCTTTCTTCCCTTCTCAAATCGCCTTCCAACCACTCCATATCACTCCATATCCAATAACTCCATATACCAATTAATGTTTATGGTTCTTCTCTCAATTCAATTGAATAAATTATTACTAAGAGCTACTGTGTACCAGGAATTGTGCTAAATGCTGGGGATGCAAAAAAGGAAAAGAAAGGCAGTTCCTGCCCTCAAAGAACTTAGAATCTAATGAGAAAAAATAGAACATAAAATAGGAGGAAGGATATTCTAGGGCATGATGTTCAATGGGGTCCAAACTAAGCCGACTTGCTGATGGAGGATGGAGAGTCACCTTCATTAGAATGTAGTGTAGCCTCCTTAAGGAAAGTGACTTGGTTTGCCTTTTCTTTATATCCTCAATACTTTGGCACCACAGCTGTGATTTCACTAGCCTAAGGGACTCCAGGAGGAGGTAAATCTTTTTACCAGTGCAGACTGGCACCTTCTCTACAACTTCTAAAATAGACCATTGCCTAGAGCAGCAATTCTCAAACTTTTTGATCTCATGACCAAATGTAAAGACATTCTTAAAAATTATTGAGGATGTCCCCTCCAAACAACTTTTGTTTATGTGGATTATAGCTATCTATATTTACTGTATTAGAAATGAAAACATCAGAAATATGAAATTAATTTTGACCGTGAGATTAAAGGGTCCCAAGGACTCCAAGGATCCCTGCATCACACTTTAAGAATTCTTGAGTTAGAAGCAAAACTTGAATATAAGATCCTGACTTCAAGGATATCTCTCTATTAACTGTTCCACACTGAGTCATCATGTAAAGCAACTGATTGTTTTTTTAATTAAAACTTTTTATTTTCAAAATATATACATAGATAATTTTCAATATTCACTCTTTCAAAACCTTGCATTCTAATTTCCTCCCACCTCCTCCCCTAGATGGCAAGTGACCCAATAAATGTTAAACATATGCAATTCTTCTATACATATTTCTACATTTATCATGCTGCACAAGAAAAATCAGATCAAAAAGGAAAAAAAATTAGAAAGAAAATAAAATGCAAGCAAACAACAACAAAAAGAGTGAAAATGCTATGTTGTGATCCACATTTAGCCCCCACAGGCCTCTCTCTGCGTGTAGATGTCTCTCTCCATCACAAGACCATTGGAACAGGCCTGAATCATCTCATTGTTGAAGAGAGCCATGTCCATCAGAATTGAGCATCATATAGTCTTGTTGTTGCCGTGTACAATGATCTCCTGGTTCTTCTGATTTTGCTCAGCATCAGTTCATGCAAGTCTCTCCAGGCCTCTCTGAAATCATCCTGCTGGTCGTTTCCTACAGAACAATAATATGCCATAACATTCATATACCATAATTTATTCAGCCATTCTCCAACTGATGGGCATCCATTCAGTTTCCAGTCTCCAGCCACCACAAAGAGGGCTGCCACAAACATTTTTGCACATGTGGGTCATTTTCCCTTTTATATGATCTTTAGATACAAACCCAATAGAGACACCGCTGGATCCAAGGGGATGCACAGTTTGGTAGCTCTTTGGGCATAATTCCAAATAAGCAACTGATTGTTGATTGACTGATTTACAAATTCTACCTGAGATGTTTATTGCCCCAACCTTCCTCCATGCAAAGAGAGGAAGGTAGCATGCTCCCATTGTCTGTTTTACTTTCATTATAGAATTGGCAAATTGCTACTTCCTTTGATCTTCCACATGGCAGCATGTAACTCTGAGACTCCCAGTGAGGACTTGGGAGGATGGGCCATCTCTTCCCTCTCAGGGCATCATGGATATCCCTTTCAAATGCTAGAATATGAAATTCCACCTGGTGGGCTTCTGTCTGGGACATGGCCATTTTGTTTGGTTTTGTTTTTGCTCATTTGCTGTTGGCTCTCTTTTAGTGAGATTTCCATTTACATCACTGGAGTTATGAATATATTCTTTTGATTCTTTTTTTCCTCTACAACAAATCCTATACATTTTTCTTTGGGTTTCTGAATTTCTCATATTTGTAATTTCTTGCAGCACAATAACATTCTATCATATTCCCATAGAAGAAATTCGTCCCCTTTGACTCCAATCATCTGAGTGTCTGAATGATGAGAGGACCAGTGGGTTCTCTCAGACACAGAAGATCACCCCCAAACCTGGACTTATCCATTTCGATACTGATGCTCAGTCACTTTTTTTCAGGAATGAAAACCTGAAACAGGTAAGTAAGCCATGATTCAGGTAGAAGCTCACCAGGTGGAGTCTCCTAGCTGTTTTAGAAGGATAGCCAGGATATCCTGGTGGGGCTCATCCTCCCAACCCCACAGTAGGAATCTCAGAGCTATATTCTGCCACCTGGAAGGTCAAAGGAAGAGGCTGGTTGCCAATTTTATAATGAAAGTAGAACTAAGTGAAAAGGCTCAAAGCAGGGAGATTTATGGAGTTCCATAAACATATTGTGTAGAGAGGTGGAAAAATGAGTTTGCAAATAAATGAGCTCCAGGATGAGTAGAATTCAATTTGGTTCAACTCAAACATTTACTAAGCACTGACTCTGGGCCAAATGCATACATTTAGAGCTACAAAGATAAGAAGAGAAATGGCCCTCCCCTCAAAGAGCTTACATTCTATCTGTATCAGTTTGTATTAACAGTTCAAAGAAAAATCAGCTTAAACTTTCTTATACATGATAAGCATAATGGTGCATAAGATTTAAAGGACCTTCTGTAAGATGAGACTGCCAAAAGGGAGCTCAGAATTTTTTCAGTATTAGTTTTCCCTCTTGCTTCAGGAGAGGTGTGGATGCCCCATGTTGACCTAGGAAGCCATAATGAGCCTCAAGCCTGATAAGGAATGTTGTATAATTTCTATTTTTTAAATTTTATTTTATAAAAAATTTTTTTGTTATATTTTAAGTTCCAAACTGTTTCCCTTCTTTCCCACTCTGCATTGGAGAAGGCCACCATGTGATATATGTGTATGTGTATACACACATATACATAAATATACAAAATATATAGACACATATATACTATATATTATACTAAAATATATTCATATATATTATATACACACATATGCCTACACACATATGGAACCCTATTATGCATACCTCTATTTATCAGTTCTTTCTCTGGAGGTAGATAGCATCTTCCTTCATATGTTCTTTGTAGTTGATTTGAAAATTTATAATTTTCAGAATAGCTTAGGCATTGACAGTTATGCTTCAAAGAATATTGATGTTACTGTTTAAACTGTTCTCTTGTTCTGTTCATTTCATTCTTCATTATTTTGTATATGGTCCATGTTTTTTTAAAATAATTTCTGATCATTTCTTACATTGCAGTAGTATTTTATCACAATTATATGCCACAATATGTTTAGTTATTGATGGGCAATGCTGTGTAATTTAAAAAAAACTTAAAAATTGCCAAAAAATACAATATTTAATAAAACTTACTTAGCATATGTTATCTCATTTGATTCTCAAAACAACCCTTGGAGGTAGGTACTATTATTAGCCCTATTTTATAGGTGGGGACTTTAAGGCAGAGAGGGGACAAAGTAACTTGTCCACAGTCACAAAACTAGTAAGTGTCTGGTGTGGGATTTGAACTCAGGCCTTCCTGAATCCAAATTTATCCATCACTTACCATATCCACTCTATCCTCTTCTTAAATCAGGATGAACCAAAATAATGCATAAATTGAATTCAGTTTAATATGCTTTCATCATCTGCACCAGGCACTGATAACACAAAAGCAAAAAAAGGAAACAATCCTTGCCTGTTCTACCTGAAATATGGGCATAGATTCTTCCTGAAAGAAACAAATATCAAATAAACATTTCTGTGGTCCCTATTAGGCCTGTCCAAAATTCTTCCATCTTTGGCTCTCTTCTTCCTTCCTTCCTCCCTCTCTTTCTCAGTTTTTTTTTTTTTTTTTAACTGAGGCAATTGGGGTTAAGTGCCCAGGGTTATATAGCTAAGAGTGTTAGGTGTCTGAAGCCAAATTTGAACTCAGATCCTCCTGTCTTCAGGCCTAGTGCTCTATCTACTGTGCCATCTAGCTGCCCCTGTTTCTTGTTTCTTTTTTCCCTTCTTTTCCTTCCTTCCTTCCTTCCTTCCTTCCTTCCTTCCTTCCTTCCTTCCTTCCTTCCTTCCTTCCTTCCTTCCTTCCTTCCTTCTTCCCTCCCTTTCATTTTTTCATATGTTTATAATTACTTTTAAACAGTTTTGCTGGTTTGATTCCATATTGTCTCACACAAATTTTTCCTTATGATTTTTTATAACACCTTTATATTTCATTACATTAATATCCCACAACTTATTTAGTTGTCCACAAAGTGTTGGATATGGAACTTGTCCCCCAATTTTTTCCATTACAATCAAGGAGTTATAAATTACTCTATATAAGAAGCTCCACTTTCCCTTCTTTTGATATTTCTGGGATACAGTCCTAGCAATGGAATCATTGGGTCCAAAGGTATAATCAGCTTTATGATTTTTAGTGCATATTAATTCACAGAGAATGTAGCTGTGATGCCTCTGTTATCTGTTTCTCTGAATTAGCTTTCTCCCTCCTCAGTTAAATAAAGAAATAGGAGCATAGGAATTTGAAGCTACAAAGCAGCCTAGAGATCATTGAAGCCAAGTCTCTTTCTTTAAAGAGGGAAGATCTGAAGCCCCAGAATTGAAATGATTCACCAAGGTCACATAGTTTCTCAGTGACAAAGCAGATTCTAAATCCCTATCCCTTTAAAACATAATTTTTCCCTTTTTGCTTGCAGGAAGGCTACGGGTTTGGTGAATGCATCCATCTTATAATGACCAGATTGTCCATAGTTGTATTTATTTATTTATTTATTTTGCTTTTTTGCTAAGGCAATTGAGGTTAAGTGACTTGCCCAGGGTCACACAGCTAGGAAGTGTCTGAGACCAGATTTGAACTCAGGTCCTCCTGACTTCAGGGCTGGTGCTCTAACCACTGCGCCACCTAGCTGCCCCCCCCCCCATAGTTGTATTTAGAGATGCATTTTGGGCCTACAAGATGTAGCTGAATGAACTGGACATTTAGGTGACATGACATTTTCAACAAGTGTGAAAAATAACCTTTGGTGAAGGTCAAGAGACTTCCTGAGTCAATGTGGATGAGAAATAAAATGTTATCTTTTTGAAACCTAAAAATTTCAGACCAAGAATTACAGTCACAGAATTTCAGAACAAAAAGGATTTCAGCATCCACCTGTTCAACCCACATGCAAAAGAAATCCCTCATATAACATATTCAAGAAATAGGCAGGAAAACCTCCAAAGAAGGGGAGCCTACCATACTCCTGGAAGTGTATGCTGATTTTGGGACAGCTCTGATTGTTGGGACTTAACCAGCAGAATGGGTGGATGAGAAAAACTTGTTCCAATGGCCATGAAGGAGGCTGAAGCAGCTCTGGGGCACTTAGAGCTTGGTCAGACAGCGGAGTCTCCAAGGTCACTCATCACATCCTGGACCACGGCCAGTCATTTTGACTTTTGTCCCTCTGCTGGACTTTGATGACTTCGGAATAGTGAAATAGTGAGGCTGAAGACTCTGGGCAGCCCTTAAATACAATTCAATGCAAGTCAATACGTCACCCTGTGATGTCATTGGTTCTCTTTTAAAAAGAAGGATCAGCAATAACAACAACAACAATTGTCGGGAAGTATTTTCCTGTCATTGTCTCTTGACAACTTACTCCCATTCCACTGCCTTCTGTGACCAGCTACAGGTCTGGTCCCTCTGATCCATGATATGCCTTCAGATACTTGAAGATGGTTTTCATGCTTTTCTTCTTCACAAAGAAATCTTTTTCTTCCCTCTAATCACCTGTATTTCTTTCAGTGGATCCTCCTGCGGCTTAGACTCAAGGCCTCCAACAATCCTGATTATCTTCCTTTATAAGCTCTCCAGTTTATCAATATGTTCCCTGACTTGTGGTGCCCAGAAAGGAATAGACTAGATATGGTCTCACCAGAACAAAGGATAGCAGGAATATCATCACCTCCTTATCTTGGGAAACTACCTCAATGTGGGCCACAATTGCATTAACTTTTTTAGCAGTACCATATCACATTGCAGATGTATCATAGTCTGCTAAGAACTCACTCAGGTGTTTTTCAGATAAAATGAATTCTAAACATGCTTCTCTCATCTTGTATTTGATGAACATGGGTTTTTTTTTGAACCAAAATGTGAAACTTTTACATTTACTCAATGAAATGGACCTGTGATCTTTCCAGAGTGCATATTTCCTCCAAATACAAAGGCCAGAACATATCCATGTCGGCTCATCTTTTAAAATATGTTTTCCCATAAACTGGCCACAGAGGACCCACCCAACGTGCTGTGTGTCTTGGCTGATTTCTCTGGAGGATATCAGCAGCATATGCTGGTGATCCACTGGTTATCCCTAACTCTGTCCAAGTGACTTGCCAGTTTTTTGATCCTATATTCCTTTGATAACATAATAGTGGTATATCACTTCTTCATGCTTCCTCATTCTCTTTATTCATAGCATGTTATAATCTGTTCACACTCATGTACATCTATGTCTCTGTTTCTCTTTGAGTGATCCCCAATTTTTACTCCTTGGGACTGTCATGTTTCATAACTCACAATTGTAAAATGCTTTGGGAAAGTATTTGTATTAAAAGAATGCATTTTTTTTTTCAGGGAGAAGCTTGGGACCAATAGACAACCCTGGATTTTCCCAAAGTCATTCCAGCCTTCTTTTCCTCTTGTTCAAGTCTCAACCAATTTGCAGTGTCTGTTCCAGATACATACATGCATATTGATGGACCACCTCTATGATAGACTATTTTTTTTACCGAAGAAATTGGGGTTAAGTGACTTGCCCAGGGTCACACAGCCAGGAAGTGTTAAGTGTCTGAGTCCAGATTTGAACTCAGGCCCTCCTGTCTTCAGGGCTGGTGCTCTACCCACTGCACCACTTAGCTGCTCCCTATGATAGACTATTTAGCCAACTGTGCTTATTAATTTGTTCATCAGACAGTCATATCCACTTTGTTTTTCCTATGTACATAGATCAAACTCTTTTGAATGAATACATCTCTCACTTAGGGCTGAAAACTTTACATTTATCTTCATTAATGTCACTTTATTAATTTTAGCACAATGTTCATAGGATTATAGATTAATAGGACCATAGATTTAGAAATAGAAGAGACTTTAGAAATTCTAACCTCCCTAGATATAGAGAGATATGTGACTTACCCAGTGCCATCTGTCAAGTAAATATCTGAGATGGGATTTGAATACAGGTCTTTCTGACTTAAAATTCCATGCTCTTTCCACCATGCAGCACTGCCTTTTAATAAACTTATTTATTAAGACCTTTTTGGATCCTGCCCCTGTCCTTCATTGTGTTAGCTATCCCTCTCAGATCTGGGTCATATGTAAATTTAATATATACGCCATTTATGCCTTTACCCAAGGCACTGATGAAGGTGTTTAACAATAAAGGGACAAGAATAGGTCCCTGGAGCACTCCACTGGAGATGTCTCTCCTTAGCTGGCACCCAGCCGTGATTTTCTGTGTAATTATATTACTATCTTGTCTACAGATCTCCATTTCCCACAAGATTAGCATAAGATATGTAAAAATTATGAATTAAAGAAAAAGATAATGAAGTTTTATCTATTCAACAGCAGCAGTATCATCAGTAAAAAAAAAAAAATCATAGCCTTAGAGCTAGAAGGAGTCTTGGAACATAGACTTTAGAACTGGAAGGGATCTGAGAACAGAAAATGTCAGAATTGTAAAGGACCATAGAATACAAAATGCAGAAGCTGTATAGGACTGTGGGCAGCTAGGTGACACAGAAGATAGAAAGTCAGATCTGGAGGCAGGAAGTCTCATCTTCCTGAGTTCAAATCTAGCCTCAGACACTTGCTAACTATGTGACCCTAGGCAAGTCACTTCACCCTGCTAGCCTGAGTTTTCTCATATGTAAAATGACCTGGAAATGGCAAACCACTCCATTTCCCAAAAAAACAAACTAACAAAACAACAAACAAACAAAACAACCAACCCAAAACCAAACACCAATTAGGGTCAAGAAGCATTGACCATGACTGAAATAATTGGACAATGACAACAAAAATCTCTATTTCAGAAAGTTACGCCAACCATCCTACTATTGGTCAAGCAGTATAAATTTAGCCTCTTTTCCACATGATGGTCTTTTAAATATTTAAAGAATATTTATCATAGCTTACCTACGTTTTCTTTTTTCTAATCTAGATGTCCTCGATATTTCAACCAGTCCTTATCTAGCATGGCCTCAGCTCATGCTAAGTTTCAGTTCTTCTGATCTCATCCTTATTGGACTATTCTTTTGTATTCATCCTCCTTACCTTACCTGCTCTTGCTTTAGCTCTTGTATATGTCTTTTTAAAGTCTGAGATGGTTGATGAGTTCCCTGTGCATCCACATTAGTCTCCTTAGACAGCTCCCCCCCCCCATTTCCTCCCTGGAATCTTCTGCTTTTGTGTCTTTAAAATTGATGTTCCCTCATGCTTACAATCTGACCAGATCTATAGCACCATATTTCAGAAAAGGGATTTCTATCTAATTCAATTGAGTCTCTATAAATTTCTCTTTGTGATGTCAGATTATTCCTTAAATGTACATAAAAGCAAAGTACAAGTTCAAATCTCACTGTCTCAGGAATAAATATCCAGAACAACTTTCACGTGGATCAACAGAGACATATGTTCTGATTTTTGCTTTCTTCTTGCAGTTTTTCAGCTGGTGACATCAGCTTCCCCCTACTCCAGCTGCAGTCTCCAAAGTCTGCTTAGCAAGATTTTCCTGTTATGGTTCAATAAACTCAATTCAGTCCTTTGGTATAATTGCACTAATTTTGCTGAATCCTTTATTAGCACTGGAACAGGGGAGAGTGCTGGATTGGTACTCAAAGGAACTAGGGGCCAGTTCTACTTTGAAACTTATTTGTGATCTTGAACAAGTCACTCTCTCCCTCAGACCTCGATTTCCCTATCTGTATGAAGCCTAGCTTACCCAAGGAACCTTTTACATCATCATTTTATATCCTAAAGTCCTATTTTGACATGTAGTTGTTTTTTGGTCACATCCAACTCTTCCAAGCCTCATTTGGGGTTTTCTTGGCAAAAATAGTGGAGAGGTTTTCCATTTCCTTCTCCAGCTCATTTGACAGATGAGGAAACCGAGGCAAACAGAGTTAAGTGACTTGGCCAGGGTCACTCAGCTAGTAAGATTATGAGGCCAGATTTGATCAGGAATAGAAGAGTCTTCCTAACTCCAGACATGGCTCTACATCGTCTGTGCCCCCCAACTGCCCAGAGACAAAAATTTAGTCTTTGTAATAATTAGAGCTGTTCAATAGTGGAATGGTACTACCTTCCATGCCTATGAAACTGGCAAAGAGAATTATGAATAATAATTACAATAGAGAGCATTTATAGAGTGATTTAATATTTATAAAGTGTTTAACATATTGTGTCATTTGATCTTCACACTGTAAAATTTTAAAAAATCAAATTCAATGTCTAGCAAGGTGAAAATAAAATGAACTGTCTGGTATTCTTTCCCAGAGAATCTGCCCAAAATCTGCTCTGAGGAAGAAGCAGGATGTTATTTGAAGACATATATCCTCCATCCTACGAGCAGGGGAACAAAAAGCATATCATTCCATTGCTAGTCAGATCTGTGAATTGGTGCAGTCTTTTGGGAAGGCAATCCAGCAATATCACTAATAGTAAGAATAGTACATTCCCATAGTATTTAAGTTTTACAAAGTGGTTTTATCATAACCCTACAAGGAAAGTAGTGTAAGTGTTATTAGACTCATATGATAAATGTGGAAAGTGAAATGAAAGTAAATTGCTACATAC
Organism: Myrmecobius fasciatus; assembly: GCA_023553655.1. Lineage (NCBI taxonomy): Eukaryota > Metazoa > Chordata > Mammalia > Dasyuromorphia > Myrmecobiidae > Myrmecobius > Myrmecobius fasciatus. The sequence continues at coordinate 250,685 of JAJPUD010000783.1, read as the reverse complement.
AGGGCTTTACAAAATATTTCATAATATGTAAGAGAGGGGCTTGAATGAAGAAATCAAGTCTCAAATCTTCCTCACTTCATTTAGAATAAGTAACAAGAGGCTAACCTGGTGAGAAAACTTTTTTGTTGAATCCATAAACTAACTTTGGGGAAAATCCTTAGTCAATCTAGAGTGACTTACACAAGCAATGCATTCAAGTTGACTGAGGAAACTTGATCGTGCCCTATGGGTCATCTATAAAACATCAAGCCATTTGGGTGTCCGAGATATGAACAAGTGGAGGATAGAACACTCCAGCTAAATGTCTGAGAAGGAATTGGTTGGGGAATGGAGGAATGGAAAATTAGTCCTTAGTCTCAGCCAGCCTTGGTATCTTCTGCTCACCATCTCAACCCCTCTCCTCCATTTGGCTGGTAGATGATCGTTCAAACTTTTAAGAGTCTGAATTTTGGATGTCTCATCTTCCCATTAGCATCCTCGGAATAGCTGATGACCATTTCTCCACTGGGAGCTAAGAACAGAATGGAAATGGATTCAAGGTTCTAAAAAGAGCCAGCAGAAGCAATATTCTACTTAAGAAGAGCTTTTTGAGCATTCTATAAAGGGAACAAAAGGAACTTGAAACCACTTTCCCCTGGACTTTATATGTACTGGTGGGAAAGTGTATTATAGATTTTTGGGGTGATTCCTACCAACTATTCTTACTATTCAGTATATCTGACTAATTGATGTCACAGATAATCATAAAGGGGGAAGTCTACCAGTAGATGCTCATGAATATTATAAAAGCAACCTTTAACCTTTCAAGAGTATTCCTAGAACTCCAAGGAGAGATGGAGCCAGTTTTCCTCAGAGGATCCAACTTGTAAGAATATATGAGAGTTGGGATAAAGAAGCCCAGAATTTATACATGATACATACACATGTATATATATTTATACACACACACACGTATATATACATATATCATATATATGCACCAGAATACAGATATACATACATACATAATTACATTTTAGCCTAACAACAGCCTTCTAAGGTAGATATAAGTAACAAGAAAGTGACTAATCTACTCATAGAATTAGTAAATGTTAGTGATAGGAATTAAAACCAGTTCTTCTGAACACTCTTTCCACCACATCACACCACACTGCTTCTCTGAGATAAAAGCTAACATTTGTATAATACTTTAAAATTGATAAAAGATTTTACATATGTTATTTCTTTTGATCCTTACAACAACCCTGTGTTTGAGTTAGATATTATCCCCACTATATCCCCTTATAAGATAAGGAAACTGAGGTGGAGATATTAAATGACTTAATCAGGTATCATATTGCTTGGCTTATCAATGGGTGGGGGTAGAGTTGGAGGGAAGGAAAGAATTTGGAACTCTTACTTTATTTTTTTTTTGTCTACAGTTTTATTTTTTTATTAAAGCTTTTTATTTGCAAAACATATGTATGGGTAATTTTTCAACATTGACCATTGCAAAGCTTTCTGTTACAAATTTTTCCTCCCTAGTCTCCACCCTTCCCCTAGATGGCAGGAAGTCTACTACATGTTAATTATGTTAAAATAATTGACAAATAGAATATGTGTATACATATTTTTACAGTTTTCTTGCTGTGCAAGAAAAGTCGGATCTACAAGAAAAAAAATCTGAGAAGGGAAACACAATGCAAGCAAACATCAATAGAGAGCATGAAAATGTTAAGTTGTAGTCCACATTTCATATCCCTCTCTCTAGATGTATATGGCTTTCTTCACTGAACAATTGGAACTGGTTTGAGACATTTCATTGTTGCAGAGAGCCACGTCCACCAGAATTGATCATCATATAGTCTTGTTGTTGCCGTGTATAATGATCTCCTGGTTCTGCTCATTTCACTCAGCATCAGCTCATGCAAGTCTCTCCAGGCCTCTCTGAAATCATCCTGCTGGTCGTTTCTTATAGAACAATAATATTCCATAACATTCCTATACCATAATTTATTCGGCCACTCTCCAATTGATGGGCATCCATTCAGTTTCCAGTTTCTAGCCACTACAAAAAGGGCTGCCACAAACATTTTTGCACATGTGGGTCCCTTTCCTTCCTTTAAGATCTTTTTGGGATATAAGCCCAATAGAAACACTGCTGGGTCAAAGGGTATGCACAGTTTGATAACTTTTTGAGCATAGTGGAACTCAAATTTAAAAAAAAATTAAAAATAATTAAATAAAATTTTAAAATGTGACTTACTCAGGATTATGCAAGTAGTAAATGTTTGGGGCAGGATTTAAACTTGGGTCTTCCTGACTCCAAATCCTTTGCTGTGTCCACTATGCTATCTACTCCTTTGCCCTCTCCCTCTTATTGGATGGCTCTTCTCTGAACTTCCATTTAAGGAGAGTACCTAGGCAAGCCATGCCTCATTATTTTCTAAGCTCCATTCTGGATTTCCCCTATGCCATGTCCTGTTCCCCAGCATTCAGCTTTATTTGATGTGTTATCTTTCCCCACTAGAATGTAAGCTCTTTGAAAGCTCTTTTGTCTCATTTTGTATCCCCAGAACTTAGCACAGTACCTGGCACATAGTAGGCATTTAATAAATGTTTATTGAATTGAATTAATAATTGACTGGCTGATCTATCTAACTGCCTACATCCAGGGAAATTCATGAAATCAGAGGATTTACAAAGGAAGGGATCTTAGAGATCATTAAATAAAGTAATTTAAGCTCAGGTAAGTTAAGGGACTTGCCCAGAGTCACCTTGCTAGTAAAGTTAGGGCCAGGATTTAAACTCATATCTCTTGATTCCCAGTCCATTGCTCTTTCCAATAAACCACATCTGAATTATAAAACTAAGCCAGTGACCCTGCTACTCTGGCTATATTCTCACAGGCATTATTAAAAAGAAAGACCTAGTTCTACCCAGACCTTCATAACTGCTTTATCTGTGATAGTAAAAAACTGGAAACAACCTGTTAGGGAATGCTTGTATAACTTGTGGCATATGAATATAATGTAATATTATTGCACCATAAAAGTGAAAAATATGAAGCTTACAAATAAATATAGAAAGGTAGCTCCAAAGGAAAGAAGAGGGAAGGGAAAGTCAGAAGAACAACATACACATTGACTCTATAAAAAGCCACAAAACTTAAATGCAGAGATGAAAAAAGGATGGGCTGGGAGGGGAAGTTGTCATTATGATTTGTTTGCAATTTGTGTATGTTTTTCCTATGGGAATGTAAATAGTTGGGAGTTTGAGGTTTTAATCCTCATTTTGCTTATTCAATTGGTATTTATTGATTCATAAAGTTGACTTGAAAAGTTGGTACTGGAATAATAACTGTCATTTATATAGTGCTTTAAAGTTTACTGAGCACTTTACAGAGGAATAAAGGAGCATAGAACCAAAGCTGGGGCTTTAGAGGTCAGCTAGACTTACCTTATAATTTTGCAGAGACCCAGAGTAGTTTAAGTCACTTGCCCAAAGTCACGCAGGAACTGAGAGACAGAAGTAGTATTCATAGCCACTTTACATCATACTAGGTAACCAAGGGAAGAGACTCTTTTGGTTGCATCTGACTATGGGAATTGGTACCGTCCCCCATTCTCCAGGCATATAATTAGCGGTCGCTGCTGGGTGTTTTAGGAAGAACATTGGCAAATTGGAGTTCATACAGAAGATGTCTACCGAGATGAGAACCATGTGGACTGGAGAAGCCAAAGCTGGTGGGATAGGATGCCCTGAAGAGCTCAGTGGTGAATTTCAGGCGAATGATTATGAATTCTACTTTAGACATTTTGAATTTGACATTTTTAGGGGACATCTAGTTTGAGGAGGACTGTGGTGATGGACCAGAGCTCAGAGATAGATGAAACCTGGATAAATAAACTTGGGAATCATCTACAAAGAGATGTTAATTAAACCCATGAGAGCTAACAAGATAGTATAGTGATAGTAAGAGATAGTGTAGAGAAAGTAAGAGATAGTATAGAGAGGGAAGAGGAGAGAGCTTAGAGTTTGAGGGTACTCCCTCAGTTAAGGGACATGATATGACTGATGATCTAATAAGAATACTGAGGAGTGGTCAAATAAGTAGGAAAACCAAGACAGTATTGTCCCAAAAAACTCAGAAAGTCTACAGTGTTAGAGGTTATTGAGGGATTGAGAAGGAAAAATATTGACAAAATACTATTAGATCTGGAAATTCACCAATGCCTGTTCATACTGCTTGGCTCTTTCCATAAATTTGCCAAAAGAAGTCTACCCACTATGCTGGAGACCTCTAGAGCTCATGTTTTCCCTGAGTTCACAAGAATATCAATAGAGTACCAGGGCCATCTAATTCTTATTCATTGTCATCAGTTGAGCATGCCCTTTTCTCTTTCTAACATGTATTTTCTTTAGTTGTCTAAAGATAGGGACAGTAACTAACACTGTTGTTGAAGCTGTGAATTGTTGCATCCGTTCTGGAAAGCAATTTGGAGATATGCAAATAAAATGTCTAAAATGTCTCTATCCATTGACTTAGAGATTTCACTGCTAGATACATATATCACAGAGATTATTGATAAAATGTTTTCAAAAAAGGCTTCATATACAGCAAATAATGATAGGAATATTTTTTTTGTGTTAGCAAAGACTTGGAAACAAAGTAGATGTCCATTGATTGGGGAATGGCTAAACAAATTGTGATACATGAATGTAATGGAAGATTATTGGGTTTTAAGAAATGACAAATGAAGAAGCCTGTAAAGATCCATATGAACTGATGCAAAGTGAAGCAGGAGGGCAGGACATATAAGGACAATAACATTGTAAGTAGAAGGAATAACCACAAAATTGAATGTTATGAAATAATAAAGAACAAGACCTTTTTCCTAAAGAAGAGAAATGAGAAAATATATCCCCCAAACCACTACAGAAACGAGCATCTTATCAATTTGGAACACATTGTGTGTAGGATTCATTTTTTTTCAATATTTTGATTAATTTTGTCACATTTTAAAAATATTCCTGTTTTAAAAAATTCTTTGTCAGGGCAGCTAGGTGGCACAGTGGATAGAGAACCAGCCCTGAAGTCAGGAAGACCTGAGTTCAAATCTGGTCTCAGACACTTACCATTCCCTAGCTGTGTGACCCTGGGCAAGTCACTTAACCCCAATTGCCTCAGCAAAAAGCAAAAAAAAAAATTCTTTGTTATAAAAGGTGGCTGTGGGACAGGAAGACAAAGGGATACAGGGAAAATGTAGTCAATGTAAAAAGTAAGGATATTAATTTTTAAAATGATGATGATGTCTTTGAATCCTATTTTCCTTTGAAATTCCTCATTGACAGGGACAGTTAAGTAGCACAGTGGATAGAGTACTGGCTCTGGAATCAGGAAGACCTGAGTTCAAAACTTACTAGCTGTGTGAGCCTAGGCAAGTCACTTAACCCCATTACCTTGCCAAAAAACAAACAAACAAAAAAAACCCAAAACAAAAACAAATAAATAAAAAAGAAGAAGAAAAAAATAAAGAAGAAAATTTGTCATTAACTGTATGTTGCAGCCTACTCACTCATGACCAGGCAAAAACAAATCAGTTCTTGCACTCAAGAAGTTTACATTTTATGGAGGGAGAGGAAGAAGAAGGGGAAAATGACATAGATAAATAAATATAGAATATATTCCCCTACCACTGGGATTCTTAACTCTTTTAATGTCCTAAACTTCTTGGGCAGTCTCTTGAAGTCTAAGGGACCTTTTAAAAAATTAGGTTTTTAAATGCATATTTTAAAATACAACAAATTACAAAGGAAATTAATAATATTGGAATGCAATTAACAACATGCTTTAAAACAATTTCATAGACTCAATGCTAAGGATCCCTGCCCTAGTACAGTATAAGCTGCCTGAGGGCAAGGAAAGTCCCATTTTCATATTTGCATCCTTAGTATTTAACATTGGGCCTGGGATATGGTAGGGGCATAATAATTCAGTGCTGATTAGGTTGATTAATAAATGCAAAGTAACTTGGAGGGGAGAACTGACACTATGGGGTGGGAGATGGGGAAAGGTCTTGGGTAGAAGGATGCCTTTGAAGGGAACCAGGGAGTCCAAGAAGTGGAAATAAGGAGAAAGGGGGTTCTGGCTATAGAGGCAGCCTGTAGAGACAGGAGATGCAGTGTTGGTTGCACAGAACAGCAAAGTGGCTGGTTTGTCAGGGCCATGAAGTTAGTGAGAGGGCATAAAATCAGTCTAGAAAATGGAGGAGCCAGACTGTGTAGGGGTAAATGCCAAAGAAGCTTTTATCTCTAGGGATCAGAGGAATGATCTGATGAATAAAAAATAAATCCACTTCCTCAAGGCGTTTACAATCTGTTTGCCCTTCCTCCTCAAGGAGGTCCATGACATCAGGGTGTTGCCATGACATGCAAGTGAATTGGATTTCATTGAGGGAGGGCTGAGCAAGGTCACCTGTCTGCCATCTGGTCTGGTGGCCAGATATAGATCTGGAGGACTGGAGATGGCCCATCTAGTGTGTGAGGTAAGACCCACACACAAATAAGTAGAATACTACAATATTTTATTTTTTATTAAAGCTTTTTATTTTTCAAATTATCTATTTTATCTATTATCAATCATCTATTTTATCTATGTGTAGATAATTCTGCAACATTAGCCCTTGCAAAACCTTATGTTCCGGTTTCCCCCCTTCTTCCACCCCCTTCCCCTAGATGGCAAGTAGTCCAATATATGTTGAACATGGTAGAAATATATGTTAAATCCAATATATGCATGCATATTTATATAATTATCTTGCTGTACAAGAAAAATCAAATCAAACCAGAAAAGAAAATGATGAAAATAAAATGCAAGTAAACAACAACAAAAAGAGTCAGAATGCTATATTGTGATCCACATTCAGTTCCCACAGTCCTCTCTGCGTGTAGATGGCTCTCTTCATCACAAGACCATTGGAACTGGTCTGAATCATCTCATTGTTAAAGAGAATTAATCACTGTATGATCTTGTTGTTGCAGTGTATAATGATCTGGTTCTGCTCACTTTGCTCAGCATCAGTTCATGCAAGTCTCTCCAGGCCTCTCTGAAATCATCCTGCTGGTCGTTTCTTACAGAGCAATAATATTCCATAACATTCATATACCATAATTTATTCAGCCACTCCCCAATTGATGGGCATCCATTCAGTTTCCAGTTTCTAGCCACTACAAAAAGGGCTGCCACAAACATTCTTGCACATGTGGGTCCCTTTCCCTCCTCTAAGATCTCTTTGGGATATAGGCCCAATAGAAACACTGCTGTGTCAAAGGGTATGCACAGTCTGATAACTTTTTGAGCCTAGTTCCAAATTGCTCTCCAGAATGGTTGGATCCATTCACAGTTCCACCAACAATGCATCAGTGTCCCAGTTTTCCCACATCCCCTCCAACATCCGTCATTATCTTTTCCTGTCATCTTAGCCAACCTGACAAGGTGTGTAGTGGTATCTCAGAGTTATCTTAATTTGCATTTCTTTGATCAATAATGATTTAGAGCACTTTTTTATATGACTAGAGATGGCTTCAATTTCTTCATCTGAAAATTGTCCGTAGAACACTACAATATGATGCTGAAAAAAAGAAATGTGGTGAGAGGTAGAAACGAAATATTAAGAGAGAACAGAGGAAGGAGAATATTGTTGTTCTGAAAAGAGTTAGAGCCTGTGGACCTCTTTGAAACCCATTAGTCTTATTTGTGAAAGGCTATGGGAACTGGGCTTCTCACCTAATGCCAATTTTTCACGTCCTGGTAACTTCCATAATCCATGCTTGCAATCTTAAATTAGGGAATCTCTTTACCTGTGGGGTGTATGGAGTGATCAAGGAGGACTAGCTTTGGTGGGAGGGCTTGCTGAGCCCTTTCAGGCTGCTTATCTACCTTTGGTGTTCACTTCTCTCTTAATTCTTACTTGTGGCTCCAAAAAGCTGGGGCATGGGCAGTGACTATATTCTGGTAAAACCTCTCTACAAATGGGCTAAATTAGATTGAGGGTAACTGATAGACTTCAAACCTGTTGATGAGTAAGGGTGATGTCTATTTCAAGCATATGGAGATTTTTCTCTGGCAGAATGGACAGATGAGAACAATTTGTTCCAATGGCCATGAAAGTGGCTGAAGCAGGAGCTCTGGAGCACTTAGAGCTTGGTTAGACATTAAAGACACTAAGGTCATCCACTACATCTTGGGTCATCAACATTTGCCTTGACTTTTGTCTTACCACTGGACTATGATGGCTCTGGAAGAGAGAAAGGTTGACAACTTTGTCCAATTCTACCTCACTTAAATCCAATTCACACGGGAGTCAAGACATCTCTTATGATATCACTGATCCTCTTTGAAAATGAAGGCTAAATAACATATCTACTACCTGTGATATTAAAGAGGGGAAATAAACTCAATGTTGCTGTGTAAGGACATAGCTCCTTGCTATAATACCCATGACCTTTGCATGCCTCATAGAGTTTGAGGAAGGAGGGAAAGACAGTGATGGCACAGGTACCCTGAAGGTTCATTAGGAAGAGTAATAGAATGTTTGGGGTGATAGACAACTTAGTAGAGGTAGATGCAGTTGGATGCTAAAATTCTGAAGTTGGAGTCAATAAGATCTGAATTCGAATCCTGCCTCTAACACTCGATTATGTGACTAGGGGAAAATCTCTGAGCCTTAGTTTTCTTGCCTGTAAAATAGGAATAATAATATCTTCTTCACAGACTAGATGTTATTAGATCCAAATGAGATAATGCATAGACAATGTATAGCAAATCTTAAAGTTTTATGTCATTATTGCAACCTTTCCCCTATCACTTGCTCCTATAAATGCTGTTAAGAACCAGGATAAAGACACAGACTATCTGGGTGAGAAGAACTCTGGATTTGGAGTCAGGGATCTGGGTTTGAATTCTACTTTTGCTGCTAATTAGCAACATGACTTCAGTAAAATCTCTTTGAGCCTCTGTTCCTTCATCTGCAATTGGGTGATTGGAGCCAATGGTCTGTAAGATTTTTTTGGGTTTAAAACCAATGAGAATCCCTGAAGTCAGGAGGACCTGAGTTCAAATCTGGCCTTAGCACTTCCTGGCTGTATGACCCTGGGCAAGTCACTTAACCCTAATTGCCTCAGCAAAAACAAAACAAAACAAAGACAAACAAATAACTCCCCCCAAAAAACCAAACCAAAAAAAAAATAAACAAACAAAACCCAGAGGCTAATTCCTGTCTGCTCTGAATAAGGAAAGTGCTCTAAACAGTGAAGACATAGTTTTGAAGCTTAATCCAGTTTGTTGCATTGTAGACTTCATGATCAGAGTGAAAGATAAGGCTAGGATTGTTGGGGCCAAGGGTGTGATTATTACTGCCTAATATTGTTAGTTATCTTGAAGAAGGAGAAGAAAGTCATCTGTCACTACAAATTGATGTTAACCCGATCTTAACTGGGTCTTCTCTATAATCAGGGAAGTCTTTTATTCCTTTGTATTGATTTCCTGTCCCACTTCCCCCCCCAAAAAATTCCAAAATTTCTTTGCTTTTCCTCAAGCCATCTCCTTCTTCCACCACTTCCTCAACTAAGGACATCTATTCTGACTTCTTTGAGAAAATTGAGACCATTTATTGTGTGGACCCTCTTCTCCCTGGGTCTTCAATCAGTCAATAAATATTTATTAAGCACCTGTTATATGTCATCACCATACTAAGTATTGGTACTTACAATAAAAGGAAAAACAACCCCCAAAGTTTCTATTTTTAAGGAGCTCATTCTAATAGGGAAAATAATATGCAAATAACTATGTACAAGCAAGATATATGCAGGATTAATTTCTTTTTTAATGGTATTTTATTTTTCCAAATACATGCAAAGATAGTTTTTAACATTCACCTTCACAAAACCTTGTGTCCTCAAGTTTTTTCCCTTTCCTTCCCTCTCCCCTCTCCTCAAGATAGCAAGCAATCTGATATAGGTTAAATGTGTGCAATTCTTCTAAACATTTTTCCACATTTGTCATGCTAAGTAAAAAACAAAAATCAGATCAAAAGGAAAAAAAAATAATAACAAAGGAAAAAAAAACAAGCAAATAAAAAAGTGAAAATCTATGCTTTGATCCACATTCAGCCTCCAAAGTTCTCTCTCTGAATGTGGATGTACTTTCCATCACAAGTCTATTGGAATTGCCTTGTATTTACCTCATTGAAAAGAGCCAAGTCCATCACAGTTGATCATCACATAATCTGATTGTTACTGTGTACAGTGTTCTCTTGGTTTGCAGGATTAATTTCACATGAAAATGCCTGGATACTATCCCACCTTCTTTCCTTTTTTCTTTTGGTATCTTATAATGAAATGTGCTTTTTTGCTAGTAAGGTCAACTTCTCCACATGGAACCTTGATTTCATCTCCTTCCATTTTCTCCAATAAATTGCCTACTAGATCATTTTGTCTCTCTTCTTGTCTCTTTTACTCCATTTTCTCCTCTTTCTCCTTTTTCCTCTAAACTTCAGTCTCTCTTTATCTACTATTTGTGCAGCTAAAGGTGCCATACTACATAGTGTGCCAGGCTTGGAGTCAGAGAAACTCATCTTCATGAATTCAAATCTGGCCTCAGGCACCTAGCTGTGTGACGTTGGGCAAGTCATTTAACCCAATCTGCCTCAATTTCTCATCTTTAAAATGAGTTGGAGAAGGAAATGGCAAATCACTCTAATATCTCTGCTAAGAAAATCCCAAATGGGGTCACAAAGAGTTACACATGATGGAACAATAACATTATCTACTTATTACTTCTTTCTTGCTTTCAAACATACTCTTTTTAAAATTATTAATACTTTTTATTTGCTAAACATATGTATGGGCAATTCCCCAACATTAACCCTTACAAAGCTTTCTGTTACAAATTTTCCCCCCTACTCCCCACCCCTCCCCTAGATGGCAGGATATCCACTACATGTTAATTATGTTAGAATACTTAAGAAATCAAATATATATATATAGTTATTTCCACACATCATTTTTGTGCAGGAGAAATCATATCTACAAGAAAGAATAATCAGATAAAGGAAATACAATGCAAGCAAATATCAATAGAGAACATGAAAATGTTATGTTGTGGTCCACATTTCACATCCCTCTCTCTGGGTGTATATGGATCTCTTCACCGAACAATTGGAACTGGTTTGAAGCTTTTCATTGTTGAAGAGAGTCATGTCCATCAGAACTGATCATCATATAGTATTGTTGTTGCCATGAATAATGATCTCCTGGTTCTGCTCACTTCACTCAGCATCAGTCCATGCAAGTCTCTCCGGGCCTCTCTGAAATCGTCCTGCTGGTCCAAACATACTCTTAAAACAAAAAAAAATTCACTAGACCTTTACATGCCCCTACACTGTATTTCTATAGCTCTCCAGACTTTTTGTCAACTAAATTCTTTGAAAAAACTATCTATGCTTTTCTTCCTCTTAGTCACTCTACCAACCCTTTACAATCAGGCTTCTCACTTATCACTTAATTCTAAATTTTTCTAAAATTATCAACAATCTCTTCTTTAAAATCTATTTTATTTCCATACACATAGCAGAAAACACATACACACACAAATTCGTTATGAAACTGTGAATCTATTTCACACCTCAGAGTTAAAAAAAAAGTATATCATAAATTCTATACATTTGCTTCAAAACTCTCCTCTTCTTTCTGAACTTCCTTTTGTTGCCTTCTGTGAATTAAAAAAATATTACCATGACCCTCTTTTTTGGGAATCATTATTGCTAATAGTGCTCATTCTTCCCTTCTTCCCTAATTAACTAAGGGAAAGAAGGTAGGAGTGGGGGGGGGAATTACCTTTGTAACAAATGAGCAAAATAAATCCACAATTTAACATTTCCAAAAATATACATCTTTGCACCTTATGTTCATCACCTCTCTATTAGGAAGTGGATAACATGCTTCATCACAGATCCTCTGGAGAAACAGTTAGTCATTGCTTTGATAAGTTTTTCTTGGTGCTTTTTAAATCCTTCGAAGTGGTTTTTCTTTACAATGTTGTTGTTCTTGTATAAATTGTCTCCTAGCTCTATTCACCTCATTTTGTGTCAGGATTTTCTGAAATTATCTCTTTAGTCTTTGCTTACAGCACAATAATATTTCCTTACTTTTCTTTATTCAATCATTCCCAAATTGTCTAAGAAGCAATTTAAGGCATCTCCTTAAATTCTAGTTCTTTTTTCTCTCTCCCCCATTCCCATAGCTTCAGTTATTTTTTCTTGAGAATCAGAAAATTTGTTCTGTTTGTGACTATTCTTTCCTGATGTTATCTTTCCTCTAGATCACCTCTGCTTCCCGATATGTTCCACCATTGAGTTTGATGCATTTCTATACCAAAGTATATAGGTATTTGTGTTCAACCCTTCTTTATATAAATTCAATTGAGTCAGGTTTATCTGATGCTCACTATACCCAGCCCTTCTTTCATGTTTGTACCCCAAATATGAGAAATAGCAAGTTTTGTCCTGTTCTTCCTTTAATCTACCTGAGTGTATTTCTTTTTTTTAACCCTTCCTTCTCTTTCCCCTACTCAAAACCTCAGAACAGAGTCAATTCATTCCTAAAACCTCTATTTAAAAAAATCAAACTTCCTCAATACAGTCTGAAGACACTGTCTGAGAGGGCACTTGTTTCTTCTTCTGTTAAAATGTTAGCACTACATCATTATACAGTCTCTTCATAAGGAATGCTTGAAAGTACTTTCCTCTAGTGATTATCCCATTTAGTTTTGCAAACTCTTTACAGGTAAAGATTCAAGAGGTTTGTGCTAAAAGTTCTTTAATGGCAACTTAAGCAGTAAATGATTGTAAGATATTACATATAGTATGTTAGATCATCCTGGAGATTCACAACCTGTTTTTGTTATTGTTGTTGAAAGGAATTTGCAGAACAAAAAAGTTTGGGAACCATTATTCCACTCCATTCAAAGTTCGTTTTTTCCTCTATAAAATTATACTCAGCTTTGCAGGATAACTCATTCTTGGTTTTATGACTATGCCATTTGCCTTTTAGGATATTGTATTCCATGATCTCCACTAGATTGTAGTAGTAGCTGCCAGGTCTTGTGTGATGCTATCTAGGGTACCTTGGTACTCTGAATTCTTTCTGTCTGGCTATTCATGGTGTTTTATTTTCCTTTGACACTGGAGTTTAGATTTTGGCTGCGATATTCCTGAAATATTTCCTTTTAGGGTTCCTTTCAGTAAGTGATCAAAGTACTAATACTTCTGGATGGTTTTCATTTATTATTTCTTGAAATATGGAGTCTAATCCTTTTTAAAAAAAACTTGTGGTTTTCAAGGGAGTCCAATGATTTTTTCTTAAGTTTTGACCATTTTTCTATTTAGTTGCATTTGAAAGCTTATATTTTCTTCTTTTAAAAAATCTTTTGATTTTGCTCACATTTTTTGGTTTTTCATGGAATCACTGATTTTTATTTGGTCTATTTTTATTTTCAAAGATTGCCTTTCTTGGGTAAAGCTTACTGCTCTCTCGTAGGCTAATTATTCTATTTTTTCTTAAAAGTTTTATTTTATTTTTTACATCTTCAATTTAGATTGCCTCTTTGGCAACTCAAGACAGAATGCTAGGGACCTTATAATCCTTGAGTCTGAGCTGTCCCAATTTGAGTTCTATGATGCCATGCCAGAAATTACCTGTTGCCTCCCTCTGGGCCTTACAGGATCCAGATCTGCCTTGAAACTTTCTAATCACTTTGGGGATTTTTCTGGGAACCATTCAATTTTTCTATTTCTGAAGACAGAGAACTACAATCTACTTGTGTTCTTGACTGTCTTGGGTCTGCCTTGTTCTGGTGCTGGCTGATTTTTTGTGTAGTTATGGGATAGAAGTCACTTACTCCAAGTTCTCATTGACTTGCTTGGTCATTATTTGGTCTGGTACAAATTTAAGAGTTTTGCTGAGGTGATTATATGGGAACTAGACAATCTGCCTTGCATTCAGACAACCATCTTAGCAGGAAATCCCATTGACTATATTGGATAGTCTTCCTTGCCCCCATTCCCCATCTTCATCTTTCTTGACCTCTCCTCCCTGGTATTCTCTTCTTTCTGTATGCTTATGACATAAATCTCTCTTGGTTCTCTTTATTCCTGCCTGTCCCCTTCTCCTTTGGTTTTGGTTTTTTCTTTTTTCTTTTTCTTTTTTTGTTGGCTTATCATTCACATCACATTTCCTAAATCTGGCTTCCCCCCAAGTCTCTGTTCTAGGCCCTCATCTCTTATGTCTCTATATTATCTTTCCCAATGGCCTCATTAGTTCCCATGAGTTTAATTAGCATCTCAATGCAGATGACTCATAGATCTATATATGTATCCCTAGGCTCTGGCTCAATCCTGCATCTCTATTGGACTATTTGACATTTCAAACTGTATGTTCCAAAGACAACTTAAACTTGTGCTTCAGTGGATAGAATTCTGAGTCTGGAGTAAAAAAGATCTCAGTTCAAATGTGAACTCAGACACTAACTTTGTGACCCTTTACTTTGTTCCTTTTGGTTTCTTCAACTATAAAATGGGTATAATAGCTCCTAACTTCTAGGGACGTGGTGAAGATCAAATGAGATAATTAATGCCTTGAAAAGTAGGTGTTTAATAAATCCTTACTTCCTTTCTTCCTCAATATGTTCAAAACAGAACTCTGTTTGAAATTTAAAATTTCTGTCAATTGAATATATTAAAGAAGTTTTCTGTAGACTTCATTGAATTGACAAGGGGGTCCATGACCCACAAAAGTTTAAGAATCCCTTGATGAAGATCATATGAGCCATGAATGAAAGAGCTGGGATTTGAGATTTTTGGACTCCAAATCCAACATTACCTACTGTACCACATTGCCTTCTCTCCATCTCTATATATGGTGCAATCAGGCTTTTACATTAAAACACTAAGACACAAAGCACCAATATTAAGGGCCTTTTATGGATCAGAGCTCTCAATTTCCCTATTTTAATGCTGTGAAAATCTGTGCTGTCAGGCTTGCTACTATTTGTCACTAATTTAGTGTTGAGGATTTCTAGAGAATAAGAAATCTGTTCCTGATCATGTATTCAGTGACAGTGTATTTACTAGGAGTTCTAAATTACAGAAATAACTTGAGTGATTAATTGAATGAATTTTGTGTCCAATTATTTGTGACCTTATTTGGGATTTTCTTGGCAGTGATATTGGAATGGTTTGCCATTTCCTTCTCTAGGTCATTCTATAGATGAGGAAACTGAGGCAGGCAGGGTGAAGTGACCTGCCCCCACACAGCTAGTAAGTGTCTAAGACTGGATTTGAACTCAGGAAGTTGAGTCTTCCTGACTCCAGGCCCAACACTTGATACATGATGGCATCACCTAGTTCTCTGTTGAATGAATAGAGATTTGGATTACCCAATTTCATATGTGCTTAAACACTAACACCTTCTAAGATCATCAAATTCATGACAGCCTAGTAGTTCCAAGGTTAACCCTAAGATAGCCCACTTCCTTCTCTGTGAGCTCTAATTGTAAAGTTCTGCAGCTTCTATTCCCTGCTTGTTGTTCTGCCTTCTGGCACCAACCTCAAAATGATAGATGGTACCATTGGTTCAAAGTTAGATAGAACCTTGGAGTTGGCATTTTTCCTGGGTTCTGCTTTCAGGCTGATGATCCCATGGTGTACCTGGGGAGGAGCCAAGCTGGGAGGTCCCTCTGGGTTTAACTGGACTTCACTAACATCTCCACTTTGGTCAAGGTGAGGAAGAGGAAGAATTTGAGGAAGGCAGGGATGGGTTAACTTTCAAGTCTGCATGTGGCTTATGTGGATATTCAATTTGGAAATTATTGGACATCTATATGTTTCATCCTGTCTTTCAACATCTGCTTAAATCATGTATCTTCACCTCTCAGTTCAAGTCTTTGGGTATTTTTTTCTTTGTCAGTCTGCTGGTAAATTCTCTCCAAAAACTGTAAGCAGGGCATACTTTAAGATTTATCCTGTATTAACATTTTCTTTGTCACTTTGCTAAGTCTGGATAATAAACAAAACAATAAATCAATCCCTGATTTGTAGCATTTAAAGATTTCTCCAACTGACTTTCTTATGTTAGCTCTAGCACACAATCTTAGCCTGAGCTGAGAATGATAAAGGGATTTTCAATAAGTGAAGTAAGTCCCATACTGCACCCCAAGCAAAATCAAAAGGACTTTTAAGATTAACTACACTTCTACCCAATTCCATTAAGACAGAAATTGAACCCAGCTCAATTTAACAAGTGTTTAGTAAATTTCCAGAATGTGTCAGGCCTTAGGATAGGCACTGGGGACACACATATTCACATTCAGTAAGCATTTATTAAAAACCTAGTAGGTTACTGGCACTACCCATAACTCTAGGGATAGAAGGAGTTAAATGAGGATCAAATGGCTTAAAATGAGCAAGGAACTTATGTAAGTGTTAGCTTATATAAAAGCAAAGATCACCTACTTTATAATGACAAATGTTGGAGGGGTTGTGGAAAACTGGGATACAAATTCATTGTTGGTGGAGTTGTGAAATGATCCAACCATTATGGAGAGCAATTTGGAACTATGCCAGAAGGGTTATAAATCTGTGCATACCATTTGATCCAGCATAGACTCTATTGGGTCTGTATCCCAAAGAGATTATAAAAGAAGGAAAATGACCCTCATGTCCAAAAATGTTTGTGGCAGCCCTTTTGTAGTGACAAGGAACTGGAAATGGAGTGGATGGCCATTAATTGGGAAATGGATGGATAAGTTAGGGTATATGAATGTAATGGAATATTATTGTTCTTTTTTCATTTAAGCTTTTTAATTTTCATGGATAATTTTTCAAATTATCCTTCAAATTAACCCTTGCAAAACCCTGTGTTCCAATTTTCTCTCCCTTCTCTAGATAGCAAATAATCCAATAAATGTTAAACATAATAAAATATATGTTAAGTCCAATATATGCATACATATTTATACAGTTATCTTGCTGCACAAGAAGAATCAGATCAAAAAGGAAAAAAATTAGAAAGAAAAAAATGCAAGCAAACAACAACAAAAATAGTGAAAGTGCTATGTTATGATCTGCACTCAGTTCCCACAGTCCTCTCTCTGGGTGCAGATGGCTCTCTTCATCACAAGATCATAGGAACTGATCTAAATCGTCTCATTGTTGAGAAGCACCACATCCATAAGAATTGATCATCATGGGGCGGAGCCAAGATGGTGAACTGCAGACAGCTTTCTCTGTGAACTCCTTGAGACCTTCCCTCAGACCCAGACAAAGTGAGCCTTCGAACTGATTTTTGAGTGAGGGCTCCGTCAAACATTTGGACTACAACGCACTTCTATCAAAAATCTACCTTGAAAGAACTCCGGAGAAGGTTAGCCTCAGGGGAAATCGGCCGCTGGTCACGATCAGACCAGCCGGGGAGGAAGTCAGGGCTGCGATAGAGGGGCGGATTTTAGGCACCCAGGAAGCCCCTGGGAGACACCTGGGCCACTTTGCTCTGCTTGCGGGCAGGTGCTTTGGCAGATCTGCCTTTGGTAAAGGGTGGATCGAGAGCAGCTGAAAACGTGGTCCTAGTGCAAATCTAGCCCGACCAGCCTCAGACCGGAAGTCAACTCGGCAAACTGCCCCAGGGCAAATACAAATTGTTGCAGTTTTCTCTGCTTTTGACCAATATCCCAACTTTAAATCATGAGCAAGAAGCAG
>JAJPUD010000783.1:212351-232493 GCA_023553655.1 Myrmecobius fasciatus | reverse complement strand
TGAAAAACAAAATTGGTGAATTGGAAAAAGACAACAATTCACTGAAAAATAAAACTGGCAAAATGGAAAAAGAATGCATTGAATCAAGAAATTCAATTGGCCAGCTACAAAAGGAGCTAAAAAAGATAACTGAAGGAAATAATACTTTAAAAATTAAAAAGAATTGATCATCATTCAGTCTTGCTGTTGTCATGTACCATGATCTCCTGGTTCTGCTCATTTTACTTAGCATCAGTTTATGTAAGTCTCTCCAGGACTCTCTGAAATCATCCTGCTGATCATTTCTTGTAAAACAATTTTTTTCTACAAGAAATGATGAGCAGGTTAATGAACTGATGCTGAATAAAGTGAGCAGAACCAAGAGAACATCATACACAGTGACAAGATTATGTAATAACCAACTGTGATGGACTTGGCTCTTTTTAACAATGAGGTGATTCAAGGCAATTCCAATAGACCTGGAATGGAAAATGTCAATTGCATTCAGAGAGAGAACTATGAAGACTGAATACGGATAAAAGTATAATATTTTCACTTTTTTGGGTTTTGCTTGTTTGCTTGGCTTTTAAATCCTTTCTTGTGTGTGTTTTTCCCTTTTGAACTGATTTTTTTGTGTGCAGCATGACGAATATGAAAATATGTTTAGAAGAATTGCACATGTTTAATATATCAGATTGCTTGCTGTCTTGTGGAGGAAGAAGGAGAAAAGAGAGAGAGAAAAATTTGGAACACAAGGTTTTGCAAAGATAAATGCTGAAAACTATATTTGCATGTATTTAGAAAAACAGAATCCTATTAGAATTTTATACATCTTTTTGCATTTGGCCTATTATGCTGCACAAAGAGGTCTTTTCTTTGGGCAATTTTTGTGCTTTTTTTTTTTTTACCATTAGACTAATTCTGTTTTTTTAAGATGTTATTTAAGATGTGCCTCTTTTACCAAGCTGTTAATTCTCTTTTTCATATTTTTCTTGCATCCTTCTCATTTCTTTTCCCATTTTTTCTTTTATCACACTTATCACTTTAAAAAAACAAAACAAAAAATAACTTTCAGAAATTGTTGTTGGATTCAGACCCAATTAGCATTTTTCTTTGAGGTTTTGTTTGCAGGGTTTTTCACATTTTAAAAATCCTCTTCTGATTTGTTTCGATCTTCCCTGACACTGTAGTAGTTTTTATGGTCAAGTTCTTTTATTGTTGTTTGCTCATTTTCTCAGCTTATTTTCACCTGAGAGTGGGAAGGCACTGTCCCAAGGCTTTTTTGTACTGTTATCTTTAGAGCTAGTTCTGTAGATTTGCAAAAATTTTGGTGTTTCCAAGGTAGTATGAACCAAGGAGCAATATAGGCACTGCTCTCCTAATTTGCACTCTGGTCTTTACCCAGTAAGGGCCCATACTCCCTTGTCAGGGGAAAATAAGCTGAGAAAATGAGCAACCAACGATAAAAAAAACTTGACCTTTCTGCCCTGGGATTTTGACCAGGTTCAATGTTCTTCTGCAGCTACAAGTGCTAGTGCTCCTATCTAGTCTGGAACGTCAAACAGGCTTTCTTCTCCCTTATGACCAACCACAAGTACTTCGCCCTACCGTAGAATTATAACTCAGAATTGTTTATAATAATTTTTTTGATACAGTAGTGCTACTACTGGGTTCATATCCCAAGGAAATCATAAAGGAAGGAAAAGGCTCACATGTGCAAAATGTTTTAGCAGCTATTTTTGTGGTAGCAAAGAATTGGAAAATGAGTAAATGCTCATCAACTGGGAAATAGCTGAATAAGTTATGGTATATGAAGGTGATGGAACATTATTATTCTATAAAAAATGGTGAACAAGCTGATTTTAGAAAGGCCTGGAAAGATTTACATGAGTTGATGCTGAATGAAACAAACAGAACCAGGAATACATTGTACAGTAACAACAAAATTATGTGATGATCAACTATGAAAGACTTGATTCTTCTCAGCGGTTCAGTGATCCAAGGCAATCTCAATAAAAGTTGGGAGAGAAAACACCACCTGCATCCCTAGAGAGAACTATGGAGACTGAATGTAAATCAACATATGCAATGTTCACTTTTTTCTTCTTGTTTCTTTTTTATGGTTTTCCCCTTTTGTTCTTGTTTCTCTCCCAATATGATTCATAAAGAAATGTATATTTTAAAAAAATAATGTACATGTATAACCAAAAAAAACAATTAAAAAAAGAATTGCTTATGAGCAGTAGAGTTGTCAATCATGGCCAGATGTACCCAGGGCTAGTAAAAGGTCCCCTGGAATTTCTTTTTGACAAATTGTCCAGTTTCCTTCCTATCTCTGGGCTGAGAGCTGAAGCTTTTATGCAGTTGTCTCAGCTGCCTCCAAGGCTCATCACTAGTGCTGATGCTACATATGTTAGGTACTGGCTCCCACCCTGGTCTTATATCATAGACCTCTCCTGCTGACCTCCTCAGTTGTCTCAGGATGGAAAGATATCTTACCCTAACTTCTTGCTGACTCTGTTACTCCAAAATTTAATTTGAGGTGTAATTTTAAAGTGGTTTAGAGCTAGGAGAATTCAACTGGGTGGCTGCCTTTGTTTTTTCAACTATCAAACAGGAATAACAATGGCACCTTCCTCCCAGGGTTTTTGTGAGGATTAAATGAGATAATAATTGTAAAGTGTTTAGCACAGCATTGCACAGAGTAAGTGTTATATAAATGTTAACTATTCTTCTTCATCATCATCATCATCATCAATCTTTTCCCAAATTGATTAAAGACTTGTTCATACCTACTTTGCAAGTCTGGTTGACTGACTCAATCTAGCTGCCTGGGACTTCTGGATTATATTAATTGAGATTATATTAATCGTTATCCTTATATACACATAAGGAAACCAGTTTAAGTGATTCTCAAGGACACATAAGTAATAAGGGGCAAAATTGTGATTTGCACCCAAGTCCTCCAGCTCCAAAACTATCCTTCCATTCTACCGTGCTGTCTTTCACTCATTTTTCTCATTTTGCAGATAAGGACATTGATATTCTCCTAAGGTAACATGACTATATATTGGTAGAGCTTGACTTAGAAACCCAGATCATTTGATTCTCCATCCAGTGTTCTCCATGATCCTTACTCTCCCCCTTCTTGGTTGTAGCTAGTCAGGTCACTGAAGGCTTTCCTTCCTCTTCCCTTTTTGTCAACAAATCCTTTTTGTGGTCCTCAAAATGCCTAAGTGACCAAATCTCACTTGGACCACCCTTCAGACCTGCCCTTGGCCCTCCCTACCCTTCATAAGACTCTGACAGTGACCTACTGGTTGCCTGAAGCCTGACATTGGTTCCTTAGGGCCTCAGACTGCTGCTCCCAATTCATTACCACTGATGTTCCAGGACACCTGGAATATGACAGATGCTATTAAGAAATCAAATACTGCTGTATCCGGAAGCAAAGCTAGGAGAGCACAAACAGATTAGTAAGGGGAAGATTGATGAAGCCGAGTCACAGGAAAATAAACAAAAGGAAGTTTTTCTCTGCCAAATCACTTATGTATTGGATATTTTTTTTTAAAAATGAGCAGTTGCACCACAGGCACACACCTAATCGGAATGAGTCATGAGACCCCAGGAGCAGGGCTACTAGAGGGTTGGAGAGAGCAGTTGGCATTGGGGGCTCTCATACACCTGAAATCCATGGGTGGGTGATGTCATTTGGCTCAGACCAATGGATATTTAGGGGAAATAGCTGTTTCTGGGAGATTTCTCTATAGCAAGTGATGACACAGCCAAGCCTCTGTCTCCCAGATGTTCTCTGCAGGAGCCAGAACTCTATGGATAGCCAGGTAAATGGGAGTTGACTCCACTATAGGCTTTCCAACTTACTTCCATCCTGTTCAAGGAGATACTTGGCATCTGACCCAAAAGGAGCTTTCATGTGTCTAACAATGAATGTAGGCTATTATTGCTCTGTCTGCTGCCTTCTGCTTGGCTTGGCCAGCAGCCGCCATCACCAGATTTTAAAAGAAAGCTCTAGTGGCCAATTTTGATCCTGAAAAACAGAAGATGAATCATATTTCTCTTTTTTTTGATAGAGAGGTGGGGAGTGGAGTGTGAGGTTGGAGGTACAGAATGTTGGCTCAGACACTACACAGTCACTTTTGTTAAGTGCTTATTCTTTGTTATAAAAGAAGGTTGGGCAAGGGTAAATCTGAAAATTACTATGCTCTACAAAATGCAAACCATTGATTAGCTCTTTTGAAAATTTTAGGAACGTATTAGCTGAAGAAAGCTGGCTTTCTAAAATAGAATTAAATAGAACCAGTATCACTTGGTGTTTTGATAAGAAATACATTAATGTAAATGGAAAAAAAGGAAATTTGTAACCTCACTGGTCACCAGGCTATCCAGGAAAACTGGAACTGAGGGTGGGTATAGACTGATGTTTATTGTTGTCTTTGTAGCTCCACTGCCTAGCATAATGTCTGGCACACAGGGCTTAGAAAATGATCAGATCTCTCTCTACAATTTTAGTTTCTCTTTTGAGCTCCCATCCCACAATGCTAACTATTGAACATTTCAAACCAAGGGTCCCAGAGAAATGTAGAAAATCAACATTTGAAACTGAACTCATTTTCTCCCCAAACCCATTCCCCTTCCAAGCTGTCCTATCTCTGTTGAGGATGTCACCATCCCATCATTCACTCAGGGGTCAAGCCTTAGTGAAATCATTTAAAATTAGTCATTTGGCTCAGGCTATTTGACTTTTGTCTTCCTATCTCCAGTGCCTAAGATGGTTCCTGTTGTTGTGTTGTTTCAATTGTATTCTACTCTCTATGACCCCATTTGCAGTTTTCTTGGCAAAGACACTGGACTGGTTTTCTATTTCCTTCTTCCAACTCATTTTACAAATGAGGAAACTGAGGTAAGCAGAGTTAAACTATTTGTCCAGGATCATACAGCTAGTATATGTCTGAAATCAGATTTGAACTCAGGTCCACTGTGCCACCTAGCAGCTCTAAAGATGGTACTTGGCACTTTACAAATACTTGTTGATTACTGATTGACTAATTGATACAGGGGCATTTTGGACATAAGGAATAGTGGGAGAAAAGTCACAGAAGTGATGAGAAAAATAAGATTTGAGGGACTTATGAGCTCCTGGAGAACAGAAGCTATGCCAGTTTTCATCTTTCTATTCACAAAATCATAGCATCTGACATTATAAGGGACTTTATCAGACACCTAATTCCATCTCTATTCACTCCAAAATTCCAAAATGGGCATTGAAAGTCCTACCGAAAGATAGGAGTGTCCTGAAATTCACAAAGGAAATCGTAAGGAGACAACCATCATTTTGATGCATCTGCTGTAACTAGTCTCTGGTTTAAAAACAGAACTCCAAATCCAGCAACTAATCGCTTGATTTTAGTCCCCCTTCCTTTGTTCTCCCTGGATGTTCCTGGATTCAGGGTTCCCACACTGCTGGCAGAGAAGTGATGAGACAGGATGAGGTGTTTGGAAAGTGATAAAGGGCCAGCAACAGTATAAACAGCAGGGAGCACCTCTGCTGCTCCCCAGTATGTTGCCACACCCTGGATGATGTTTTTCCATGGAATTCTGACTGCTCAGTGGTAAGTCCCTGGTTTTAGTTTGGAGGAATCCTTTCACTTTACCCAGAATCATAACCAGATGACAGTTAGGTCTCTGCTTGCCTTTAGAATATGCTGACTACTCTCTCCCTCCCTCCCTCCCCCCCTCTCTTGTAAAACATGATTTTAATATAGTTTCAATGCATAAAGTATCTATTATTTCAGATATTTCCTCTGCCTTCATTGGGATTCTTTAGCCATTGATTGGTTTTGAGTTTTTTTTTCACATCACTGTAGTTTCTCCATTCCCAAATCTGTTATCATTGCTTTGCATTATTTCATGTATAGTTCCTTCCATTTCCTTCATATGCTACTTATTGGTTGGTATAAATTGATTCATAGAATTCAATTCCATTAATGTATCATAATTTATTTAAACATTTCCTTATTATGGGATATTTTGTTGCTGCTGTTTATTGTTTATTTTTTTGTTTTTTTGCAAGTACATCATAGAGTTCATAGGAAGTCTACAACTATTATTTCATTTAATTATCCAAACTATCCTGTAACATAGGTAGAGATGAGATTATCTGGAGTCTAAAATTAGGAAAACAGACTTTGAAAGAATAGGTGACTTGTTCAAGGTCACAGATGCCATTGGGAATAGACTGCAGACTATTCTCAATGTCAGTTTTACTATTCTGCCTCTGATGTAATGGGTTACCCAGAACCCAAAGATTCAAATAGAGAGTCCATTCACTAATAATATATTCCAATGCCCCACAGCAAAAGCTGTTACTAAGATGGCTAGTAACATTTCAGAGAATAGTCAGATAAAAGCTGTGGACAAGGAATTAATAAGCAAAGGACATCCCTGAAGTCTTAGGAACTCCCTGTCCAAAATTTTTGCCCAAAAAGGGTCTTAGAACAATTCACCTGAGAACCAAGTTGATCCATATGATGCCAGGTTTGCACTACAATTTCCTTGCTTACAATAGTCCAGGGTGGTGTTTGTGGAAGCACATCTCCCTAGTTCTTCCAGTATCCCAGTCCACAACAGTCCTGACCTCTAGTAACATCGGTGTTGGGGGTCACCCACACCAGCCTTGCAGTAACAGCTTCCTTCCTATCCTTCTTGCAGTAAAGTTGGGGGATCCATTAAAAGGCCTTCAGGAGGCTACCCTTCTTGCTGGCTTGCCCACCTGGCTAGGACTTGTTCTGCTTCTGGCCCAGAACAGCTTGGACCTCCCTTGACTCCATAGGGCCATCAGGAACTGCTTTTGGTCTACTGTGCCCAGCTAGCCCAATGTTATGAACTAGAGCAGGGGTAATAAACTCAAACATAATTAAGGACCACTAATCCATATAAGATTCCCTGCTGGCTGTACATTGGCTTTGTTTTAAAATATCATGTTATCTATTTTTAATTGTTTTTTATTTATTTTATTAAATATTTTCCAATTATATTTTATCTAGTTTGGTCTTACTTGGAGTATAGTAGCACTTATGTTTGATACCTCTGAACTAGGATACTGACTGAACAGGGAAGTCATGAGTGGCCAAGCCCTCCACCTCTCTCCCACCCAACACTTCTACAACACCAGCCTGAACTA
The DNA here is from genome assembly GCA_023553655.1 of Myrmecobius fasciatus. Taxonomy (NCBI): domain Eukaryota; kingdom Metazoa; phylum Chordata; class Mammalia; order Dasyuromorphia; family Myrmecobiidae; genus Myrmecobius; species Myrmecobius fasciatus. Next base: position 225,313 of record JAJPUD010000783.1, on the reverse strand, counting down.
TTTCAATATAAGAAGTTGTGGTGTAGACTTTGAGCAGTTTGGGTTAACTATAGGCTCTTTGGACAAGGAAAGGATAAAAGCAGTTTGTAGGACCCTCATTTTCAACTCCTTTTTATCCCCTTTCTACAGCTTTTCTTTTGCTTTTTATCTTTTGGACTGCTTTTAAGTGTCTTGAGAACTGCTTTTTACTAGGGGGCATCTGAATATATTTTTATTAAATGTAATGTTTGCTTGAACTTTCAGGCTCTCAGGTTATGGATCCTTGAAATTCTGTAGCAGCATAGAAACAGCCGAACGTGTCACCTGGTTACCAAGATTTTAAGTGTTTTGGTCTGAACCTGTGATTTTTTTGATGCCAGAAACTTCAGGTAAAGCAGCTCCTTTACTGAATACAAAGCTGGGGCCTTCTTAGGAAGGTCTTAGTTGTCTGGGACACTGAAAGGTTAGATGGCTTCTCCATAATTGTTCAAGGCTAGACTTGAACCTGTCATCCTGGTTTTGGGGCTAGCTCACTCTCTTCCTCTACATTTTTACTTGAATGATGAGAAAAAGAAACTCAAAGATAGAGTCCTTTCCTTACAGACAAGATTCAGACTCAGGACTGAGCCCTCCTCTTTGGTAATATCCTCCTCAGCAATGCCCTTATGGTGTCCTGGGTTCTTCTTCCTGGAACTCATGTATTGCTGCTTGTCCTGGATTTAAAAATTGCTAATTGTGGCTCTACTCCCTCCCTTCTCCTTCCCCCCAAATCAAATTTGATCAAATTCAAACTTTCATCTGAGGCTGGAAGTTTCCAAGAGGATAAGGAGAGAGGAGGGAGAGGTTGGAAAAGATGGAAATATTGTATAGGGCTTCTACTGAGATGAATTTCATAGCAGGTTTTCTCAAAGCAGGGGACCAGTTGAGCCAAGAACTAGAGCCAGACCTGCTGGGCTTTGCCCAGTTTTGATTGCCTTTGGTAACTGTGCCTGGGGAGCAGCCCACCTGGACTGCAAAGTGGGGTTCATTTTGGCTTCATGTACTTCACACACACATGTGCATACATACATACACACAAAGACAGAGATACACACATATAGGACCTCAGAAGCCACTGAGTCCAACCCACATGTGAATAATAATAATTTGGAGGAGGGACCTCACCACCTCCTAGGAGCAGCATCTTCTACTAGTGGACAGCTCCTCTAAAGAAAGAGTGTTTTCTTCCATCCAACCTAAATAAGCTCCTTTTCATTCACTTCTGATTCTGCTCTCTTGGAACTTGGCAAACTCCTCTGTCATAGGAAAAGCACAAGATCCTAGATTTAGGTTTAGGAAGAATATTATAAGTCAATCAGTCTGTTGACAAGCTTTTATTTTTTCTTTATTAAAGCTTTTTATTTTTCAAAATACATGCATGGATAATTCTTCAACATTAATCTTTGCAGAACCTTGTGTTCCAGTTTCCCCTCCCCCAGATGGCAAGTAGTCCAATATATGTTAAACATGGTAGAAATATATGTTAAATCCAATTTATGCATACATATTTATACAATTATCTTGCTGCACAAGAAAAATCAAATCAAACCAGAAAAAAAGGAAAAGAAAATAAAATGTAAGCAAACAACAACAAAAAGAGTGAAAATGCTATGTTGTGAACCACACCCAATTTCTACAGTCCTCTCTCTGGGTACAGATGTCTCTCTTCATTACAAAACCATTGAAACTGGCCTGAATCATTTCATTCAACAAGTTTTTATTAAGTAAGCATTTTCTATATCTGACATTATGCTATGGCACTGAGGACACAAAAAAGACAAAAATAGTTCCTGCCTTCAAGGAGCTTGCATTCTAATGAGGAGGATCCCATGAAATAACAGGGTACATACAAGGCATATAAAGATGGGGTGGGAGGTGATCTGAGAGGAATAGGCACTAACCCTGGGAAAAAGAGAGCAGGACAGGACTGGGAAAGACCTCCTGTAAAAGGTTGGCTTTGAGCTGAATCTTGAAATAAGCCAGGGATATGAAGAGGCAGAAATGAGGGGAAGTTCATTTCAGGTATGGGGGAACAAGAAGAACAAAGTTATGAAGATGGGATATAGAACATCATGTTCAAAGAACAGTGAGTACATCAGTGTGCTTGAATCATAAAATCTGTGGGGGTGGAGAATTAAAGTAATCAACAATCATGGAAAGATAGAAAGAGCAAAATTCTAAAAACTTTTAAATGCTGAACAGAGACTTGTATATTTGATCTTAGAGGTAATAGAGAGCCATTGAAGACTGTTGAGCAGCAAGATGAAAGAGTTAGATCTATCCTTTAGAAAAATCACCTTGACACTATAAAAAATTTGAAAAGGAACAAATTACATAATTTTCACAGCTATTGGAAGGAAATGTAATCTTAACCAAACAAGGGATAGAGGTAATTAAAAAAGATAAAATAGCTAAGTTTAATTAAATGAAACAGAAAAGCTTCTGCATGGGCAATATTAATACATGAAAGATAAGGATAAGAAGAACTGCTTGTTGAATGAGGAAAAAAAAGTCTTTGTATCAAATTTCCCTGGTAAGAGTTTGGTATCTGAAATGTGTGTGTATGTATATGGATGTAAACATACATCTCTATCTATATCCATATCCACCATCTATCTATTTATCTATTTGTCTATCTGTCTATCAGTAATAGCCATTCCCCAAAAGACAATGGTGAAAGCATATGAACAAATAATTCTCAAAAGAAAAACTTCAATGTGTTTACAACCACATGAAAGAAAGCTCCAAATTACTAATAATAAGAGAAGTAAAAGAAGTTTTATTTTCTACCCAGAAAATTGGCAAAAATGAGGGAAAATGTCAATTATAAATGTTGGAGGAGTTGTGGAAAGATAGACACTCTAATACATAGTTGGTGGAGCTGAGAAATGGTTCAATCTTTCTGGAAAACAATGTCAATTAATCAATAAGCATTTATTAAACTCCTAATATGGGCCAGCATAGTTTACAAAAGCAAAAATGAAACAGTTCCTGCCCTCAGAGAGCTTATATTCTGTCAGGGAAAACTATGGGTATATATTCTTTTAATATTCTTCCTTTGGCTAAGGATATGTTGCTTTATAAGATCAGAGATTTATAGCTAGAAGGGATGTTGAGTGCAAACCCTTCCTTTTAAAAGTGAGGAAACTGAGGCATAGAGAACTAGCCACAAAACTAGCAACTAACTGAGAAAGATTTGAATTCTGATCTTCATGACTTTCAGTTCAGGGCTCTATCCAATTCATGCTGACTTAAGCATTTATTAAGCACCTACTATGTGCTAGGTACTGTGCTAAATCCTGAGGATATAAAGAAAGGAGCCCTCAAGGAGTTTATAATCTACTGGGGGAGATGACATAACAATGTACAGACAAGTCATAGACAAAATTAATTACAGATAATCAGCAGAGCTAAGGAACTCAAATTAAGGGAGATTGAGAAAGGCTTCCTATAGCAGGGACATTTTAGCTGAGAATATTCAGGGAAGCAAAGAAGTAGAGATGAGGAGGGAAAGTGTTCCAGACCTGGGGGTCAGTCAGTGAAAATGCCAAATTGGGAGCTGGGGTGTTTTGTCCCCAGCAAGGAACAGCAAGGAGACCAGAATTAACTTTGGGCAAATCACTTTGCCATGCTGGGCCTCAGTTTCATTATCTGTAAAAATGGGTAATTTGGATCAATGGCCTTTAAGGTCCCTTCTGGCTTCCAGTCTATAATTGTATGTCCAAATGTGTGTTACAGTGCATACTCACAAAGACTTCTCAATTATCCACCTCCATTAGTATAAATGATGGAGAGCTGATTTCATCTTTAAGTTCAGATCTTCCTAGGGAATGAAAAGGGAGGAGGATCAGTGATTTACAGTGATTACAGGGAAGAAACCCTAGAAACAATGAGGGGGTATAGATATTGTGTTATTAGAGCTCTAACTCAGTTGGGACCAGAAGATCAATAGATCATAGGTTTTGACTCAGAAGCTATCTAATCTACCTTGTCTGAAATTCAGAGAAGTTTTGTGATGGAAGTTTGTCCCTGAATTTAGATACTTTCAAATTGCTTTCTTAAGGGTAAGAAGAAGTCAATTGACCCAGAATGGGTCAACTTACCTTGGATGGTAATTAGATATTGTTGAGCTGAATTGAATGCTGAACCTGAAGTCAAGAGGACCTGAGCTCAAATCTAGTCTCAGACACTTAGTAGCTGTGTGACCCAGGACGAAGCAGTTAACCTCCATCTGCCTCAGTATAAATGGGAATAATAATAGCACCTACTTCACAGAATTGTTATGAGGCTAAATGAGATATTTATAAAGCACTTTGGAAACCTTGAAGTGATTTAAATGCTAGTTACAATTTTATAGGTAAGGATAGAGGATTGTATAGTCCATAGATGGTGTATTGCCTTCGGTCAACTGCTGCATATACACATACATACACAGAATGGGGAGGAGACCCCTTGGTCCACATTTGTTTGGCCTGGGTTGGACTAGGTGGGTAAACTTCATCTCCCTTTGTTTTTGTGCCTATTGGAAGGTCCCAGTCCGGTTTTCACCTACTAGCCTGTAGTTGCCAAGGTCTCTTCCAGCTCAAATTCTGTGCTTTTATGAGATGGGTAACTGCACGCCCAGGAATAATGCATGTGTGCACTTAGGAACAGAGAGAGGTAGAGATGGGAGTGGACAGAGATAGGTGGGAGGAGGAAGGTGGCTGACCAGTCACTCAATGTAATTAACCCCTGGTTCGCAAGAAAAAATTGTCGAAATTGGAAGCTATCATCCAGCATCTTTCCTCCATCTCACAGCCAAACTTTTAGAAAAAGCTATCTGTCCTCTTTGCCTCCATTTCTCCTCTTATTGATTTTTCATCCTCTTGCAATCTGGCTTCTGACCTCACTACTTAGCTGAAGATGTTCTCTCCAGGGTTGCCAATGATCTCTCATTTACCAAATCTGATGGTCTTTTTTTTGTTGTTTTTGTTCCTTATCCTTCTTGACCTCCCTGTAGCTTTGGATCTTTGCTGTAGTCTTTCCTTTGCATTCAATTTACTAAATATGAGAGTATATGTCGATTAGACTTATAGAGTTTTATCAAGTCTTTTAAAGTCTTCACAAGTGGATCCTTCCCACCTTAGTTTTATGTTTCACTCTCTCTGTATCTAGGCTCCTTGCCTGATCCTCACACAACACATTCCACCTCTTCAAATTTATGCACTTCACTAACTGTGTTCTGTGGCTGAAAGGTTCTCCTGCTTTGATTCCTGTCTTCTCTTACCTCCTATGAAGATTCAGTTCAAATCCTACCTTCTTCCTGGTTGCTCCTGCCTGATCTCTCCCAATTTGCCAGGAATTTTTACTGATTACAACTCCAATTTGGTAAATTGTATATAACTTACATGTCCATAGTTGTTGGTCTATTGTTTCTCCTATTAGAATATGAACTTTTAAAAAATGCATTTTATTAAAGCTTTTTATTTGCAAAACATATGTATGGGTAATTCTTCAACAATGACCCTTACAAAGCTTTCTGTTACAAATTTCCCCCCCTAGTCCCCCACCCCTCCCCTAGATGGCAGGAAGTCCACTACATATTAATTATGTTAATGACAAATCAAATATATGTATGCATATTTCCATGCTTATCTTGCTATGTAAGAAAAATCATATCTACAAGAAAAAAATCTGAGAAAAGAAACTCAATGCAAGCAAACATCCATGGAGGGCATGAAAATGTTATGTTGTGGTCCACATTTCATATCCCTTTCTCTGGGTGTATATGGCTTTCTTCAATGAACAATTAGAATTGGTTTGAAACATTTCATTGTTGAAGAGAGCCATGTCCATCAGAATTGATCGTCATATATATTGTTGTTGCCGTGTATAATGATCTCCTGGTTCTGCTCATTTCTCTCAGCATTAGTTCATGCAAGTCTCTCCAGGCCTCTCTGAAATCATCCTGCTGGTCATTTCTTATAGAACAATAATATTCCATAACATTCATATACCATAATTTATTCAGCCATTCTCCAATTGATGGGCATCCATTCAGTTTCCAGTTTCTAGCCACTACAAAAAGAGCTGCCACAAACATTCTTGCACATGTGGGGCCCTTTCCTTCCTTTAAGATCTCTTTGGGATATAAGCCCAATAGAAACACTGCTGGGTCAAAGGATATGCACAGTTTGATAACTTTTTGAGCATAGTTCCAAACTGCTCTCCAGAATGGTTGGATCCGTTCACAGTTCCACGAACAATGTATCAGTGTCCCAGTTTTCCCACATCCCCTCCAACATTCATCATTATCTTTTCCTGTCATTTTGGCCAATCTGACAGGTGTGCAGTGGTATCTCAGGGTTGTCTTAATGTGCATTTCTCTGAACAGAAGTGATTGAAATGGTTTTAATTTCATCATCTGAAAATTGTCTGTTCATCCTTTGTCGATTGGAGAGTGGCTTGAATTCTTATAAATATGAGACAATTCTCTATAAATTTTAGAACTGAGGCCTTTATCAGAACCATTAAATGTAAAGATGATTTCCCAATTTATTGCTTCCCTCCTTTATCTTGTCTACATTAGTTTTGTTTGTACAGAAACTTTTTAACTTAATATAGTCAAAATTTTCTATCTGGTGTTCAATTAAGAGTTCCAGTTCTTCTTTGGATGTAAATTTATTCCATCTCCATAGGTCTGAGAGATAAACTATCCTATGTTCCTCTAATTTGCTTACAATATCACTCTTTATATCTAAATCATGAACCCGTTTAGATCTTATCTTGGTATGTGGTGTTAGGTGTAGGTCAAGCCCTAGTTTCTTCCACACTAGTTTCCAATTTTCCCAGCAGTTTTTGTTGAATAGTGAGTACTTATCCCAAAAGCTGGGGTCTTTGGGTTTATTGAACACTAAATTGCTATAGTTATTGCCTAGTTTGTCTTGTGGTCCTATCCTATGCTATTGATTGACTACTCTATTAGAATGTGAACTCTTAAGAAAGACTTTATTTTTGTCTTTATCTATATTTCTAGCATTTAATGCAGTGCCTGATCAAGAGTAAGTGCTTAATAAATGCTTGTTCACTTGATTTCATTGAATTTATCTCCCATTTTATCTTCACAAACTGGTCAGTGCAAATATTGCAATTATTTTTGTGGTGATATTTTTTAAGCATTAATTTAAAATTTATTTTTACTTTTGAATCTCTTCTTCCATTTCATTTCTCCTCACCCACTGAGAAGGTAAACAATGTGATATCAATTATATATGTGAAATCATGCAAAAACATATTTCTATATTAACCATGCTGCAAAAAGCAAGAAAAATAAAGTGAAAAATTATGTTTCAATCTATATTCAGACTTCTTTCTCTGGGGATGAATATCATTTTTCATCATGAGGTTTTGGAATTGTCTTGGATCATTTTATTGATTAGAATAGCTGTGAAATTGATTGATCATCATTAATAATATTGCTGTTAACCATGTTCAATGTTTTCCTGGTTTTTTTCATTTCACTTTGCATCAATTCATATAATTCCCCCCAGTTTTGTTGAAACCATTTTGCTCATCAATTCTTATAAGCATGCATGAAACGATGTAAAATTTGTCCCCAGTTTCCTACTTAACTTCTACTCTTGGTTGCATTGGTTTTGTTTGTGCAAAATCTTTTAAATGTCATGCAATCAAAACTATTCATTTTACTTCTAGTAATCCTCTGTAACTCTTGTTTGGTCATAAATTTTCCCTTTATTCATAGATCTGCTAGTTAAAATTTCCCATACACTCTTATTTTGCTTATGATATCACATATTTATATTTGTCACATACCCATTTTGACTTTATCTTGGTATATAGTATGAAATGTTGGTCTACCTTTAGTTTCTGTCAAACTGTTTTCAGTTTTCCAAGCCATTTTTTTCAAATATTTTTGTCATGTCCCCAAAGCTTGGGTCTTTGGATTTCTCAAACACTAGATTACTATGATCATTTGCTGCTGTGTATTGTGTACTTAATCTATTCCACTGATTCCAGTGGTATTTTTTCAAATATCTATCATTAGTAATACAATAAATCATGACCAAATGTCTCTGAAATATAAAATTTTTGATGTTTGGGGTCATAAGATAAAACCTAACCAATCAATTGTTTTCTTTGCCTCTCTAAAGAGTACCTGGGAGTCATCCTTCCATTTAGCAACAACTTTCTTCTTCTGGTTTCATTTATAGTAAGAGAGTCCAAGTTGATATGATTCAGCTCCTTCAGCAATATGTCTCCTTGATCACTGGGCAATGACTTCATATTTAATCACTTATAAAGCTTTCACTAAGTGCCAGGCACTGTGCTAAATGCTGAGAATACAAATTCATGCACAAAAAAATTTGGAGTTCCTACCCTCAAGGAGTTCCCATTCTACTAGGGGAAGACAATATATAAAAGATAGCTGAAAAAAAGTGGGGAGAAGTCAACGAGAGCAGAGATGAATTAGAAGTGAGTATAGCTGACTTAGGCACTTTCTCAAATGAAAGTTCCATAGAGGATGGCATTCCAGGCTTGAGAAGGCATCAGAGGAAGGGGTGTAAGAGTCGAGAGAAATCTAGAGTATTATCAAAGTTAATTAATAAGTTAATTAATAGTTTAACCACTATATGATTCTTACCTTCTTAACCCTTTTTCTAACTTGGCTACCATCACTGAAAAGGCAGAAGTGTCTTTATTGGACTGAAGCCATCTAAACATTTTTCCCTGCCTTAAAGGCTTTCATGGTCAAAAATATTTCCATCACTGGTGGTCAGCCAACAGGAATGTATCTCTCAGTGATCAGCCAGATTAATGCTTAGAAAACATCCTCAATCTGTTCCTAGGACTATTCTCAAAGCCTTTTCAACAAACAACCTTGCTAGAGCTTTTCCTCTGCTAGTATAGCTGTTGAGACACCAAAGTTACCTCTGTGCCCCCATGAATCATTGGAGGAGGACTGTTGTGGAGGGAAGCAAAGACATTTCAATTAAATAGCAATATAAATATAGTGAGAAGCAGCCTGGGAATACTGGATAGAAAGGACTGCACTTAGTTTTCTGAAACCTTTCATGGTTTCTTGGTCAAGCCTTTCTGCCATTTGTACTATCCAGGGGAGGTGAGGGTGTGGTGGAGTATGGGACTGAGGTTTCTAAGTCTTTCTTGTGCAGAAGAGAGATCATGGACTTTTCTATCTGCTGAAGGGGGTCTCCAGATCATTCAGCCTTCTCTGGCTTCCTTCTTTCATTGCCTCTCTGTGTCTTGGCTATCATCCACAATTGATGTTCTATCTTTAGGACTCCTTGGCTAGTATTCAGAATTAATACCTTTAAAGCTTTCTTCATCTGTCAGGCTTCTACAACTATTCTCAAAGGTCCAGAGGCTTAGACTGAGATGCTGCTATCCTTTGAACTGTTCTTGTTGTTGTTCAGTCATTTCAACTACTCATGACTACCTCTTTATGATCCCATTTGGAGTTTTCTTGGTAGATATACTGGAGTGGTTTGTCATTTCCTTCTCCAGTTCATTTTACAGAAGAAGAAACTGAGGCAAAAAAAGAGTTAAGTGACTTGCTAAGGTCACACAATTAGAGTCTGAGGCTGAATTTGAATTCAAGAAGATGAATCTTCCTGACTCCAGGTGTTTCTTTTTCCACCATACCACCTAGGCTCCGCTTTTGAACAATTCTATTAACTTCTCACCTTCTAAACTTTTGAGTTATCAGCTGAAACTTTTATCTTCTCTGCACTGTATTATTCTCTACTGTCTTTCCCAGATCCTTCAATTAAATAAGATGTATTAAATGTAGTATATGTTATAAAATGGTAAACATTATATCATAGAAATAAATTATATCAAATGTTATTTAGGTATATTCACATGTTTATTTCAAATTTAATATATTGAAATATAATTTTAATATTTAAACATTATTTGTTTCTTTTATAATCTTCTGCATTTTGTTCATGCATTGAAGAACCTTATTTGAAAAGGGATCCAAAGGCTTCTCCAAATTGCCAAGGAGGTCTAGGACACACAAAAATGGTTAAAAACACCTAAACAAGAATAAGGAACTAACTATAATTTGATTGAATTTAATAGGGATAAATGAAAGAGATGAAGCAGCCTTGTGAGGTAGATAGAAGATTGAGGTTGGAGAGGGGAAGATGTGGGTTGGAGCCTTCCCTCTGACACATGTGTAATTCTGGGCAAATGGGCCTTTTACTACCACCAGACAACTCTCTAACATGGGAAGATGCAGAGCAAGTACCAATTTGCATTGGTAGAGACAACTATAAATCGATATTTATAGTTCTACACCAATGGAAGTGCAGGACTGGTCCCTTACCTGTTAAACCATCGCCTCAATTCTGGTATCATTTTCTTTGGTAGTTCTTTCATGATTCCTGTTGTTGTATATTTAGTAAATCCATTGGGCTGTGCTCAGTCTTCCAGAGAGAAGCTGAGTAAATCTATGGGTTCTAGGGGTATTTTTGAGGGATTAGTGGTATCTTTCTCTAATACTATCAGCTCAAGCCATATTCTGAAGAATCTCCATTCTATTTAACCCATTAACATAAATTAGTTTTTTACAAAAAGATATTGGTGGCCCATAATCTCTGCAATTAGGGGATAATGGAGGAGTTAGAGAGCTCTGAAGTTTAGGAAGACTAAAACCCATTGGACGTTGGCACTATGTTCTGGAACCAATATAGTGAGCCTCCATGAGTGGAAGCAAGGGCATCAGGCTATCTAAAGAGGGGTGAAAGAATCCAGGACAAACACAGAATGGGTCAGAGCTTCTGTGGTGATTATTAGTGGGGTTAGACCCAAGAATGGTCAGCTTCTTTTATGTGGGGATGGCAAGAGCTCACTTACCCCCATTGCATTTATTTTTTTATGTATTCTATATTTGCTCATTTCCTACTTTTGCTTACCTTAACATCTTAGGATCCTTTGCTTCTTTTAAGACACAACTCAAACATTCTCTTCTGTAGGAAACTTGCCTATTCTCCCCACTCATTCTCATTGAGCACACAAGCTTATTGCTCATGCTTGGCTATTTTTGAAATGTGGTATAATGGAAAGAACATTGGATTTGGAGTTTGGAGGACTTGCCCTCTGCCTCATGGGCCGCCATGGTCAAAAATATTTCCATCAGTGAATGACCAGCCAACAGGGAGGTACCTTTTGGTGATCACATTCTGTATCTATTATTTACCTACCGGTTGTATGGTATTGGTCCACTCAATTCACATCTGGGCTTCATTTGGAGAATGATGGAGTTTAGGCCTCTAAATTCCTATCTAGCTCAAAATCTACAATCATTTCACTTTGTATGTGTCATGTGTGTACTTGTTTATAAAACTGTAAGTTCCTTAAGGACAGGGACTGTTTTTGCTTTTCTCTATATCCCAAGCTCTTAGCATGGTGCCAGGTCCAAAGTAAGGCTTAGTAAATACTTGTTGATTGATTTATTGATTATCTATAAATGTCTCGTAGTCTCTGTTCCCTCTCTCTCCCCTTCCCAGAGAATGTAAGCTCTTTAAGAGTAGGGACCAACTTACTTTTGACTTTATATCACCAAAAGTAGCACAAGGACCCCACATCTAGTAGACACTTTTAATAGATACTTATTGACTAATTGATTTATTGGGAAAGATAATCCTGGAATTTTATATACCCATATATAAATCTTAGCTTTTAAGATTGCCTTGCTTATATGCTTGTGCAACATGGCCATGCAAATTTTTGTAATACCAATTTATTTATGAGAACAGCTGAAAGGCAATTAAATCCTTGGAAAAAAGCAGCCATGGGAATTCAAGGAGGTTTAGTTTACTGTGTGTTTTTCTTTTAAAACAAGTATAGTTGTCATAAATGATAATGACTATTAATACAGATTTCTGCCTTTTGTATACATTGTTATACTTCAGAGTTCTTCTGAATCATCCATTCCTCTCCCCTTCTCCTAAAGGGGTTGGAAAACAGAGATGATTTTCTTAAATTTAGAAGAGAATTCACTTAGAAGCAGATGATTTCTTTTCCTGGAGGGTCCTCTGAATTTCCAAGAATCCAACCAAGTCATTCCACCAAGCATTTATGAAGTACTTACTATATGCTAAGTATTTTGCTAGATGCTAGAGACAACAAAAACAAAAGTAATAATAATAATAATAGCTAGCTTTGATATAGTGCTAGGCACTGTGTTAAGTGCTTTACAATCATTATCTTAATTGGTCTTCACAACAATCCTGGGAGATAGGTGCTAATGTTAGCTTTATTTTATAGTTGAGAAAACTGAGGGATATAGATTAAGTGACTTCTTATCAGAAGTCACATAGTGAGTATTTGAGGTCAGATTTGAACTCAAGTCTTCCTAGCTCTTTATATACTGTCATTTAGCTGCCTAATGAGACAGGTCCTATCCTCAAGGAATTTACTTTCTACTAAGTAAATAGGTACATATGGCAAATCTTCATGGGCCACCAGTCTTCAGTTCATAAAATCAACAAACATTTATGTGCTAGACTTTGGGGTACTCAGACAAAAATGGAACAATTCTCGTCCTTAAGGATCTAAGATTCTATAAAAGAAACAACATGTATATAAGTACATATACATATGCCTACACACATATTATCTCTCTATCTAGATCTATCTTTAGTGCCTTCACTCTGCCAAAAATTACCTCTCTCCTTTCTTTCCCCTTAGTGACTCTGTTGATATAAAGATTTATTGAGAAAGGTGGGGGGAAAGAAAGAAGGAGAGAGGGAGGGAGAGACAGATATAAAGAGAAGGAAGAGAAAGAGAAAAGAAAGAGAAAACGTAAGAGAGAGAAAGAAATAGAAAAAGAGAGAGAGACAGGGAGAGAGGGGGAAGGGGAGAGGGAGAGAGGAGAGAGAGAGAGAGAGAGAGAGAGAGAGAGAGAGAGAGAGAGAGAG
>JAJPUD010000783.1:191050-212341 GCA_023553655.1 Myrmecobius fasciatus | reverse complement strand
GAGAGAGAGAGAGAGAGAGAGAGAGAGAGAGAGAGAGAGAGAGAGAGAGAAAGAGATTTTGGCAGAGTGAAAACCCTAGGAGCTGGGAGCTGGAGGAGGGGGTTCATGAAAGACTTTGTATAAAGAAAAGGTAGTACCTTAGCTGATCTTTGAAAAGAACTAGAGATTCTCATAAGTAAAGGAAAATGACAAGAAAGTCAGTTTGCCTGACTTGTAAAAGCACTCTGCTTCTGGGGTCCTGTAGTAACACAGGCCCCAGCTCAGTTCCTTTTAATTATCTTCAGTGCTCCTGTCTGCTGCTGATCCACCTTCTGTGATCCTGGCCTAGGTTCTCTATAACCATATATTCACAATGGCAGTGCCACCAGATTGGAGTGGCAGGGTGGAGGCTGATTGTGCAGGGGGGTGCTATTGGTTGAGAGAAAACTCAGAATTACAGAATCATGGGATTTAAGGATGAGAAGGGATTATCTCAGTGGTCATTTTGTCTAAATCATACCTGAAAAAGACTCCCTCCTAGTATAACACACCAAACAAGTGACCATCCAGCTTTTATTTGCAGCCCTTGTGGAATTACCTCTTGTGGAATTAACCTTGTGGAAAGTTACCTCTTTCCTTCAGCTCAGTTGATGTAGTCACGTTTTAAAATGGTTAACATAATCACCAGATAATAAAGTATTAATGTGTTAATCAGATGTCAATCTTTAGGAAGTAGCAATCCCTTCATTGAATCAGAAGGTGACTGCCTCTTTGGTTAGGGGGAGATGGGAAACACAGTCCAGTCAGTTCCAAGCTGTGGAGGCAAAAGCTGACAGAACTAGGGAAGAATCCAGCTCTTTGCTTCTTGGTTGAGGATGAGGAGATTTTCTTTCCTGTCCATCACCATCATGCTGTCCAGCAAAAGGAGATATCCCACCCAAAAGTTTGAGAGTTCATAGGTTTGGGGAGTCCAGGCAGAAGCTAACAAAAAGCAGATAAATGCTCTTCAAACATGCTACCCACCTCTTACACTATGCTCTCTGGAATGCCTGTTTCATAGGTAATAAATTAGCTTTTATTTAAAACCTTTTCCTTTCTTTTTCCTTTCAACTTCTTGTACTCGTAGAGAACTGACTCTTTTTAGATCAAAGTCTCTTAAACTGTGGATCATGACTTTATGGATTACATAACCGAATATGGGGCTCACAAAAAAATCTGATGACAATAAAAGCTTTTTGAATACTTGCAGTATCAAATATTCCCCCAAAATTTAATTCACCATGTAAAAATAAACAAACATATCCATCTCATTAGTATCCAAATTTGCTTTCATCTTTAATAAATGTTAAAATTATATATATATATATATATATACCAAAGAATTGCTTTGAAATAATTTTTTTATGATTTATTATCAATAAATGTTTGATTTGTACACCTAATTTTATATACCAAAATACCTGGGGTCATGTAAAATTTTCTCAGTTGAAAAGGAGCCATGAGTAGGAAGTTTCAGAAGCTCTGCTCTAAACAACAGCTTCCCTTGCCGTCCTTTTTAGCACTGGTTGAAATTTCACTAATTCCCCAACCCTCAACCCCAATCTTCCAACTCACTGATAATGATGGGATAGTTGAAGACCTTCTTGTTTGCCATTGCCAATTCCAGTCTCTCTTTCTATCTTCATCAGTCAGTAACCTCTCCTCCTCTGAAGTTCATTTAATCCATATCTACTATCTAATTGGGATTTTGATAGCTATTATCTATAGATTTTCAGGATACTCATCTTGTTTTCTTAATGAATTCATTTCCTGGCTCACAGTCTTTCTCTCTTCCCCAATTCCTGCCCTCACACTAGGGAACTTCAACATAAAATTGATACTTTCTTCAAATACTTTGATCTCCCAATTCTTCAGCTTAGTTGATATAAATACAGGAAATAATGATACAATGAGCAAGAATTACAATTCCAGGATTAAAACATAGGGACATAGTAGATAGAGCATTGGACTGGAGTCAGGAAGACTCATCTTTGTGAATTCAAATGCAGCCTCAGCTGCTTACTAGCTATGTGACTGTGGGCAAGTCATTTAACCCTGTTTACCCCAATTTTCTCATTTTATAAAATGTAAAAAGGAAATAAGCTAGAGCTAGGAAGTAGCAAACTACTCCATTATCTTTGCCAAGAAATCCTAATGGGGTCATGAAGAATCGGCCAGGACTGAAGTGACTGAACATTTCACATAGTAACATATAATATATAACATAGTAACATATAATCACAAAATAACATAGTGTTTATAAGAAAAGGATTCAGGACAGAGTCTTGGGGAATACCCATGGAGATGAGGGATTGCAACATCAAAGTTGTGACCATCTCTATGTAACTGTTGCAGGGGGTTCACAATCCATATTTTTAGGAATGCATACTCAAGAGGGGAGAGGATAATTGTGGTACAGGTTTTTAGAAATAGCCACCCTTTGGGTAACCTAGAATCTTTCTAAGGAGCTCAAATCATTGGTGCAAGTGTGATATGGAACAATAACCATAAGAAAGAACTACATTCTTTTGAGGAGAAACCTAGTGGCCCCCTCAATTTTCTACAGTTCTAATTAGGTTTGCCTCTGAGGAACTCCCACCCATTGTCCTTGAGGGACTAGCCTTCCTTTCATATGACAGCTTTTCAAAGACTTGAAGAATTACAGAATTGGAGGGACCCTTAGTGGCCATCCTGTCTGGCCCATGCCCAAACAGAAACCTCACTACAACACAGTTATCAGGTGGCCATTTGGGCTTTGCTCTTGCATCCACACAGAACCTTTCCTCCTTTGGATTCCAAGAGTTCGATGAGAATAGGCAACCTGCTCTGGTTGCTGAAGCTCCTTGGTAATCAACGGCACCAAACTCCTGGATCAAGATATCCCATTGTTCAGAGGGATGGGAATAAAGATATTCTTCTATTCCTCCTCTGTCTTGTCTGCCATTCCTACTCCTGCCCCTGCCCCTCAGTTTCCTCTGCCTTCTGTGCTTTTCACTCTACCCCTCATTAATTTCTTCATTTTCCAAAACTCCCCCAAAGGATTTTGTAGTTGGGAGCTTATGTGGTTGTTTTCCTGGGCTTGGTGCAGAAGGGACTCAGGGACTAAGAAGGGGAAGGATACAACTGGGACTTAGGCATTTTTGTACATTTTTCCCTGTTTTCCTTGGTGAATATATATGACATACATCTTCCATATGCATGTATGACTAAGCCAGGAGTCTCCTAGCACAATAAAAAGAACTACTGGCCAGCCACAGTTTTTTTTTTTTTTTTGGGGGGGGGAACTCAGTGAGTGCATAATCAGCCCAGGTCAAGCTTTACTCCTTAGAAAAAGTAGCCTCAAGGTACCCTTAGCTGTTTTCTCAGAAGTATATGTTGCTTTTAAACCTGACTCTAACACCTCCTTTTATCTCTCCTCACACTGGCTTCTAAAGGAAATAAATCTAGAGAAAACATTCTTCACCTGAGGTCTGTAGACTTTAAAAACATTTTTTAAAAAATAACTATATGAATGTAATTGGTTTCCTTTGTAATTTCATGTATTTTTTATGCATTTAAAAACACTCTTCTGAAAAGAAGTCTTCACCAGATGACTAAAGGGGTATAGGATACAAAAAAGATTAAGAACTTCTGGCCTAGGGTATGAATAATTTTTAATGTAGCTAATAAAATGCATAATTTTCTTTGACTGCCTCTTGGCTTTACCCCAACTTAAATTCTCTCCTCATGGGGTTTTTGGCTCTCTCCCTTTCAGTCTCACTTAGCACATCTGTAGACCAGTAGACTCATGGTCAGTGGCTGTGTTATTTATTTAACAAAGAGTTAAGTCACATGGAAAATAAAAGTAAACCAGCTGCTTTGATTGGCAACCAAGAAAAAATAAAGTAAGCATTTCCCTTTTCCATGCTCTTCTCTTGATCAGAGGAAAAACAGGATATGGATAATTGGTTGGAAAATGGGGGTAATTTTTTTCCCCACTGGAGAGGTGAAAGGAGAAAGAAAGGTGTTGAAAACAGGCGGGTGGCTCTCACTGGTTCCAGGGTCTGTTTTTCCTGATCACCTCACTCTGATTGACTCAGGCCTGTACCCATTTCAGGTCCAATCTGTTCTTGCTTCCTCCCTATCATACTTCCCTGCTCTCTGTCTGTCCATCTGACACTGCGGGCTTCTCTGTACTGTTCTGTAGGCTATTATCTAGAAGTTCATTCAAAGTAGAAACCACAGGAACTTAAAGGTTCTGGGCAATTACTTAGACTTCCCCCAAGTCTTCATGGTGACAATGCTAGAAGGGACAATTCCACAGGGAATCTTTGAGTTACCTTAGATTACTAGAGGAGTCAAAACCTAAAGTACATGGGCCAATGCAATTAGATATTTTTTACATTTTTTATTGAAGCTTTTTATTTTCAAAACTTATGCAAGGGTAATTTTTCACCATTGACCCTTGCAATACCTTGTGTTCTAATTTCCCCTCCTTCTTCCTACCCTCTCCCAAGTAATCTAATATGTGTTAAAAGTGGTAAAAATATTTGAAAATCCAATATGGGCATACATATTATACAATTATCTTGCTGCACAATAAAAATTAGATCAAAAAGAAGAAAATGAGAAAGAAAATAATATTCAAGCAAACAACAACAAAAAAGTGAAAATGCTATGCTGTGATCCATACTCAATTCCTACAGTCTTCTCTCTGAGTGCACATGAGTCTCTATTATAGGATCATTGAAGCTCTACTCAATAAGCCATTTTCTCCTTTGTCAGTGGTTCCTAACAATTTTTATTCCTTGAGCCCCTTTCAACAATAACGAAAATGTATTATGAACCTCCAGTACAATTTAATATACTAATTAAAATATTGTTTCAGACATATTTGTTGTATTTATAACAAATGCAATTTATAACAACTGCAATTTGCACAAAAAGCACCAAATTAAAATTTATTTCATATAATTACAAAACTCTAAATATAAAATATAAAACTTGACTTGTAAAGTGATTACAAATATTTTGTGTGGACATTCTTTAAGAATTAAAAGAAGCAACCCAATAAGACCTCATATACTCACTTTATATTAAATTTCTTAATTTTGTAAATTTTATTGAATATAGGTGACATTTAAAATATTTTATTTTTTTCAATTACATATAAAAACAAATGTTAACCTTTGGTTTTTAAAATTTTGAGTTCTGAAATTCTCTCCCTTTTTTCTGTTCCTCCCCCTTCACTGAGAAGGCAAGCAATTTAATATAGATATTGCATGTGTAGTCATGCAAAATATATTTCCATATAAATAACATTTTTAATTAAATAAGTTACAACTTGGAAGATGTTTAATATAACATGATAATAATATATAAACTTAATTTTAATATTGGACTTTTTATGTTAATGAAGTTTTGCAATATACATTTCAATACTAGACAAATGCTGTCTTAAATCTGATTCAGCATTGAATTTATCCCTGTGTTTTTGATTTGAAACAAGATTAAAGTGAAAATGCTCACTCACACAAATATGTGGTAGAAGTGGGAGGAGAATTTTAAAAGCTTTCTTGCTGGGACATTTAAATTCATCTTTTATTTTTAGCCACGTAACTAAATAACAAAAATTAATAGCTGTATTCTCCTATTGACTAATGACAAGCACTGTATTAAATGATAGATGTATTTGAAGTTCAGTTGCTTATTCTGCTTCATCTTAAACAAAATTTGAATAAAACCAATCTTTGTAGGTAAAGAATCTCTTCAGATGTGACTTTCTTCTTTTCTTCTACTGGAACACCTATTACACTCTTACAGAAACTCTACTGGACCCATGACCAGTATTGTCCATTAGTTAATTTCAAAATCTATCAGATAGAAAATAATATCAAATGTAAAAGATTTATTTAAACTGAAAAACAGCCTTAACTCTGCAATAAGGTGCAATATAAGGTTTGTGTGTTTAGAATGTTTGTAATTGTCTGTGATGGTTTCAAGGTAGCTTGTAGTGCATGTGCCTAGAGATCAAAGTCTTCAAGCGACCTGACATTTGCACTGCAAGAACCAAACTTTCATAACATCTTGATAACATGATTATATAGCTGATTAGGTATAATTACAGGAAATAGGAATAAAGGAGCTTCTTTAGTACAACAGAATGCAAATGAGGCTATGTGAATCTGATCCTTTCTTGGGAATAAGTTTGTACTCAAATGTTGAACCCTTGTGGCAGTTTGGAAACAATTTGAAGACAAGTTGAGAAACTAAGAACATATTGGATTTAGTCAGAGGCAGTCAGAGTTTCATATAATTGCTGCACAAATACTAAAATCATTGTGCCCATAATAATTAAGGTTTTGAATCATTACAGAAATAAATCTATATGCTTCAAGCATGCATATTCTTGTTATTACAGAGGGAAATAGGGGTGTGTGTGTGTGTGTGTGTGTGTGTCTTTGCAATAATTATTTACTGCTCAAGGTGACATTAAAGAATTTTTAGGGGAAATTTCTTGGACTATCATCTTAAACTGGGAGGTTTGCAAATTATAAAATGGGAATCACGACCTACACAAAACCAAAATTGACCTCTTTGCAACCCATTTTCCTAGTTCTGCCCTCTGGGACAAAGTAAAATAAATCAAATTCATTCAAATACTTCCAGGTCATATACTTTGCCAACAGCTCTCATGCCCTCTCAGTCTTCTCTTCCCTAGGCTAAATAACTGTATTTATTCAACCAGGCTCTGCTTGAAGACCTTCACTGAGAGGGAACCCACTGCTTCCTAAGCTTTCTTCTAAAACAACCTATTATTCTTTTGATGGGAAGTTTTCCTTTATATCAATCCGAAGTTGTCCTGCTTGTGTCATCTATCCAGTTATACTAGTTCTTCTATCCTTTGACACCAAGCCAAACAAATCTATCCTTTTGTCCACATAGCAACTTTCAAATATTTGAAGATAGCTCTCATGGCAGCTAGGTTACACAGGGGATAGAGTACCAGGCTTGGAGTCAGGAAAACTCATCTTCCAGAGTTCAAATCCAGCTTCAGATATTTACTGGTTTTGTGATGCTGGGCAAGTCACTTAATCTTTTTTACCTCAGTTTCCTCATCTGTAAAATGGGCTAGAGAAAGAAATGGCAAACCTCTCTCATATCTTTGCTGAGAAAACCCCAATGGGGTCACAAAGGGGTAGACATGACTTAAAAAAATTATATAAAGAAATCATGACCCTACTCTTTTCCTGTCCAAACTAAAAAAAAAAAAAACAACCTCATTTTCTTAAACGAACCCTCATATGATAGGACCAAAATGACCTTGATGAGCAAAAGGATGATGATCCTGGTTATCCTTATTTAAATACTCTTTGACTTGTCAACATCCTTTTTAAAATGGGGAGGCCAAAATCGAACCTCATTCTCCAAATGTGATATTATCAGGACAAGAGTATGGCAATACCATTCCCTCTCTAAACCTGGACACTGCACCTCTCTTAATTAAGTCTAAAATTATATTAGCTTTCTTGGTTGCCATATCACATTATTGACTCATATTGACTTTGCAGTCCACTAACTACCCCTCCTTCAGATCTTTTCAGATAAACTATTCCTAGCCATTTGTCTTCCATTTTGTGTTTGTAAAATTGATTTTTTTTACTCCTTATTAAATTTTATTTCACTAAATTAGACTCAAAATATAATTTTCTACATAAAGCAACTTATTTACTCCTCCTTTTGAGGGAGAGAAATCCTATACATGAGCTATAATTAAAATCATACCAAGGACATCCTGGGGATGGGAGTGAAGAGAAAGGCAATGAGCTGCAAAGCATGAAAATGGGGACTTAGATGCTTCTCATTAAAGGCCAGGACTAAACCCTATCCAAACTATATCCTGGGCACAGAACAGGGAATTTTCACGGTACCCCAGTCTCTTTGGTTTCTAGCAGTGTGATTCCTCTTGGAGTTAGATTTGAAAATTGAAAATTTCTTTTCTCTGTTCTTGAGTGACTTCTCCCAATCGTCACAATCTCAGTATTTAGTGACAGGGACTCTTGCAATCACATCAATCTTTTTTTTCAGTGCTTAAGGATTTAACTCACTAGGCTTGCTGTCCTGATCTCTCTTACTAAGTCTCTTCTGATACCTGATATCCATTCTCTCTTTACCCTGTCTGTGACTACAAGTCTATTGCGAATGTAAAAACCAATCTCCTGGAGTGATAAAACAATACAAATTATTGCAAGGCAGCTCTTCTTTTCTTTATATCTGACATCATCCTAAGGCCCCTAAACAGGGGTCTTAATCCTCCTTTGATTGCCCCTTTCCCCTTCCAAATAGCTTTAAAGTACCCCTAAAATAGCTCAAAGTTTCTTTGGGTACTTTCTGGAGTTCTTGAAGTGGAGGCTTGATGACTAGTTATTGGGTATGTTTATATAAGGGATTCCTATCTAATTAAGGAGACAGTATGGTACAGTAGAAAGAGTACTCATTAGCTTTGAAGTCAACAAATTTGGATTCAAATTCTGCTTCAGATACTCACTATCTGTGTGATTGTGGCTAAGTAATTTACTTTTCCTGGATCACAAAACTGCAGATCTTTGATTCTATGCTCATAGAGGATCTCTTCATGTATTGTGATTTTAGGTTGGGTTAGGGAATTTTTTTTTATTCTTCTGGTATCACATGAACAAAACACTCCAAGTATATATGCCCACAGCCATGGGCACCTTTTGCCAGGTTTATGGTGCCCATAGAACATCACTAAACTCACAATGAGTATTTGTCATTTTTAATCTGAGTATAGATCCCAGCACAGACTGCCTTTTTGTTCCCTAAATCTGGTTAGTATCCAACTTGAGTGTGGCCATAATCACATTCTCACTTTTATTTCTTTTTATCATCATGGCTCTCCTGGTGAAGAGGATGAAGAAAGCTTTGCTGATTAAAAATGAATAAAACATCTCTCTCTGCATTGAAAGGTAGAATCAAGGCAACAAATATTTCAATAGGTCTATAATCTCCTTCATTGTTGTGGGGCCTCCCTCCACCTGTGCAGATTGCCATCTCTCTTCTCATTTTATGCAGTTCTCACCCACACCGTTCCATAAATCCTTCACAAAGGATATTTTCAGTATCATGGAGTCCTTTCTCTGTTTTTTTAAAAATTACTTCTTGTATAACAGTGCAACATTCTCTTGTGACAAAGAGAATGAACTTGTATGATATATGGGTAAATCATTTTCCTTTTCTGTCCCATATACTCTTGATGATAAATTTTGCACCAATTATTGAGTAACAATTATCCTTGGTCATTTTTATTATATAGATATACTGGATAAAGGGATTATTTTCAGACATAAGACATAATTTTTGGGGGGTTGGGGAAGGTAATCAGGGTTGAGTGACTTTTCCAGAGTCACACAGCTAATATCAACTATCTGAAGTCACATTTGAACTCAGGTCCTCCTGACTCCAGGGCTGGTGGTCCAACTACCATAGCATTTAGTTGCTCCCTTTGAGGCTGTCTCCTGACCATTCCTCACCATTTATACTATATTCTTCTTGATCCCTTTAAAGCTTTTGATACTGTCCATCCTCATCTTCTCCTGAATATTCTCTCCTCTCCATATTTCTATGATGCTTTTCTCTCCTTGTTCTCCTCCTAACAATGTGATTGCTGCTCCTTAAACTCCTTTGCTGGATCTGCATACAGATTATTTCCACTAGCCATGTATGTTCCTTTCTAGAATATGAACTCCTTAAATGCTATCCACATCTAGAAAAAGAACTATGGAGTCTGAATGAAGATCAAAGCATTCTATTTTCACTTTTTTGTATTTTTTTCCCTTTTGTCTTAGTCTTCTTTCCCAACATCACTAATATAGAAATATGTTTAATCTGATGTACATGTATAACCTATATCAGATTGCTTGCTGTCTTGGGGAAAGGACAGGGGAAATAGGGAAGAAAAAAATATGAAACTCAAAATCTTATAAAATCTTATATTGAAAACTATCTTTACATGTAATTGGAAAAAATACTATTAAAAAAGAATATGTGGAACTGAGTGTGGATCACAACATAGCATTTTCACTCTGTTGTTTTTGCTTTCATTTTGGTTTTTTTTCTCATTTTTTTTTCCTTTTGGATCTGATTTTTCTTGTGTAGCATGATAATTGTGGAAATATGTACGGAAGAATGTTTAACATATTTTGTTTAACATATGTTTAGCATATATTGAATTGCTTGCCATCTAGGGGAGGGGTTGGGGAGAAGTATGGAAAAAAAATTTGGAATACAAGGTTTTGCAAGTGTGAATGTTGAAAATTATCCATGCATATGTTTTTTATTAAAGCTTTTTATTTTCAAAGCATATGCATGGATAATTTTTCAGCATTGATCCTTGCATAACCTTGTATTCCAAATTTTCTACTCTTCCCCCACCGTCTCCCCTAAATGGCAAGTAATCCAATATATGTTATGCATGTTAAGTATATATCTTAAATCCAATATATGTAAACATTTTTATACAGTTATCTTGTTACACAAGAAAGATCAGATCAAAAAGGAAAGAATATGAGTAAGAAAACAAAATGCAAGCAAACAGCAACAAAAAGACTGAAAATGCTATGTTGTGATTCACACTCAGTTCCCACAGTCCTCTCTCTGTGTGTAGATGAAGTCATCTACTCTCTTCATCCCAAGATCATTGAAATTGATCTCAGTCCTCTCATTGTTTGAAAGAATCACATCCATCAGAATTGATCATCATATAATATTGTTGTTCATGCATATATTTTGAAAATAAAATCTTTAATAAAAAAGAGTAAACAAAGAAAAAGAATATGAGTTCCTTGAGAACAGAGATTGACTTCCTCTTTTATTTGTGTCTCCAGACCTTAGCACAATGCTTTGCACATGAAAAGGTTATAATAAATTATTTTCATTTATTCATTCATTTGCAAATCTGTTCGATGAGTCTAGTACTATAAGGTATGCTCTGGGAACAGAATACAGGGGAAACTCTCACACATCATGGCAACTTTTACAGACAAATTCACCTGCTCAGTGGGCAGTGTCTTGTTGAAGTCATGTTTGACTTTTCATGATCCCATTTGGGGTTTCTTGGCAGAGATACTGGAGTATTTGCTGTTTTCTTCTGCAGTTCATTTTACAAATGAGGAAACTGAGGCAAACAGAGTGAAGTGACTTGCCTAGGATCACATAGAGAGTAAGTTTCTGATTTCTGATCACCAGGCCTTACTGTGGAGGGAGATCATAGAATAACTTAAGGAAGCTGTTGGGGAGGGAGGATGGGGGGATCAATCTAGGAATTTTCTACCTTGGGGAATGACTGCCTGGAAGAGAAAACATTATCTAGTAGCATGACACCGTCTCGCTGGATTTCTCTTCTGTCTATCTGACAATTTCTTCTCTGATTCCTTTTCTACCTCTTCTTCCATGTCAAGCTCATCAACTATGGTATTCCCCAAGACACTGTCCTGGGCCTTTTTTCCTTTTTTCCCCAAATACATACAAAGATAGTTTTCAACATTCATATTTTGCAAAACTTGAGTTCCAAATTTTTCTCCCTTTCCTCTGCCTTCCCAAGACAGCAAGTAATTAGATATAGTTTAAATATGTGCAATTCTTCTAAATGTATTTCCATCATTATCATTCTGCACAAGAAAAATCAGATCAAAAGGGGGAAAACATGAGGAAAAACCCAAGGAAACAAATAACAACAAAAAGGTGAAAATCTTATCCTTTGATCCACATTCAGTTTTCATAGTTCTCTCTCTCTGGATGCAGATGGCTCTTTCCATAGCAAGTCTATTGAAATTGCCAGGGCCCCTTTTGTCCCCACTCTATATGTTCTCACTGAGTGATCTCATCAGCTCCCATAAATTTAATTATCAACTCTATGCTAATTATTTCCTGATCTCTATATCCAGCCTCCTAAATCTGCCTCCTAAAGTCACATCTCACCAGTTGGTTACCTTCTGGGCTTCTTGAAATGGATGTCACAGAGTCACCTCAAACTCAATGTGTCCAAAGCAGGACTCTACCCAACTAACTTCCCATTCACCCAGACCCACAGTTTGGCGTCATCCTTGATGCCTTATTTTCCCTACACACTCATTCTGTGTTCACATACTATCCTTTCTACCTTCACAACATTTCTCACAATTCTCCTCTTCTCTCTACTCACAAAGCTGCCATATTGGTGCAGGATCTCCATCTCTCCATGAGCTATGAATATTACCTTTCATTGATTGCCCTTCTACAAATTTCTCCCCATTCCATGTCATCAACCATTCAATTGCCAAAGTGACTTCCCTAAAGTGCAGACTACTCCATTGTTTAATGAACTCCAGTTGGGTTTTCTTGGCAGAGATACTAGAGTATTTGCTGTTTCCTTCTCCAGTTCATTTTATAGATGAGGAAACTGAGGCAAACACAGTGAAGTTACTTGACCAGAATATTCTCTTTTCTATCCTGCTTCTAAATCCCTTTGGACTTGAGAATCAAGCCCTGTCTACTACTGTCTCAGTAGCCTGAGGTCTCCTCACTGTAGAACAGCCCATAAACTCATGGCCCATTCCATATAATGTTCCTCCACAATACTTACCCCTCTTCCTTCATTGGGGAGTTTCTTCTGGGTCTCCCATTTTGTAGAGGGGCAGGGACTGATCTCCCTTTATTTTCCTAGGAAGACATATTGCCTTGAGCCAGATACATTTATCTTTATTCTTATCACTATTTCCATTTTCAGTTCCCTTTTATGTATTGTCTTCACTTATTGAAATATAAGCATCTCGAGGACAGGGACTATCTTCTTTTTGCTCATATATTTATTTGTATCCCCCAACAGTTAGCACAGTGCCTTGTATATAGCAAGTGCTTAATAAATGCTTATTGCAAAACTATTTGGTGCTGGCTAAGAAACAGAAAGGTCAATCAGTAGAAAAGAGCAGACATACAATACACAGTAGTAAATGATTAGAGTAAACTTGGGTTGGAAAAATGAAAAGATTTAAATTTTGGGGAGAAGGCTATTTGGTAACTATTACACCATTAGATAAAAATTGTTGGGAAAACTGGAAAACGATCTGGCAGAGATTGGATAAAGATCATTGTCTTACACAAGATAAAGGTCTTGTAAAAATAAAACCAATGTAGTCAAAATTAGAAGGAAAGCAGAAAACTGGGGAAATTTTTGTAGACATTTTCTTGGCCTCATATCTCAAGTATATGGAGATTTACTTGTCAAATTTTAAAGAATGAGTCATTCCCCAATTGATAAATGGTTGAAGACAATTCCAATAGATTTAGGACAGAAAATGCCATCTGCATCAAGAGGGAGAACTATGGAGATTGGATGTGGATTGAAGCATACTATTTTCAGCTTTTTTGTTTGTTTGCTTGCTTTTTTTTTCTTGTGGTTTCCCCTTTTGTTCTGATTTTTTCTTTCACAACATGACTAATATGGAAATATCTTTAAAATGATTGTGCATAAAATGTTTGTGGCAGCCCTTTTTGTAGTGGCAAGAAACTGGAAATTGAAAAGATGCCCATCAAATGGAGAATGGCTGAATAAATTATGGTATATGAATGTTATGGAATATTATTGCTCTGTAAGAAACGACCAGCAGGACGATTTCAGAGAGGCCTGGAGAGACTTGCATGAACTGATGCTGAGTGAAATCAGCAGAACCAGGAGAACATTATACACAGCAACAAGACTATACGATGATCAATTCTGATGGGCATGGTTCTCTTCAACAATGATGTGATTCAAACCAATTCCTATTGTTCAGCGATGAAGATAGTCATATACATCCAGAGAGAGGCCTGAGGGAACTGAATGTGAACCACAACACAGCATTTTAATGCTTTTTGTGAATATTTACATGCATTTTGTTTTCCTTCTTAGGTTGTTTTTTTTCCTTCTCTCTTTCTAGATCTGATGTTTCTTGTGCAGTAAGATAACTGTATAGATATGTATACATATATTGGATTTGTCATATAATTTATCATATTTAGCATGTATTAAATTACCTGTCATCTAAGGGTGGGGAGTGGGGGGAAGGAGGGGAAAAACTTGGAACAACAACAAAAAAGCTTTTGCAAAGGTCAATGTAGAAAAATCACTTATATGTTTTGTACATAAAAAGCTTTTAATAAAAAAAAAATAAAATGATTGTGCATGTATAACCTATATCAGATTGCTTGCTATCTTGGGGAAGGGGGAAGGAAGGAAGGGAGAATTGGAACTCAAAATCTTACAAAAATGAATGTTGAATTTTTAGATGAAGAAATTAAAATCATTTCTAGTCACATGAAAAGGTGCTTTAAATCACTATTGATCAGAGAAATGCAAATTAAGATATCTCTGAGGTACTGCTACATACCTCTCAGATTGGCTAAGATGACAGAAAAAGATAATGACAAATGTTGGAGGGGATATGGGAAAACTGAGACACTAATACATTGTTGGTGGAGTTGTGAACTGATCCAACCATTCTGGAGAGCAATTTGGAACAATGAGAGTTATCAAACTGTGCATACCCTTTGATCCAGCAGTGACTGCACTGGGCCTGTAGGTCAAAGAGATCTTAAAAAAAGAGAAAAGAATCCACATGTGCAAAAATGTTTGTGGCAGCCTTTTTTGTAGTGGCAAGGAACTGGAAACTGAGTGGATGCCTATTAGTTGGAGAATGGCTGAATAAGGTATGGTATATGAATGTTATGTAATATTATTGTTCTAGAAGAAATGATCAGCAGGATAATTTCAGAGAGGCCTGGAGAGACTTACATGAACTGATACTAAGTGAAATTGGAACACAAGATTTTGTAAGGGTTAATGTTGAAAATTATCCATGCATGTTTTGAAAATAAAAAGCTTTAGTAAATTTTTAAAATGAATGTTGAAAACTATCTTTACATGTAATTTGAAAAATAAAATACTATTGATAAATGGTCCAAGAGTATAAACAGGAAGTTTTTGGATGAAGAGAGATTATTTGTAGTCATTTGGAAAAAAATGCTCTAAATCACTGGTGACTAGAAAAATGCAAATGAAAACAACTTTGAGATATCATCATAACTATTAGATTGGTTGAAATGATAGAAAAGAAAAACGACAAATGTTGAAATAATGTGGACAAATTGGGACATTTATATGCTGTTGGTGAAACTGTGAACTGATTCAACAATTTTGGAGAGCAATCTAGAATTGTATCCAAAGAGTTATACAGCTGTTTTTTTTTTATTTTTTGACCTAGTTATATCACTATTTTTTCTGTTTCCCAATTTTTTTCATTTTGACTATTTACTTATTTGTTTATTTAATTTTGTCTGTTTCCCAAAGGTTTTAGGAAAAGAATAAAAATAACCTATATGTTCTAAAATATTTATAGCCAGTTTTTTGTGGTGGTAAAGAGCTAGAAATTAAGGGGATGCCCACTAATTGGGGAATGGCTAAAGAAGTTATGGCATATGGCTGTGATAGAATACTACTGTGCAATAAGAAATGATGAACTGGTTGATTTTAGAAAAACACTGAAATACTTGCATGAAATAATGAAAAGTGAAATGAATAGAACCAAGAGAACACTGTATACAGTAACACCAATATTGTTCAAAGAATAGTGGTGAGAGATTTTCTGAGAATTACAAAGACTCAAATCAACAACAAAGATCATAGGAAGAAAGATGCTATCCATCTCCAGAGAATGGATTCAACTCCAAAGAACTGATAAATAGAAGTATGCATAGGATAGCGTTACATATATTTATAAATCTTTGTCAAATGGTGGTCTTCTTTAGTGAGCAGTGGGGAAGGAAAGAAGGAGGGAGTCCTTAAACTTAAAACACAACAAAAATTTAAAAAAATAAAATGCTCATTCCCTTCTGGGAACATATCATTGTTTAATTGTGTCTTATTCTTTGTAACCTCCTTTGGGGTTTTCTTGGCAAAGATATTGGAGTGGTTTGTTATTGCCCTCTTTCTGTAGCACATTTTTTAAACAGATGAAACAAGGTTAAATGACTTGCCTAGAGTCACACAATTAGTAAGTGTCTGACAATGGATTTGAATTCAAGAAGATGAGATTTCCTGACTCCATGTCTGGATAGAATTATCCTTTGCTCCACTAGTTCTCTTGTACCTTATCTTAATAAGTGCTTAGATTGACTAAATGGATGGTCATATGGCAAATCTGCCAGTAAGAAAGATGAAAGCTAACTCCCTCAAAAAAACCTTAACAAAACAACCACACCCTAATAAGGAATATCAATGAATATTTTTCTGTCAGTCAGTCAACAAGTACTTATTAAGTGCTTACTATGTGTCAGGTACTGTACTAAATGCTTTTGGTATAAAGGAAGGCAATCATATGGCTCCTATGCTTATGCAGCTGGGGGCCCCCCAAGAAAGAAGCAAAGGCTGAAGACATCAGCAATAGTTTCCTTTCTAGAGCTTTTAATGGCAGACTTTGTCTTGCTTGGGACTTATGGACCAACTGTTTGTGCTGTGGAAATGTCAGTATCCCCTGATCAGGGGGGATTTGAGAGAGAGCAGTACAGAGAGGCTTCCCAAGTTTCCTCTCACACAGAAAGTGCTTTTGAGGGCAGTTTTACCAGTTTTCCCACTTCACAGGGATCCTAGGGCAATGGTGTGTTGGGGGAAAAAGAATCAGTTTTTGTCTCTGCTCCCAAATCTATAGTTCACTCTCATTGAGCATTGCACTTGGATAAGAGGGCCAAGGTTTAGAAAATCCTAGTTAGAGTGAGGAAGGCCCTCAGATTTTCTTTTCCAATTTTTTCATTTTTACAATTGAAGAAACTGAGGTGCCTTTTTTCTTGCTCATGGTCACACAGGTAGTGAATATCAGAGATGGAACAGAGTGATCTTCCCACTGTAGCACCAAGTGATCTCCTCCCTCCCCTTTTCCTTCTTCTTTTCCTTTTCTTTCTCTTTTTCCTCCTCTTCTTTTTTCTCCTCCTCTTCCTTTTCCTCCTTCCTTTCCTCCTCTTTTTCCTCCTCTGTCTCTCTGTCGTCTCTCTGTCTTTGTCTGTCTCTCTGTGTCTCTGTCTTTCTCTCTGAATCCCTGTCTCTCTGTGTGTGTGTCTCTCTCTTTTTTTCTCTCTCTCTCTCCCCTTTTCCTTCTTTTCTCCTCCCTCAACATCATCAATTCCCATGTGTTCAATTACCATTCTTTTCCTGCCCTGACTCTTCATCTTGTTTTAAAAAATGTTCCATTGTTACAAGCACAGTCCTCTGGCCATCTGTCTGTTCTCCTTTATGCTTTAATACTTGACTGACCTATCTCCATGGATTTAATTATCACCTCTATGCAGATAATTTCCAGATCCACATATCTATTTCAAGTTTCTCCTCTAAGCTCTAGTTTCATACCATCGATCAGATGGATGTCCCATAGGTATCCCAAACTCATCACCCCCAAACCCAAGAACTCATTGTCTTCCCCCCCCCCAGACTTATCCCTGGACTCTTCTTTCATCCTTACCCTACTCTCTGTATTTAATCAGTCTTGTCAATTCCACCTACCCAGCATTCCTCACGTCTGTTCAATTCATTCACACAATTGTCATTCAAACTCATCTCTTCTCACCTGGAATATTGAAATAGCCTCCCAAATGGGTCTTGCTGCCTCTAGTTTCTCCCCTCTCCAATCTGTCCTCCCTGTGGTTGCCAAATTAATATTCCCTAAGCAAACATCTGACTATTTTTATGAGACTAATTTATATATACATCAAGGGCATCTTTGAGGAGAGAAGAGGCAGGCTTTTATTAATGGTATTCCATAGAAAGCTACAATTAACTGAAATATGTAGGGAGTGTGAGATCCCACTGTGATTATTTGTTGACAATTAAAAAAATAGTTTGTTTTGGTCAAACAAAAAAACCCTTTATATCACTCCCCTACTGTCTCTTTACCTTACAGCTTACATACCAATCATCATTCCAACCTCCCTCATTTCATATTGCTTCTACCCTTCTTCCTACCCCTGATCTTGCCCATTGTAATCCTGGCTTTTACTCTAAATTCAGCCCTTTTCTGTTTTGCCACATGACCTTGGATGAGATAGTTAAGCCTTGATTGTTCTACCTGTAAAATGGGTTATAACCCCTTTCCTTCCTTAACAAGGAGTCTAGGTGGCACTGTGACTAGAGTGCTTAGGTATACAGTCAAGAAAACCTGAGTACAAATCTGACCTTGGACAGCAGTCAAGTTACTTAATCTCATTCTGGCTCAGTATCCTCAACTGTAAAATGAGAATAATAATAATAGTGTGAGGATAAAATGAGATAATACCTGTAAAGTAGTTAGTATCGTACTAACTCATTGTACTAACTATTGCCTGCCACATAATAGGGGCCTGATAAATGATTGTTCCCTTTCTTCCAAAATGAACAAAAAGGAACTCATGTGTAGGAATCATTTGGAGCTCTTTGGAAGGGAGATCAAAGGTTTTAAAAATGGAGGGGTAGGGGCAGCTAGGTGGCACAGTGGATAGAGCACCAGCCCTGAAGTCAGGAGGACCTGAGTTCAAGTCTGATTTCAGACACTTAACATTCCCTAGCTGTGTGACCCTGGGCAAGTCACTTAACCTCAATTGCCTCAGCGAAAAGAAAGAAAGAAATGGAGGGGTATCTACATATTCTCTTATTTTCTGAGAGTACATTGAGATCAACAGAGGTTAAGGGAACTGGTTCTCCAAATTCTTTTATTTCCTGAGAGTACATTGAGATCAATAGAGGTTAAGGGAATTGATTCTCCAAAGTCTCATTGGCAGAAAGAGGAGATAATCAGTTATGATTATTCTACTGATGCCCTTTTATTGGAATTAACTGGTCCAACACAAAACTGGCTCTGGTCACAGAGGGAGCAGGGAGGTAATAGAGAACTAGTGGTTTTTTAGGAAGTGGTATATGTGGTCAAACTCTACGTAGGGGCCTTTGGTTCAGCAAGAGATTGTCTTTCTTTATGTTGTGACCTGGGGGGAAATTAGCTCAGGGAGCATATTCTTCTTCAGGAGGAAGAAAGCAGCAGAGTTCTGAATGCTGAATCAGGGTGACCCTTAAAGATTGGCTTCCTCCCACTATCTCATTTTATCAGGAAGTAAACTGAGGTCCAGAAGGGGGAAATTGCTTGTTGAAGACCAGTCAGCAAACAGCAGAGCTGGGATTCTAATGCTTCCCATTAGAGCCACCACAAGAACCTGAGTTTCTTTCAGAATCCTAGACTTTAAAGGCATCTCTTTGCCTTTATTAGACCAAGTAACCTCAGAGGCCTTCCTTAATAGGAGTGAACATTTGATAAAGGCAGGAATGATGATAAATTAAGATAAAACCAAATACTACCCAAATCATAAGAGTATTTGACTTTTAAATAGTAAGAGTTGCTCAAAGTGCTCAATCGGTTCATATTTTCATGGCACCGTAATTGTAAATAGTAAAAGAAGGTCTGGGGGCCTGCTTTCCACCAGTCACATCATGGAATTAGGATGCTAGTTTAGAGTGGCTCGACCAATGTCAAAAAGCTATCACCTCGCAGAATAATTGAGAAGTTAAGTCACTTGTTGGCAAGTACATGTCCCATTCTATACCTGTTGTCCTCCACCTTCATGCTGAAAAGATGTTTTGTGTATTTAGATTAAGAGCCAGGATTATGATAGCTTCATCATTCACCCTCTGAGACCAGTATTGACTAGGATAATAACTTGATCTTTTGGTCTTCTTTCCTTTCTGCTATTGTGATCACTGTGAATATCATTCTCTTAACTTTACTCCATTAATCTGTTTCTTACAAGCCTTCTTGTGTTTCTTGTAGTTGTCATTTATGATAGTAGAACTAGAAGGCTTCTTGGAGGTCACCTAGTCCAATTCCCTCATTTTACAGATGAGTAAACTGAGGCTTGTGGAGGCTGAGTGACTTGTCTCCATTCACACAAATAGTAGGTGACCCAATTTTAAGTCCAGAGGTTTTTTTCCCTCTCTCTTGTGCTGGTTATTGTGAAGCCAAAAGGTACTTGGCTCCCCCATGGTAAGTCAAGTCAAACCATCAGATGCTTATTAAGTGCCTACTGTGTACCAGGAACTATGTTAAGTGCTAGGAACATAAAAAAATTCAGAACACATCCCTTGCTCTCTAGGAGCTCGGAGTAAAGCAGAGGAGACAATAGAGGAAAAAAACAATGTACAAACAAGCTCTAGAGAGGATGAATTGGAGATAATCAGCTAGGGAAGGCACTAGCTTTAAAGGGGATTGACAAAGGCTTCTTGTGGAAAGTGGGATATGAAGGAAGCCAGGAGGCAGAGACAAGCACGGGAGAATACTAAGCATGGGAGGCAGCCAGTGACAATGCAGAATGGGGAGATAGGCTGTCTTGTTCATGAAATGGAAAGGAGGTCAATGTCAAGAGATCTCTGTACACAGGGAGAGAAAGATGTCAGATAACTGGAAAGAGAGGAGAAAGCCGGGTTACAGAGGGCTTCCAACACCAGACTTTGGGGTCACATAAAGTCAGCCAGGACAAGAACAAACAATCTGATGGAAATCAGAAAGCTATCTCTCCAAGCCTTTTTGAAATATTTTTCAAGACAATGTGTTGATATTCCTCCTCCCTGGAGAGAGGGTGCTTTTACTCCTGGGATCATCTTAATTTGGGGTCTGCTGACTCCCTGAGCTCACTTTTACCTTAAGCAACTGTGACTCACTCCCTAATTTCCCATTTCCTCTCTAGGGACCCAAGGCTCTGTTTATTTTTATCTCTGGAATGGAGCTAAGTTGCCAGGAAGATGATCTTATTCTATCCACGAGGGCCCTATCGATTTACTGCAGTGATAGAAAGGCTTGTGAATCCATCTGCGTGGGTGTTTGCTCCCCCTCATGAGACCTTCCTATCCCCATGTCTTGGTAGATTGTCTTCTGGAGTTGCTGGAAGAAAAAAAAATCATCACCTGGTGACCAATCGATTTATGAATTTTTCACAATTCATTTTTGTGTAACAACCTCAGGCAAGGCAAGGATTCTCATGCTACATTTTTAAGTTGCTCAAAGCCAGGAAGAAGAAGCAAGAGTGGTTTGGATAAACAGGTGGAAGAAAGGAAAAGGGGGGGCAAGATTTGGCTCTGAAATTTCAGGAGGAGGTAGGGATGGCCAAATCCACTTTTTACAGTATCCTGGAAAGAATGAGCCTTATAAGATGAGAGAGAGAGAGAGAGAGAGAGAGAGAGAGAGAGAGAGAGAGAGA
>JAJPUD010000783.1:177811-190950 GCA_023553655.1 Myrmecobius fasciatus | reverse complement strand
GAGTGAGGGATGGAGGGAGGAAGGAAGGAAGGGAGGGAGGAAGAAAGAAAGAAAGAAAGAAAGAAAGAAAGAAAGAAAGAAAGAAAGAAAGAAAGAAAGAGAAAGAAAGAAAGAAAGAAAGGAGGGAGGGAGTGAGAAAGAAAGAAGGGAGGAAGGAAGGAAGGAAAGAAAGGAGGAAGGAAGGAAGAAAGAAAGGAAGGAAGGAAGGAAGGAGGGAAGGAAGGAAGGAAGGAAGGAAGGAAGAAAAGAAAAAAAATGCCCTTGCTTTGCTCTCAGTCCAGGAGTGAGTGCTGATTCTGCCTGATCCTCCATCAGCAACATGAAGTCATGAGATTGTTAGGGCTGCAAAGAAGTTATTCTAAATTCTGGCATCTTAGAGGTAAAATGGGCCTTAGAAACCACTGGCTCCAACCTGCTTATTTTAAAAAGGATACTAGGGCAAGGAGAACTTTGCAAAGGTCATTTGGTAGCAAGGAGCAGCACACTGTCACAAAGCATATGCCCCATTCTGCACCCATATTCCCTCACCTCTCTACTGAGAGCAAGGATCATGGGATCACAAGTCTAGAGTTTAAAGTGTGTTTCTCCATTTCCATACCAATCATTCTATTTAGAGATTGGCTACATTTTAGTGTGGTCTTCCCTTCTGATACAAAGTTTTGGGGAGCAGCTAGGTAGAGCAGTGGATAGATCACCAGAACTGGAGTCAGAAAAACCTGAATTTAATCCATTCTTGCATTTATTAGCTTTATGAGCCTAGGCAAGTCATTTAAGCCCGTTTGCCTCAGTTTCTTCATCTGTAAAGTGGAGTGGAGAATACCCCAATATCTTTGCCAAAAAGACCCTAAATGGGGTCACAAACAATTGGGTATGACTGAATCAACTGACTAAAAATAAATCTAGGTAGCACTGAGTCACTAAATAGGCAGGAAGACCAGAGTTCAATCCAGCCTTAGACATTTACTAGCTATGTGACTTGATCTTTATTTGCCTTATTTCTTTGTAAAAATGGGGGATAATAATAGCACGCTCCTCCTCCATTTGTTGTGAGAATGAAAAGAGATGGCACATAGTAAGCACAATTTAAATGTGAGCTATTGTTATTATTTATATAATTGCAGTCCCTGTCCTTCTAGTTCTGCTTCTTCCCTCTCCATTATTTCATACCAATTTTTCCCAGTTTCTTGGAACTTTTTTCATTGGTCATTTCTTAGAGTGCAATAACACAATTTATACCCCGATGCCATATTTTGTTCAGCCATTCCCCTTCTCCACTGAGATGCTTCCTATTACAGGATCTGCCATAGCTGTGCACTAGCTCTCTCTTCCAGGCTCTTCCTCCTTGTCTCTTTCTACTTTTGGAACTCTTCGAGGCTCAGCACTACCCACTAAAATGTGCTCTTCAAAAACTTACTTCATATTTCTTTTGCAGAAGGGCATGAATGAGGAAAGCTCCCTGGATAAAACCTTGAGAATCCAGGATCACCTCCCTGCCACCACAGGATGTCAAAAAAAAATAATCTCCTTGGAGGTCACTGATCACACGCATGCTAAAAGCATTTCTTAAATCAATTTTTATTGCAGACAATAACATAGCATGGGGTTCCCTGGGCCTCGATGCTGGATGATCGACCCACCCGTGGTCCATATTTCACAAGATCATTTATTCTGGTTCATGGGTAGCAGGGAAGAGGGCCATGATGGACAATACTCTGTTTCACCTTGAGTAACAGAGGCAGCCTCTCTCCCTCGATCTGAGAGTCAGGTCACATGAATGGAAATTAATGATAAATGGTGGGGAAAAGCACAGGAAAAATATAAAACGGGGCCAAGGTGGGAAAAAGAGAGTGACTGACTCAGTTTATCATGTTGACATTACATAAGAAAGCACATCATATTGAAAACAGTGATTATAAATGGGAATAAAATCCAACTGCATAGAAAAAAAGGCAAAACAAGACAGAATGGGAGGGAAGGGAGAAGGGCCCTCTCTTGGAGTTGCCTTCTCCTCCCTCTGGCCCCGGGAATGAAAAGTCTGTGGGTTTCATAGAAATTCTCTGTAGAAAGGAATGTCCGTGGTCTGCGTACTGGATGGCCTTTGACCAAGGTCTTGCCTCGAGGTTGGCGTGGTTCCTCATAGAGGAAAAGAAGGTGTCTGTCCAAGGAATTTTCCCCACCCGATGTCTGTCCGAGTCGGGAACGGGGGCCCGACTCTCCCTTGAAAATCAGATCCTGTTGGTGGGGATGTCCAGACCCTGGCAGCCAAGCTGGAGGCTGTCCAGAGGCAGGGGCTAGTGGGCTCTGGCTGGACTGTGGATATGGCCCACTGGCAGTGGGTGGGCTTCTGTGTTGAACACCCAGTCTTCCAAGGAGAGGAGATCATCTTCAGAGAACAGCAAATAGAGGTACCTGCATACCACCGGGAGGGATGAGAAGAGGTTAGTCATTCATCCTGGAGGAATGAATGCAACAAAGCCCCTGGTCCTGCTAGCCAGGGAGGCTGAACTGGCTAGACCTGCGTGGTGGGTGGGTGGGAGTCAGGAGGCAGGCAAACAGCTTAGGGATGTGGGACTAAACTGGAAACTGTGGTACAGAGGTAAATGAGCATCACCATTCATGGACCCAGGGCTGAAAATATGGGGAGCTTATGGTCATGGGGAAGAGGTCCAACTCTTCTGAAAGATAGTTAGAAACTGTATCTCCCAGGTCCCCATGCTCTCCACTTATTTTCTTTAAGCAGAAGGCCAGGGTCTTCTATCCAGGCTAGAATTAAAGACAACCAGGATCCCCAAAGTCAATCTTCCCAGAACCACACAGCTATATTTCCTAGGCTTAGAGACTTCATCTTCTCCCAACCTTCAGGTTCTCCATTCCATTTTAAGAGATTTACTTCCTTAAAATATAATTTTAATTATAGAATCATGAAATCCTAATAGTTGGAAGAGAGCTTAGAGGCAATCTAGTCTCATAGACTACTGGACTTGGTGTTGGGAACCCCTTGCTTCAACTCATTTTACACACACATACACACACACACACACACACACACACACACAAATACATGACTGGCCCATAAATCCTTTCCCCCTAACAAAGTAATCACTAAGGAAAAATCCCTTTCATAGTCCCAACACAGGCTATCTCCTGGTGACTTTTCTTCCTTTGAGATTATTCTGGATAATCACTTCAACCCAATTTTATTTCTAGTATAATGTAGAGGGAAAGACAGGGGAGAAGAGGGCCCAATCATAACTAGCACTTCTGGCATAGGAAGGGAACCTCAAACTTGGAACAGAGATGTCTGAGGACACAACAGAAGAGTGGAAGGAGTGAAGAGACCCTGGGACATTATGTCCCTGCAGGAAAACAGACTCCCTAAGAAGCCCACAGCTCCATGAGTCTGCTCCTGGGAAAGACAGCAGTAGGATGCAAACTGAGGTTTGCTCTGAAACTCATCTGGGTTGTAGAGATACATTCATTTTAACCATTTATTCTTGCTAAGTTGAGTTGTTTTTAATCACTAGAGCCAGGTATTGTAAGCACCCAGGGGAGGAGAATGTCAAAGTGCCTGTGGTCTTACCCTAGTTATTCCTTTGAGACTCCTTAATTTGCCCCAAATCCCAACCACCCATCCCCGAGCAAACACCTTTGGTTCTCCTTAGAGAGAAGGAAGGAGCATCTTCTGGAAGGCCCAGACTTACTTTAGTGTCTCTGCCAGGAAAAAGCTCTGTTGCATGTTATCATGCTCGGGAAACATAGTATAAACATTTCGGATCCCAGAGAAACCTGTTTCTGTCCGACAGTATTTTTCTAGAGCCTAGGAAAAAAGGAAAGGAATATTAGCAAGTTGCAAGTAATGGAGAGTGAAAACCCTGAGGAGGACCTTGTGATAGTGGTCAGCTCTAGATGAGTTATTTCTTTGATCAGAAAATCTCTTCACTGATTAGACAGATGATAAAAATGAAGATGATGAGGCTATCAGATATTCATACAGCACTTTCCTCCCCATCTTGTGATATTGAAAGGGTGAATATTATTTTACCCATTTCACAGAAAGTGAAAATGAAGCTCAAGAGAGCACATGGTTGTTGAAGGGCCAGGGTTGCTCAAATGTCAGAACAGAGGTCTGATCCCAGAGTTCTGGATACTCAGTTCAGCACAGTTTCCCCCACTTTAATCACCATGTCCCTCAATGGAAAGAATAACAACTATCATTTCTGCAGTACTTTAAGGTTTCCAAAGTGCTTCATTCACAACCCAATGAGGCAAGAATTATGTGTTTTACAGATGCGGAAACTGGAGTTTTAAGAAGGGGAACAATACAAGGTCAATCAGCCCAGAAACAGCAGAGATCCTGACCCTGAAGCCCAGCACATGCCAGCTCTGAGGCAGACAACAAGTAGAGAGAATGGTAGGTTCGAAGATGACCTCAAACACTTGCTAGTTGGGTGATGTTGAGCAAACCACTCAGTTTTGGTTTGCCTCAGTTTTCTCAACTACAAAATGGATTTATCATAGTGCCTAGTACACAACAGGCATTTAATAAATGCTCCTTCCCTTGTTCCTACTATGAAGAGATGGTCAAATCAGTGTGGAGGAGAGTAGAATATGCTCATCCCCCACCAATGTATAGCTGCCTTTATTTTTTCTTTATCTTTAAAATTTTTTTCTTTTCTTATTATGAATTTCACAATTAATAAATAATAATAAATGCTCTTTCCCTTGTTCCTACTGTGAAGAGATGATCAAATCAGTGTGGAGGATAGTAGAATATGCTTAGCCCCCACCAATGTATAGCTTTCTTTATTCTCTCCTCATCTTTCAAAATTTTTTTCTTTTTTCATTATGAATTTAACAATCAATAAAAATAAATAATTCATTTTTTGAATATGCATTTGACTGTGAGCTTTTATGTTATATAAAAGATATATAATATTTGCTTATAAAATTTATATAAAACAATTTTTATTTATATTTCAGAAGTCTTTGTGAAGTCACAAAAGGTAGCAGCAAGACTGTCTGATTTCTTTTTCATGGTGAGACTCACAGATTGGGGTGGGAGGAGTGGGGGTGATAGGCCCCATCTTTCTGTGGGCACTCTGTCCTTACCTCCACAACTTCCCAACCCCATTGACGGTACTTGGGATCATGAGTCAGGCGCCACATGTACATGTAACTTTCCACCACCTCTGGCCGCAGGATGTAGTAGCTCTCGCTCGGGCTGGATGTTGTGGCTTCACTCCCAAAATCAAACCAAAACACCTCCGGTCCCAGCTTGGTGTCTGAGGGGGTGGACATGGGACAGTCAGTCACAGTCACTTACCTTCCCATCCAGGGATCCCAGGCTCTCTGAGCTGTAGGGACCCCCCAGCCCGGCTTTCATGCTCCCTATAACCCACTGCCCATCCTGCCTTTGCCCACAGGCCTCCAGGGGAACCTGTTACAGGGAACTCCAGACAGCCTGTTAGGAAATTTGGACATCAGGCCCAAATTGTCCCCTTGGCACCTCCTTGAAGCTTAGGTTCTGTTCTATGGGGCCAAAGCAAAACTAATCGAAATCCTCTGGAATCAAGCTCTGGAAGACAGCTCCTTGCCCCATTCTCACCCTCCCCACTTCTCCAGGATTTTCTTCTCCATTCAATTCAGCAAAGGGTTTATTCAGACAAAGCCAAAGGTTTGTTGGTAGGAAAGAGTACTGCTTTTGGAGTCTTTATCCATTGTACCACTCAGCAACCCAGCACTAGGAATACTAATACAAAGCAATGATAACTCTTGCCTTTAAGGAATCCACTTGGTCTGTATAATTTTTTAAAATACTTAATTAAAAATTTAAAACATGTATAAGTCAAGGAAAAATTTCCTTCAGTAGCCATGATACATTTATATATACATACTCATATATGTGTGTGTGTGTGTTTATGTGTGTGTGTGCCTCAATCTGTACTGTTTCTCACTTCTCTCTTAAGCTTGTTTTATCCTAAATCCTTTGGAATGGTGATCACTTACTAAATTGACCAGACTTCTTAAGCCTTTCAAATTCGTCTTTGCAGAATTGTTGTTACTGTATACATTGTTTTCCTGGTTCTTCTCATTTCACTTTGCATCAGTGCATAAAAGTTTTCCTTCATCTCCTTCATCACTTCTCATAGCATAAGAATATTTCATCACTTCACATACTAGTTGAGTCACTGCCTAATCAATGGGCATCCCTTCTATTTTCAATTCTTTGCCATTGCAAAAGAGTTACTAGCAGTGTTTTTGTACATATGGGCCCTTTTCCTTTTTCTTTGATTTCTTTAGGGATATAGAATTAATGGTGGTATTCCTGGGTTAAAGCATATATACAGCTACATCGTTTTGGGAGTATAGTCCCAAATTGCTTTTCTTGATGGAAAGATCTTTGGAAGGGGAATGATAATCAGAACAGTATTGAAAGTAACAGGGAGGGAACGAGAAACAAGGTTCTTGACAGATTTCTAGGTGGAAGCAATAGAATTTCCAAGAAGAAAGGTATGTCAAAAGTCATCTAGTTTCAACCCTCTTAGTAACACAAAATGTTATAGGTAAAAGGGATATATTCTCTTCCAGGCCACATTGGGATAGCCAGACTGTCCAAATGAGCAGAGGGGCTTTGGGGGAGCAGGGGCTAGTGAAGCTATCAGGGAAATCTTTTTCCCTTGTGTCTATTAGGAAGGAATAAGGTGGCACTTGACTTTTTCTGACTGTTTCCATTCTTTTTTTTCATTTTCTTTGTTTTCTATTCTTTTTTCCATTTCTTTGTTTTAAAATTCACTCAAAGCAACAAATCATTAGTTGAAAATTGGAGGCCTTCCTTCAGAGACTTGGCAACAACTCTGGTCTGGGAGGTGAGAGTGGAGGCCTGAGAAAGTGATTCAGAAACCTTGGCAGAAGCACATGCATGGTTTCCACCTTCACCAGTCCTAACAAAATCTTTGTGCTCATGGCAGAGGACCAAGTGGGCCCAGAACACCAAGGGCCCATTTCTGCCACCAGCCAATGGAAGCGGCTCTCTGGGCTCCAGCCGGGGCACTTATAACTACTTGCTATGTGGTCCTGAGCAGAGTTCTGCCTTTCTCAGGGGTTGTATTGATGATCTTGAAGGTTTATAAACTTCAATGACTCTGTGACTCTATGAATTAAATCATTTTAAGCTTGCCCCTAAGGGAATTTATGCTTTCTGGAAGGATTAAAATCAAGACACTTCGAGCCAGAGAGAACTTGAGGATACAGGATGTCAGAGTTGGGAAGGTCTTTGAAACACAGTGTCAGAAGTAGAAGGGACCCAGGAGCACAGGATGTCAGAGCCGGGATAGCCTTAGAACCCAGGATGTCACCTGGGAAGGAATTAGAACATAGGATGTTAGAGCTGGGAGGGCCCTTAGAACCCAGGATGTCAGAGCTGAGGGTCTTAGAACCCAGGAGGTCAGAGCTGGGAGGGCCCTTGGAACAGAGAATTCAGAACTGGAAGGAAGTTTGGAGCTTGGGGGGTCCTTAAGAGTATAGAATATTAAATCTGGGAAAGGCCTGAGAATACAGAATGTCTGAGCTCAGATGAGCCTTAGGACAAAGCATGTCAGAACTGGGATGGATGCAAGCACACAATGTCAGAGCTGGAAGAAGCCTTAGAGATGATCTGTTCTACAGCTTCTTAAACTGTTTCCACTTGTGACCCCTTTTTGCCCAAGAAATTTTTACATGACCCCCAGGCAAATAAGTATATAACATAGGTACACAGATCAAATATTTACCGATAATAAATCATAATTTTATGACTCCTTACATTCAGTTATAAGATCTCATATGGAATTATGAAACATAATTTAAGAATCTGGGGTAGTCCAACCCCCTCATTTTACTGATGAGAAAACTGAGGCTTGAAGAGCTGAATCTAATTCGAGGTTATCCAGTTAGTAATTGGCAGATACAGGATCTGGACCCTGCTCTTTCAGCTCTGAGTTCAGGGCTCTTCTTACAACTTTCTGCCTCTTGGGTTGTGCATCTTTTGTGGAAAATGCAGGTGCACCTGAAATGGGAAGGCTCTGGCCCCTGTGACACTTCTAGTCCCAGGTTTCCCCGGATGTGTGGTCCCATCAGAGCTGGTGAGCTGGAGGGGACACTGGCTGCCCATCCAGAGATTATGTCGTTAAGGAGGGACAAGGATGGATGCTCCAGGGAATCCTAGGCTGGGGACATCATTGACAGAGAAAGATGATGAAAGCTTAAGCCTGAGCCTTTGATCTCCTTCAAATTAGAACTGGAGGCTCAGCTGTGGAACCTTGGCCTAGCCCTTACTGCTGCAGGGAGAGTCTGCTTACCATTGGCTGGGATGCTCAAGGCATTTCTCTCCTATTAAGTATTTAGCCCTTTGAGGTGGGGTCTCGGCCTCCTTAAGGGGCTGAGGACGGGATGGAAAGATGCTAGGGACTCCCAGCTAAGGGATGCCATCAGCTGTTCGCTAGCCTTGGGCTTTATCTCAGTTCCGCCAATGACATGAGGACTGAGGGTGGTCCACCAAAGGGCTTTGGTCTGAAGAGGAGAAATATCCTGTGGGACAAGCAGCAGGGCAATGCCAGGAGGCTGAAGGAATTATGAAAGCCTCTCCTTGTGATTTACAGAGAAACATTCCCTGTCTCTTTCTTTCCCTTGTTCTACCTCTCCTCTTTTAAATCATCTTTCTGACTATCCTTCTTTGTCTATCTGTCTGTCTCTCTGTGTCTCTGTCTCCATTTCTTTGTGTCCATCTGAAGGGGCCCCCTTCTCTCACCTTCCTGCCTTCCCATGTAATCCTTTTCTTACAGATCTATCATGAAAAAAGATCCCATTAAAGTCTAATAGTCCTTTCTTTCACTATTGTAGAAGGTCTTGAAAATCTTTTCCAGTGCTTGACTTCCTTACTCACTGTTGCTGATTCTCCTCTTCTCCCTTTTACTTTCTTTCTTCTTTCCTCCTTCCTTCCCTCCTTCCCTCTCTTTCCCTTCCTCCTTCCTTCTCTCTCTCTCTCTCTCTCTCTCTCTCTCTCTCTCTCTCTCTTTCTCTCCTTTCTCTGCCTTTTTCTCTCTGTCTCTGTCTGTCTCTTACACACACACACACACACACACACACACACACACACACACACACAGCCTTACCTGTGCGGATGTAAGACTCATGACACGTCTTTGTGATCTGGGCAGCCAGCTCCATGTAATGGTTCTTCTTCCCCATTTCTGCATCCTCAGCCCCCAAGGCGATCATGCCCCCAGAGAAACATGCCAAGTGCCCCATCTTGTGGTCCAGGACACCCCCTTTCCACTCGGCAATGTAGGTCAGTCCCTCCTGGGATTTCTGCAGCAAGTGGGTTTCTATGGCCTGAAAAGAAATTGGGAGAGTTTGGGGGAAATGGAGGGACCATGGGAAAGGGATATAGGAAGAAGGAGAGGGAGCCAATTATTTTATATAGTTCAGTGAAAAACAATGAACCAGGCCCAGACATATGTGACCAACTAATCCCCTGAAACCACCTGCCTAAGATTTTACCGGCTTTAGCCTCTGATGGCCAACCAGCAGCCAATAGCATGGCTGCCGTGAGCCGTTCATGGCCGATCAGCGGATTCACCTTGAAGTGTTTTTCCTCTATTAGGAGAAACTAGGGCCTCTGGACCCATTTTGAAGCCATTAGCAGAGAGAAGCGACTGATGGTAAAGCTCTGTTCCAAACCTAATGGGCCCCCGAATGCTCATGAACTTAAAATCACAGATTTAGGGCTTGCAGGGGTTTTAGCGGTCATCCAGACCTACCTTCTCCTTTGTACAAAGAAGAAAACCATGAGCTTGA
Source organism: Myrmecobius fasciatus (assembly GCA_023553655.1). Lineage (NCBI taxonomy): Eukaryota > Metazoa > Chordata > Mammalia > Dasyuromorphia > Myrmecobiidae > Myrmecobius > Myrmecobius fasciatus. Next base: position 181,116 of record JAJPUD010000783.1, on the reverse strand, counting down.
GCCGAGAAGCCCTTGTCTATCCACAGTGGAGTTAGGGGCAGAGTAGAGATCCCAACCTGGATTCTCGGATCCCAAACCCTGCCTTATTTTCAGAGCATGTAGGATTTTATAGTTAGGAGGATCCTTAGAGAGTATTTGTGTTTCACTGAAACGGACAGTGGCCACGGAGGAAGGAGCCATATGCAAAATCCTCCTCAGCATCCAATGATGAAAGGACCCAGTCTTAGTATCAACCTCTGTGTCTCTTAGAGGCTTTCTCGTCTGCCTTTTCAGAAAAAAATATTTTAGGGAGCTACAAGTAACAAGGCAAATTTTGAATTTGCTTAGAATATAAATGACAGGCTCAGAATTGGCGATATTATCATCCACTAGCCGTGGTTTATCATCATGTCACTGAAGAAGGAGGAAAAGAAGTCGGTAAAATTCAGCATTTGAGGAGCTGAGCCAGAATGGAGCGCTCAGGTCCAATTACCCAAATTGGACACGCCATCTTCTGCCTTTGTATAGGCTGTTCCTGCCTGTCTGGAATGAGTTTCCCTCCCTCCTGACCTCTGCTTTTCAGAATCCTTTTTCAAGATCCGGGGTGGTATTTCTTCCCCTGTGCCGCTTACCTTAGTCCCTACATTATCAGGAAGCTATTCCTCCTTCACTATTCCTCAAGAACTAGGTCTGAGTCTGTTGTTAACCCCCCCCCCCAACTCTGTATCATGCTATTCCCATTTGAGTTCAAGCTATATCTCCCTTTTTCCATATTGTTCCCCTTCCTACTCCCTCCCTCCTTCTAATAGAATTTTTCATTCTATTATTGTCCTTTAAGGAAAAGGCTAATTGATCACTGGTTTTGTTCCCCAAGCACCTACTGTGATCACTGGCAAAGTGGGTGTATGATTATAGGATTCTGCAGTATGGGCTTGTTTCTATTTTATGTCTCATGCTGAAGGCAAGAACTGCAGCTGCCCCTAGCTTTAGAACATCCCTTTGGATTTCAACGCATACACACAAAGCACATATGCAAATGTAGCCAAGGCCACAAGCATTTATTAAGCACCTGCTGTGTGCCAGGCCCTGTGCTAAGTAGCTAAGTAGCATTAAGGATGCAAAAAAAGGCAGGTTTGTTAACACTAGTATGAGATTAGGGGTCTAGGTCTTTGCTATTCTAGGATGCTCAGCCCTGCTCACCTTCCTTCTTCCCTCCCTCCCTCCCTCCCTCCCTCCCTTCCTTCCTTTCCTTCGTTCCTCCCTCTCTTCTTCTTTTCCTCTCTCTCCTTCCCTTCCTCCCTCCCTCCCTCCCTTCCTTCCTTCCTTTCCTTTGTTCCTCCCTCTCTTCTTCTCTTCCTTCCTTCCTTCCTTCCTTCCTTCCTTCCTTCTTTCCTTCCTTCCATCCTTCCTTCCTTCCTTCTTTCCTTCCTTCCTTTCCTTTGTTTCTCCCTCTCTTCTTCTCTTCCTCTCTCTCCTTCCCTTCCTCTCTTCTTCCTTCTTCCTTCCTTCCTTTCTTCATTGTATCTTTGTGCCTCTTCTCCAGGGCATGGATTGAGGTGAGGGTGATGCCCAAGGAACTTGGGCATCTGTGTTTTCTCCTTCCAGGACTACTTGTGCTCTTTGGCAGTGCTTGATACCACCCCCAGTGGCAGCTCTGATAAGAGCTGCTCTACACTTGTATAAGGCCCTAGGAAAAGATTCTGGCCCACCCCCCTCGGGATATTAGAAAGTCCCTGTGGTACCCGAGATCCAGATCAGATGACCTCTCAGATCCTTGTCAGCTGCAGGATTTGGTGATTGTAGCAACTAATTACCAACCTGTTACAAAAAGGACAGAACCAGCTTCTTACCTCGAGGGCAGTATAATACATATTTTTAGCTTCGATGTCTGTCTTGGCTGACATTAACCAGGCCTTGATCAAATATTCATAGAAACTGTCCCCGAGTCCTCCAATAGAGACATGGTCTGTGAGGAGAGAGGAGGCATGAGAATGGTTACTATGCAACTGGCCAGGCACCCCAGAGCAGCCACCATGTAGAGAGCTCTTGTGTGGGGGCTGAAGGCTGGTGTGGGGTGAATCAGTAAAGGAAGGGAGCAAAGGAGGAAGAGAGAGAGGAAGGGAGGAAGGGAAGGACAGAGGAAAGGAAGGAGAGAAGGAAGGAAGGAAGGAATGAAGGAAGGAAGGAAGGAAGGGAGAGAAGGAGAGAGGAAGGGAGGGAAGGAAAAAAGGAGAGAGGGAAGGAAGGAGGGAGGGAAGGAAGGGAGGAGGGAGGAAAGGAAGGAAGGAAGGAAGGAAGGAAGGAAGGAAGAAGGAAGGAAGGAAGAAGGAAGGAAGAAGGAAGGAAGGAAGGAAGGAAGGAGGGAAGGAGGGAAGGAGGGAAGGAAGGAAGGAAGGAAAGAAGGAAGGAAGGATTTGGACTTTGAAAGAATGAATATGGGTGACTGAGTTTGTGAGAGAACCAGAAACCATGCCATATTAGGAGAAGAGAAGATTTGGGGGGAACACAGTCTCCATCTTCGAATGCTGGAAGAGTAGTAGTTGTGCGGGAAAGTGCTGAGGCCTGCTATAAGAGGCAGAACAGGGGATAAAAACCAGTGTGTGAACACTGCAGTTCAGCACTAAGTGCATCCCTTTTAGAGTTGATGGGCCTGAGTTCAAATCTACCTCTGGCCCACACTACCTAGACTTCCCCTCTCAGGACCTCAGTTCTTCAGCTCCAGAATGAGAAGATTGACAGTCCCTGAGGCTTCTTCCAGCTTCAGAACTAGGTCATTAGAGAGAAGCAGATTTCTGCTCAATATAACAACAAAAACAATTAAAATTGTCCCAAAGTTTAATGTGCTGCCTAGGGGTCAGTAAACTGACAAGCACGGATTAAAGTGCCTACCCTGTGCCAGGTGGGTGCTGAGTACCAGGCCTACAAAGACAAAAGGGAAACCACTCATGTCAGAAGGAGCTCATGTACTATCAGGTGAGACACAGCAATATAAAAGGATATACTGTTATTATTATTCTCGTTCAGTTATTTCAATGATGCCTGACTGTGCTCCCATTTGAGTTTTTCTTGGCAAATATACTAGTGTTTTTTTTCCTTTCCTTCTCCAGATCATTTTACAAATGAGGAAACTGAGGCAAATAGGGTGAAATGACCTGCTCAAACATCAACCAACTAGTAAGTGTCTGAGAGAGGATTTGAACTCAGATCTTTCTGATTCCAAGCCATACTAAATACAAATAAAATAAATACAAGGTGGTTTTAAATTCCTTCCTCCCTCCTTCCCTCCCTCCCTCCCTCCCTCCCTCCTTCCTTCCTTCCTTCCTTCC
>JAJPUD010000783.1:136452-156612 GCA_023553655.1 Myrmecobius fasciatus | reverse complement strand
GAAGACCTTAGAACCGAGGATGTCAAAGTTGGAAGGGCCCTTAGAACTCAGGATGTCAGAGCTGGGAGGGCGGAGTTTAGAACCAAAGTTTTAGTCAAAGCTGGGAGGGCCCATAGAACATAGGATGTCAGAGCTGGAAGGAATCTTAGAACATGGGATGTCAGAGGTGGGAGGACCTTAGAACCCAATATGTCAGAGCTGAGAGGAACCTTAGAACCCAGGATGTCAAAGTTGGAAGGGCCCTTAGAACTCAAGATGTTAGAGCTGGAAGCAATCTTAGAACATGGGATGTCTGGGAGGGTGCATAGAACATAGGATGTCAGAGCTGGGAGGGCCCTTAGAACATGGGATGTCAGAGCTGGAAGGAATCTTGGAACATGGGATGTCAGAGCTGGGAGGGCCCATAGAATATAGAATGACGAGCTGGGAAGAGTCTTAGAACAAAAACACAAGGTTTTCTTCTCTATTTCTATCCTCCATGTTCGGCACACAGAAAGCACTTAATAAATGCTCATTCATTCATTCAAACAGTAAGGATGATCCCTCGTCACAAAGAAGCTTCTTCCACTGGGAAGAAGTTTGAACTGCATTGATCCAAATGATGGATTTGGAGCCAGAGGACCTTCATTTTAACCTCAGTTCTGCTACTTTCTACCCATGTGATCATGGGAAAATCTTTCTTTTTCTGAGCATCTGTCTCTTCCTTTGTAAGATGAGAGGGTGGGACTAGACAGGGTCCCTTTAGCTTAGAATCCTGGGATTCCATGGCCTCTCTCCTCCTTCCTGTCATAGTCAGCCCCCATCTGGTGTTTTGTGTATAATTCCAGGGACCATCTTTTAGGAAGGACAAAGGAGGTGAGCACCCTTCTCAAATGGGTGCCACATTTAGATCATCTGAAGATGCTTGGGACATTTGGCCTGTGGAAGTATGAAGGCTTGGGGGAAGGAGGGACACACACACATATTCTGGCTTTTAAGACTGTCTTGTGGAAGAAGGATCCTTGTTCTTTTGATCCCCAGAACAGAAATAGGAACAAATGATGGAAGGCATACTTAGGCTTGTGGTCAGGGAAAACTTTCAAGAGTTGACCTAAGAGCTGCTTTGGGAGGGGGTGAGTTCCCTGCTTCCCAAATATGGATGGCCATGTATGGGATCCAGGAATCCCCTTTCAGTGTCCTAGGGAAGTGGAAGGGGATCGATAGCATGACTGTGTCAAATAGGTCTCAGTCTTGGGGTTGACACATGGCTGGTTCAGTATCTGAAGGGATGGGATGGAGGCTGGAGGAGGTTTCCAGAGAGGCTGAAGCTGGAGGAACAGGGAACAGAGCTCTCATCTCCCTATATACCAGTCCCAGTCCAATAGGACCCCTCCTTATAAGTTCCCAGCAGGGCAGACTGCTAATGGGGATTCTGCCTTCAGATTTCAGCTGGAGCTGAACAGGTCAGGGAGCCTTCAGTGAATAATTGATGCTGCCTGTGGTAATGAGGATCCCAAGGAAATTTCAAAGTAAAAGACAGCTAAGCAGCCTTTGGTTTTTACATTCATTGGAATAGCACTTTCCTCCCCAGTACAGGCTGTTCCCAAGGAGGAACTCTGATTTAGTCATAAAGGTGACAGCTAGGAAATTCAAACAGCAAAATGGGAGGGGAGAAGTCTCATGCAAAACATACAAAGTTGGCTTCTGAAGTCTTCCCTACTTCCTTTTCAACCATATTAGTGGCTTGAAAAGCATCACAAAATAATTAGGAAGAGCTTTGAAGTGAAGGGAGAGACCTGGATTTGAGACCCCCAGCTCTGAAACTACTTTTTGTGTGACCTGGGCCAAGCCATGGGAATTCTTTAAGATTCAGTGTCTTTAACTATACAAAGGACAAATCCACCTTCCCTACCTACCTTAGAATTGTAAGGAAAGTACTTTGTAAATCTTTAAGATCTATGGAAATGCAAATTATCATCATCATTATTATAGTTATTATTATTATTAATGCCTGGCAGCCCAGCTGTTTCATAAGCACTATTCATGGCTTCTATTGCAGAGACTGATAAATGCGGTGACTGCTGCTGCCAGAGTCCCCTCCAAACTCCATCCTCTCTCAGAAGAGTCCCCTTCCACATGGAGAGAGGAAAGGGAAGGAAATTTCAGATGCAGTAGGACAAAAATGGTCTACCCTTGTTCTGCCTGACCCAGAGGAGCTGCTCAGCTCTCCCCCCTCTCCAACCTGAATGAAGCTTCTTGGGGGGGTTTATATACCAGCTGATGCTCAAGGCACAGGGCCGTAGATAAAGAGCTGAAGGATGCTTGAAAGGGCATCTAGTATAATCCTCTTATTTTAGAGGTGAGAAAACTGAAGTCTAAAAAAGTAGAATGGTTTGTCCAAAGCCAAACAGCTATCACAAAACCAGGATTTGAATTTAACTCTCATAGCAAATCTAGAGCTGTCTCTCTTCTGAGCCAGCAAAGTGTGATTAAGGGTTAAACCTGGTATCCCAAAGGCTTGAGTTCAAATTTCACCTCAGGCACTTATTTGCTGTGTGATTCTGTGTATGTCACTTCAAATTCTGGTTGCCTCAGTTTCCTCAGCTGTAAAATAGAAAATAACTGCAAATATCAATATTATAGGATGATCGATTCTGATGAACGTGCGTGACTCCTTCCAACAATGAGATGATGGATGCTAGCTCCAATGATCTTGCAATGAAGAGAGCCATCTACACCTAGAGAGAGGACTGTGGGAACTGAGTGTGGATCACAACAGCATTTTCACGCTTTCTGTTGTTTTCTTGCATTTTGTTTTCTTTCTCATTTTCTTTCCTTTTGGATCTGATTTTTTTTTGTACAGCAGGAAAATTGTATACATATGTTTACACATATTGGATTTAAAAAATATTTTTAACATATATTGGATCGCTTGCCATCTAGGGGAAGGGATGGGGAAAAGGAGGGGAAAATATGAAATACAAGGCTATGCAAGGATCAATCTTGAAAAATTGTCCATGTATATGTTTTGAAAATAAAAAGCTTTTTTTTGTTTTGCTTTTTTCCCTGAGGCAATTGGGGTTAAGTGACTTGCCCAGGGTCACACAGCTAGGAAGTGTTAAGTGTCTGAGGCCAGATTTGAACTCAGGTCCTCCTGACTTCAGGGCTGGTGCTCTATCTACTGCACCACCTAGCTGCCACCTAAAAAGCTTTTTAAAAAAGAAAAGAAAAGAACTGCAAAATGAAGGATTAATAATGGCACCTATCTCTCAGGTTATAAGGATCAAATGAGATGATATTTGTAAATTATTTGGTACAATGCCTGGCACATAGTAAATGATAAATGTTTCTTTCCCTCCCTTTCTCCCTTCCTTCTTTTTTTTTCTTCCCCATGGATTTTTCAGGACCACAGAAAACTACTGGCCTGTAAGTGGGAACTCTCCTCAGAGCAAATTATTATCATCAGTCACTCTATATTATATTACATATAGGTTGTCATTTATTCACTCCTAGTTCCCTTGGTGACAGAATATGACAGAAATGAGCTTCCTCTGAACAACAAAGAGTGATAGCAAGAAGCACACCGGCCGGGGAGCAAGGAAAACCAAATCCAACTCCCAGGTTTTCCTCTGGTGCTTTGGGGAGCTGTGGAGGATCCATTCCCCTTCTCCTTTGTAAAAAAAAAATCTTGTCCATCTTTTAGAAAGACATACAAGATAATCTTTGAGGTCCCTTATAGTTTTGATATTTAGGGGTTCTTAGGCCCCTTTTAGTTCTGACATCCTGTGTTCTAAAGCCCCTCCCAGCTCTGACCTCCTGGGTTCTAAGGGCCCTCCCAGCTCAGACCTCCTGGGTTCTAAGGCCCCTCCCAGCTCTGACCTCCTGGGTTCTAAGGGCCCTCCCAGCTCTGATATCCTGGGTTCTAAGGGCCCTCCCAGCTCTGACATCCTGGGGTCTAAGGGCCCTCCTCAGTTTTAATACTCTATGGTTCCTTTATGAACATCCCACAAGGGCTCCCTCCTCATCCATCAGCAGTGGGGTCTCAGCATAGTTAGCTGTCCAGTCTGTCTCTGAATTCTAGTCCCTCACTGCCAGGACTTGACCGATTAGTCTCTGCCTTGATGGGCCCACCTAGCTTGCTGCCAGGTACGTGTGCTGGACTCCATCAGACTTCCTCTTTGAAGAGCAGCACCTGGGCTGCTTCTGCCCACTGTAGGAGGCGTCCCTGACACTTGGCAGGGCAGAAGGAGGAAACATTTGAAATACTGAATATCTTGCCCATTAAAGAAAGCGGAACTTCTGCCAAAAAATCTACATACACATACATATGTATACATAATCCCCTTCCGCCCCCACTGCACCTCAGAAGATGGAGAGTGCTTAAAATAAATACTCTTTCTTTATCAGAAATGGCAGTTAGGGTCTGTATTAAACAAGTGCTTGTTGAGATACGGAGGTGATTGACAGCAAAGACAATCCAGTCTGATCTCTTAGAGTTTAGGAGCTAGGAAGAGAGACCGGTGAGGGGGATGGATGAGCTCTCCCCAGTGGGTGGGTGATCTAAGGTGCCACGTTTTAATCAGGGCCAAAGCAAGTCCATCTCACGGGTAGATTAGGGCACTGGAACCCCAGCACATGAAGGCCAGAAGAATAGGCCAAAGGCCTTCTGAGCCGCCATTTTGGATGTGTTTCCTCCATCTTGAAGGGCTCTCTGGAGAGGTCCCAGATGACCATGTCCAGCTCTAGTGATAATGGCTTAGTTTCTCTGGAAGAACCTTTGTGTCTCCCTCTTTATTGCCTTCTTATCTAAACACTTACTAAGTCCTATGTAATAACTTTTGAATCTCCCCTTTCCCTTTCTATTCTCACTTTCCACCCTAGTATCCATCTGGACTGTAGTGACTGCCTTCATTTTTTTCTCACGGTGACCCATCCTATAGGGTCAAGCACAAATAGAAATGGATCTCTGCAGGCCACAAATTGACTTAGAAAACCCACATTAATTATCTACATTATATGTATTTTAATTTATTTTGTCAAGCATTTCCCAAAGATATCCAAATCTGGTTCAGTCATACACAGGAACACTTCTGTAAACCATTGCCTGAATAATCTCTCTCAAGCATGTAACTGGTCATATTATTCCTTGACTCCTAACAACCCCGTGACTACCTGTTGCCCACCATCATTCAAGGTTCTCCACAATTTGTTTCTACCCTACCTTTCCAACCTTGCCTCATTCTTCCTGTAGGCTACAATCAAACTGTCTTCTGAACCTACCCTGCACAGTTCTGCGTTCTCTTTGTTCAAATTGTTGCAAGTGCCTAGAATGTCAAATTTCTGCCTGCTGAAAGCCTACCCATCATGTAAAGCCTAGTTTATATGCCACCTCCTCCAGGATGCCTTCCCTGATGCCCTTTATTTTCATTAATTAGTGATGACCATTTTCTCCTTTTCTACTTTGTGGCCTGGCTTCCAACTCTTTTGATCACCAAGTCTACTTTTGTTAGTCAATCTCCTTCTTAACTTCATTGTAGCATTCAACAATGCTGATCACTTCTCCATGGATGTTTTCTTCTTTCTAGGCTGTCATGTTATGTTCTCTCTCTCTCTCTTTCTGTGTGTGTGTGTGTGTGTGTGTCTCCATCTCTCTGTCTCTCTTTATCTCTGTCTCTGTCTGTCTCTCTATTTCTCTCTGTCTCACTGTCTCTCTCTGTCTCTGTCTCTCTCTGTCTTTTCTCTCTTTCTCTCTCCCCAGAAGGCTGAGTGATCCCTGCCGAAGACTTAGTTGATACTTGAAAGGATGTCTAATATAATCCTCTTGTTTTATAGGTGAAGAAACTCAGAGCTTGAAAGATAGAATGATTTGTCCAGAGCCATATGGGTATTGCAGAACCAGGATTTGAAATTTACTCTGACAGTGAAGTAAGGATTTATGGGAAGACACAGACAGTAATTATAGGACTTCTTTCCACCTGCCTTCTTCTCCCTCATTTGTAGTTTTCTCATAGGGTGAGAGGCAGATTGCTGTAGTGGAGAGATTGCAGGGAAGACCTAGTTTTGGGTCATATACCAGCTGAGTGACCCTCACCAAATTACTTGCTCTCAGAATGTTTTATACAGTTCTCTGAGATCACAAGCTCTAGAGAATAATAATAGTAGCAGCTAACATTTATTTAGCACTTACTATGTTCCAGGTACTATACTAAGTACTTCATAATTATCTATTTGATCCTCACAACAACTGTGGGAGGTAGATTATCCCTAGATTATCCCCATTTTATAGTTGAGGAAACTGAGGCAAATGAAAGGTTAAGTGACATCGCTTCACAGAGCTAGTGAATGTTAGAGGTCAAATTTGAATGCAGGTCTTTGTGACTCCTAACCTGCATTAATAGAGGGAGTTTCCCTTTCTGGGAGTTCTCTACACCAGCAAAATCTCAGGTCTAGCCCTCTCTCTATAGGATCATAGAGAAAACTGGAAGGGACCACAGAAGTCATCAAATTAACCTCCTCATTTTTAGAAATGAGAAAAGTGAGGTTTAGAGAGATCATGTGACTTATCACTCTCTTACAGGCAGCTAATGAGAAACTGTAGAAAGATTCAAACCAGATTTTTCCCAGTCCTAAATCCAATGTTCTATCTATTCTCTCACCTATGCCTCAGGAATTATTATAAATTATGAGCTTCTTGATAATGCTTGGAGAAGCAGTGCAATGAATGGATAGAGGTTAGGAAAGCCCTGAGTTGAAATTTCACCTCGGAGGCTGCCAAGCAATTTCACAGGCAACTTACCTTATTTCCCCAAGCCTCAGTTTCCCCCTCTTTAAAATGGAGCTCATAAACAGCTGCAGCAGTACCTCACAGGACTGTTGTGATGCTCAAACGAAATGATATATGTAAAGTTCTTTGCAAAATGTGAAATGCTAAATAAATGTCAGTTTCCATTATTATAATCTATGTCTGAATCCCCAGCATGGAGCACAGGGCCTTGTCCATAGCCTAATAAATGTCTGTTGATTTGCATTAAATTGAGAGCCCCCACCAAGGAAGTCATGAATCTGGCAAAGTAAGAAGTATTAATGCCATTTCCCCCCAAATACACACACACACACACACACACACACACACACACACACACCACATTCATCTTCCCAGATGCTGCTTTTGTCTCTGTTGGCCACCGAGAGAAAAATGCTTGGTATTATCCAGTATTTCTGCTAAAGATTTTGGTGGATTAAAAACTCTCTTGTTTATAGAACTTTAAAGTGTCCAAAGAATTTTCCTTACAACAACTCACACAGGCAGAAATAGAATATTTTTCATATTACAAATGGAGAAACTGAGGCATAGAGCGGTAAAGTAGCCTCTCCAGTGTTCATAATCAGAAAAATTGGGATTTGGGAAGTCTTCATGGTACAAGTTAGGTAGGCAATTGGAGTTTGATGCTACCTAACTCTTCAGTGATCAGAAAGTCATAGGTAGCAAATGGCTTTCCCGACAAAAACTATCCTAACCACTGGACTAGTGAGAGTAGCAATCCTAACAGGCTCTCAGTCATGGATCTGTGCCTCCAAGCTCCAAACCCTGCTTCATGAGCATCTGACAGCTCCCTGAACCTCTTCTATGGATCAATAGATCTATAAGCATAGAGCTCTGGAAAAGGGATGGAAAGATAAAGATGGGGCAAGTTGGTAGTTACCAAGAAGATGTAGAAAAGTCACACCTATTTTTTTTTTTTTACAGAACAGTGAATATTTCTCTAACAATCTCTTTAGAATCCTTTATCTCATTCTATAGCCATCACTGTAGTACAAGTGCCTCTGCATGGATTTCTGTAATAGCGTCCTAAATAAATAATAGCCTCCAAACTCTGCCTTTCCCATTTATCCATCATAGACGCTGTTTGATTTCTTGAGACACAGAGTTGATTACATCCCTACCCTGCTCAAAATCTTCAAAGGCTCTCTAATATCTACCAAATAGTCAATGGATCATTCAAGGAGCTTAATTTTTTTTACTATCAGATAAAGCCCAAATTCTTTTCACTTTTTCCAAATTCCTAGCTCCTATACAATGAAAAGCCACTTTGCTTTTCCAAATTTATCTCACTCCCCTCCTCCCTTCAACTCATGCTTGTAACAAACTGAATTGACTACTTCTATCCATTATGTGTCCTGTAGTTTCTCACCTTCACATCTTTGTTACATCAACAGTACTCTCTCCACTCCAATCTCCACTGTTAAACCCTACCCAGTCTTAAATATTTAGTTCTCCCAGGAGCCGTCTCAATCTTTCTTACCAGAAATATCATTTCCTTTTCTTGTCCTTAAACTTGTATCTTTCTTATGTGGCTATATATTGTCCTATTTTGTATTAGAGCTATGAGTATTGTGTTGTATTTTTCTGGTAAGTTCAAAATTCATTGATTCATTCAATAAACATCTATTCATTGCCCACTGGGCCCAAGATATTGTCCTAGGCTCTGAAAGCATATATAACATCCAGGTTGGGCTTTTTAAAGCATGATTGTATCCCTTAATGTCCAGAACAGTTTATATCAATAAACATTTATTAAGTACTTATTACATTCAAGTGCTATGTTCTGATAGGGTAGGCACCAGATACAGTTTTGTTGACTTGAATGAAATGTTTCATAGAGGAGCTGTGCACCAGAGAATACCTGGGATCTTTCCTAGTCTGGCAGGAACAACATTAGCCTATTGGGTTGAGTGACTTGGTTTTTTAAAATTTATTTTTAATTTATGAAATAAAACAAGCATTTCCATAACACAGTAGAATTAAACAAAGATGATTGCACATAAAATTGCAAATCTATCAGATACAACTTGCTATAACTTTCAAATTTATAATAATTGTGTAACTTTCTTTTTTTCTTAATTTCCATCATTAAAAAGGGTTCACTACAGGATTCCTAACTTCCCACTTTGACAGCTGGCTGCCATTGTCATGGGAAGGAGAAGAGGGAGGAAAAGGGGCGAATTATGATTACCCTTTAAGCCATGCTGCTTCAGCCTACTTCTCCCTATAGCTAAATCAATCTATGGCATGAGGAACAGTGCCCAGGAGTAGATAGTCGATGCCAGTGTTGGCAGATGGTTCCTACCTCCCAAAGTTTACCATTCCCCGGGGAATTCCAGTGGGGGTGTTGAAGGCTGGCAGAAGCTTCTCTCCAAGTCTGATGACCTTCTCTCGGAAGACCTGCAAAAGAAGGTTTAAGATGGCTTGTTGAACCATAGCCTTAGCAGGATTAGCTCACTGGTCCGGAATGTGTCTATGGCTAGATGAATTTACTCCTAAGCCTATGAGCCTCAAAGATAAGGAGAACCTAAAAGGAATGATAAAGTATAGTCACTATCCACAGAAAGTCCATAGCACCCCATGGCAGGGAAATAACAATAATAAACACCGCAGGCATTTATATAGCATTTTTAAGCTTGCAAAATGCCTGCTCTTCTGAGCTTTACAACAACCTGGGAGGCAGGTACAATTGACTTGATATTATGTCTAGCACATACTAGGTGCTATATACATGCTTATTCTCTGTTTAAGAAAGGAAATGAGCGGGGCAGCTAGGTGGCGCAGTGGTTAGAGCACCAGCCCTGAAGTCAGGAAGACCTGAGTTCAAATCTGGTCTCAGACACTTCCTAGCTGTGTGACCCTGGGCAAGTCACTTAACCCCAATTGCCTCAGCAAAAAAAAAAAAAAAAAGAAAGAAAAAGAAAAGAAAGAAAGAAAGGAAATGAGCACTAAGAAAGGTTAAGTGACTTTTCCATGATCAGGAGCAGGATTAGAAACCAGGTTCCTACCTCCAAATCTGGCACTCCTTCCATATCTTTTCAGGATATTATACTACACTACCTTATAAAAGAAGACTTTAAACCTGAACTGATGAATATCGGGGATGGGGGATGATGTACGAGGGACTTTCCAAATGGGTAGGTGTCGAATCCAGTTGTCACCATTGTACCCTCCTGACAATGACAACTATTTTACAAAGGCTTCCTTATAAAGCAGGTGGTATAAGTATTGTTATTTAATCAATAAACATTTGTTAAATACCTAATCTATTTGTATCAGGCACTGTGTATAAGTGCCAGGGATATAAAAAGAGACAAAAGACACTATTTTATCCTATGAAGTATATACTATTATCATCATCCCTTGTTTTACAGATAAGAATACCAAGACGCAGAGAAATGAAGTGACTTGCTTAGAACCACACATCCCTAAAGCTAGTTTCAGACCCTGGTCTTATCTAACTCAATTTCAATACCTTGGAAGATTAGTGTGGTAACAGGAAAGCATTTATTTCATTTGGTGGGTGGCTGAATACATCATCTCTTTCCCTTCTTTGGGGGCATTCTATTTCACGTGGGAGTCATCTTCCAGTGACATACATGCTTTTTCTAGTACTTCCATGTGGTAGACATCACTAAATTCATGCCAGCAAAGGGCAAACTCTTGTACCCACTACCAAGACAGAAAGACCGAGAGGAGAGGCCTGGGAATCGATTGGAACTCTGACACCTAAGGCCCAGCCTAGTTAAGGCCCAAGAGGTTCCTCATACATTTTTGTTTTCAACTATAGCAACCCCCAGAAGCATTGCCTGCACCCTCACTGGATGCAGCAGACCACTTGAAGGAAGGAAGAAGTCAAAATTCTCAAAATATAAGAAATATGTCTTCTCCCCTTACCAGATTATGTGCTCCACTGAACCATGGGCCCTGTTGTATTTCATCTGTGTAAATTCCATAAGGGACAGTGCACAGAGTAGGTGCTTAATAAACCAGCAATGGATTGAACTGACCTGAGCCAACTGAACCCCAGGGGCTATGACACATGCCTACGGAGGAGAAATAATCTCTCTTCATTGCCTGTCTGATGGCAGCTATTTCTATTTGTAAAGGGATGGGGGGAATAGCTCAGCTTTTTCTGGCATCCACTCACATCAAGATCTGCCTGGAGAGTAGAAAGTGAGAAACTTAAGAGTCATGGGATGTAAATTTTAATTTTAGCCCTGACAACTAAGTGACACAGTGGATAGAGAGCTGGGTCAGGATTCAAGAAAATCTGAATTCAAATCTGGCCCCAAACACTAGCTGTAGGACACTGGGCAAGTCACTGCTTCCATTTCCCCAGCTATTAATAATAATAATAATAATAATAATAATAATAATAATAGCATCCACCTCCCAGGATTGTCGTGAGGATCAAATGAGATAATAATTGTAAAACACTTAGCACAGTGCCTGGCCCATAATAAATGCTTGTTCCTCCCTCACCAGCCCCTGTTACTACCTGTCTTATTTTGGGAAGGTCATTTAATAGCTATAGGCCTCTGTTTTTTCCTCTGAAAATGAGAAAGTTGGACTAGATCTTTTTTTAGGTCCATTCCTGCTCAATAGCTACGATCCTATGATCATCTATCAACCCATTTAGGAAGGTCCTTTGTATTTTTAAGATGAAAAAAACCCACAACTGAAGGAAGTTTTAAGTTATTTCTTCAATGTCTTGTGGGTAGAAAGCACCAGAATTGCATTTTGAATGTAGGTCTTGTGACTCAATCCCCAACAGTTATCTTCCGCATTAGCTCCTTGCCCTTTTTAGAGTGCAAAATGGTTTTCCTTATCTCTATAATTCTGGGAGATATGAGGGCAAGCATCCTATCAGCAGGACCTTGCCCTGCTGGGAAACTGTCTTTGCAGGTTCCAGTAGCTGCTTTCTGTATCCCTAGTATTATGATGTACCTTGCTCCTGGCTACTGCTGCTGGGCCACCAGTGGAAGACAGGGCTACCCTGTTCAGCACCATGGCCAGCGGAAGCACCTAAGACAAGAGCAGGCAGCTGATTTAGCATGACTGCAAGAAACAGCGCTGAGTCATTAGCAACTGAACTTAACTGCTCACCACCAAGATGGGTCTACAGTGGTAGCATATGGTGAGAAGCTTAAGGAGAACAGCAGCAGGGTGGGCTGTCTGCAACAGATTGAGTTCTACTGTGGAACTCTGTGCCAGCTGCTTGCAGGGCAACTAAATTGGAGGCAAGCTTTTTGGTATGGGCAGGTGGAGTATCATTGAGGGAGTTCTCTGTGAGTCCCTCATAAGTACTTAATAGATGGAGTACCATATATGCATGTCTATATTTATCTTTTTTGTTTACCTATCCATTTCTCTCTATCTCTGTCTCTTTCCCCTTCTGTCTATATTTCTATTTCTTTCTATCTCTGTCTCTCTATCTATCTAGCTACCTACTTTCCTCTCTATTTCTTTTTATCTACCTATTCATTTACTTATGTCTGTCTATTTACCTACCTACCTACTTCTCTCTTTCTGTCTCAATCAATCTATTCATTGATCTCTCTCTATTTCTCTCCATCTATTTATCTTTCTCTATTTCTATCAACCCTCTTCTTCTTCTTCTCTTCTTCTTCTTTCTCCTTGTTTGTTTATCTACCTTTCTCTTTATTGCTCTCTATTTCTATCTGTCCATTTTCCTCTCTTTTTCTACCTACTCTCTACTTATCTATCCATCCATTTACCTATGTCTATTTACCTACCTCTCTTTTTCTCTATCAATCTATCTATTTGTCTATCTATATCTACCTCTCCTGAGATCTGGTTGTGTAGCAAAGTAAAGGAGTGTGTGTTTAGTACCTGTTTCCCCTCCCAGTCGGTGTATTATGGCTGCATTTGGTACATCCCTGTTAGGTGGGAGTAAACCAAAGGGAGCAGAGAAGTTGACAATATGTAATTCAACAATATGCAATTCCACTCATGGGGCTGTTGTCTGGACTAAATTAAACAGCTCACAAGATTCCATCTAAAACTGATATGGAAGAATTATGAATATAATACATCCTTCCTGATACATCTTAGGTTGCAATACTAATATGGCAAATGTCTACAAATCTGCTTCATTAACCGTAGAATACATTTGAAAGCCCTGAATATGCACACAGAAGAATGAGGTTCTTCTGTTGGGTCTCCACTAATCTATGGGGTGCTAGAAGCATGAGAAAAATTAAGGATTTATCAGGGCTTAGCTGAGCCAGGTGAATGGTCTGGCCTAGAAATTGGTTCTCTAATTCATCTTTTTTGACTCACTCCTGGATGTTAAAATTCTAAAACTTCATCTTTATCCACAGATTGAACAAACTAGTACAAAGACATTGGGCTGGGACATTTCTTTGACTGAGGAGATGAATGGGATGGTAGCTGTTGAGTAAGACCAGGACAGGGTAGATTAGGACAGAACTGAAGAGAAAAACCGTGACCAGACAATGCACAACTTGTAACCTTGGAACATTTTCTAGAGACAAATTTTTCTGAAACTTTCTTAAGAAAAAATCTAGGAAGACTTACATGAATTGATGCAGAGTGAAGTAAGCAGAACCAAAAGAACACTATACACAGTAACAGCAACACTATGCAATGATTAGCTGTGAATGACAGCTATTCTTAATGGTGATCCAAGACAATCCCAAAGGGCTCATGATGAAAAATGCTATCTACCGCCAGAGAAAGAACTGATATTGGCTGAATATAGACTGAAGCATGCTATTTTTTCACTTTCTTTTTTTGTTCGAGTCTCCTTGCACAAAATGACTAATATGGAAATGTTTTACATGTATGACCTATATCAGATTGCTTACTGACTCATGGAAGAGGAGAGATAGAACTCAAAACTTAAAAAAAACCCTGAATGTTTAAAATTGTTTTTACATGTAATAGGGAAAAAATACCATTAAAAGGTTTTTTTTTAAAAAAAAGAAATTTTCTTGAGATACAGCAATTGTGAACATATGACAGTTATGAACATTATTACATATAGTGCTATATATGTATGTATATAATATACTAAACATATACATGCAAATTAGAGAAAGTAGAAATGAGTTCTGATAATTAGAGGTTACAGGAAAAGCTTCCTGTAAGAGATTCTCCGAGAATTATTTTATTATATTTTGTTTACTACTTTCAAATTTACTCTCATGAAATACTGCATTAGTTATTTGAGTTTCTGTCTTATTTTCACACCCAACCCTCCCTCTCATCCACCACTATACTGTGGTTCTGCAAGGATGAGGATTTATCTAAATTTGGGTCTGAAAGTCCCCAGAGAAGTTGAGTGCAAGGACGAATTATTCTCCCCATCACAAAGGCTAGCACAGGATAGGATAACTCCTCAGTTAAAAGATCCTACCTCTACCATGTATTTGCTGTGAGATCTTGAATCCTGACTTTTCTGCTCTGAACCTTCACAGAATTATATAATTTGAGAGATGAAAAACCATCTTCTGTGGCCATCTAGGCTGACTCATAATGAAGAAGGATCCCTGGCTCAACATATAACAAGTGGCTATTGGGTTACCCCCTCTATTTACATAGCCAAGTATTATATAAAGAGCAGCTATTATTATGGGCAAGTCATTTCATTTCTTTGTAATCTCAGTTTCCAGGTCTGTCAAATGGGGTTATTCACATTTCTAGTTCTGAAGTCAAGGGATGACCCAACTTGTTAAGTAATTGGGCACAAAGTCAAATTCCAAATTAAAGCCATATTAGGTTCAGAGTATGGCTTTTTAGAAAACTTCATAGAGTCTCTGAGCAAAAGATGAGGATGCCCTACTGCAAAAGGAAGATTAGAAGAAATAATAGCTCAAATTTGTATAGGGTTTACATTGTGCAAGGCTATTTATCTAAATTATTTGATCTTAGGAAGTAGGTACTACTTTCTCTCCTCTCCCATTTTATAAATGAGAAAGCTGAGGCTAAGAAAGATTAAGTGTTGGGACAGCTAGATATCACAGTAGATAAGAGTACTGGACTGAATTCAAATCTAGACTCAGACACTTAATACTTCTTAGTTGTGTAACCTCATAAAAATTGAAAAGAAAAAATATTAAATGGCTTTTCTGGAGTCACACAACTAATAATATCTGATTCAGGAGTTGAACTAAAATCTTCCTCATTCCAAGTCCATCACTCTATTTTTGTGATGCCTAATTGCATCTTTTTTCATTTGCTTGTGGCAAAGTCCTCAAGGTCACATGGGACGTTTTGGAGATTATCTAAGAGTCTCCTTTCCTTAAAAAAAGAGAGAAGAGGGATCTGGGTCTTCCCCAGCTATTCTCCCTGCAGCAAGGCAGATGGCAATTAACTAATTAGCCTGGCACCCACCTCTAGATCCTGCCAACCCTACCCAGAAGGACCCACCAAAGCAGAAACTTGCAGATGAGTACCATGGCCAGAACCACCCAGGCTTAATCCAGGAGCCGAGTCCCTGAATATTGCACGCTAAAGCTCTCTCAGAGATGCAGCATTTTTGTGCTCTCCACCAGGGGGAGAGGGTCAGCTTTCTGATACCCTTACTGAAAGGGTTCCCAGGCTGGTTCATACAGAACGTGGGCAGCCCCTTTGGAACACCCGGTGTCCATCTTTGCTTGAAACTATGCTTTAGGGGCTCTGAGTGTGGCCAGAAGGGGAAGAGGATGACAATCATGATCATGATAATAGTAATGATGATGATGATGGTGGTGGTAGTGATGGCAATAATAATAATGATGATGATGATAATAATAATTTATATATATTTTATTAAGTGCCAGGCACTGTGCTAAGCATTTTACAATTATTATCTCATTTTATCTTCACAACAACCCTAGGAGGCAGGCGCTATTAGGATAATCCCCATTTTACAGATGAGGAAACAGGCAAATATAGAGTAAGTGACTTGCTCAAGATCACAGAGTGAGTGTCTGAGGCCAGAACTCCTGACTATAGGCTCAGTGTTCTATGCACTGTGTCACCTGTAAAGCAAGGATTTTGGCTCTCTTTTCTAGTTTTGAGTCTATGGGGGGATAATTAAGAAATTTCTCAAGATCCCTCCTTCTCGTCCTGTGTCTTGGCTGAAGGCAAAGATCTTCCCACCCACGGCTGCCGTTTTATTTCCACAGTGTGGAAAGAGACCTCAACTCAGCTGCTTTCACATCCAGGTTCTAGTCTTCCTAATTTTGGGCAAATCAATGTCCTCATCTGTAAAATGGGCCTAATCATAGTTGTACCACAACAACCAAGGGGGTTGTGAGGATCAAATGATGTAAGATGTGTAATAAATGTCATATAAAAATCAAATTAAGAAACATTTACGAGATAACTATGATTTACTGGGCCTTGTTTTAGTCATTAAAGTTAAAAAGAAAGATAAAAACCAGCCATTGCTCTCATAGAACTCATAGTCTAAGGAGAAGGCAATTTAAAAATACTTCTATACAAACAAAATGGGGAGGAGATAAATGGAAATAATCATCAGAGAGAAGAATGCTAGTTTTTATTATCTTCTCTTTTTTAAATGGAATTTGGATGGAAACACTTTGGGGACAAGTGGGACATTATTCTTTTACATTACATATTCCATGGACTGCTGCACAATTAGCTTCAACAGCTACCCTTTGTCGCTGAATGAGTTAAGATATTCATGGGAGTGTATCACCTGTGCAAGAAAATTGGGATGACATATCTCCTGCTCCTGCTAGATTCTGATCTCCCGGGCTGAAGCTTTATTTTTTTTTAGATAATTGGGGTTAAGTGACTTGCCTAGGGTCACAACTAGTAAGTGTCTGAGGCTGGATTTGAATTCAGGGTCCTTCTGACTCCAGAGCTGGATTCTCCACTGGGTCACCCAACTGCCCCTGGGGCTCTATTCTATATATTGAAGAATAGTCATTTCATCTATCTTGGATATTATGAGTATCTGTGAAGGCATATTGCCAGTAAAAACCAAAGGCAGAGCTTGAGTGCATGCCTTCCTTTTCCAAGGCCAGTACACTTATCTCTATCCACTATCCCTGTATCTATTAAAAATATTGCTCTCATGGTTTTTGAATCAATTCTACATCTGGGCAATCAAGGACAAAAGTCAGGTCTGTGATAATGGGATGTTTCCAGTAGATTTTTATTGGATGTGTTCTCCAGGATATTGCGAGCATTGCTGCTATGATTATAATCATCTGCAATCCTTTTGAAGTAGACAGTACCAAGATTGATATCCCCATTTCACAGAGAACAAAATTGAGGTGTGGAAGTGAAGTGACGTGCTTGTCTAAGGTCATGGAGCTGGTAGGCTAGGAATATTTGCAGCCCTCCTTTATTATGGGTCTATTGGGAGCAAGGAGCCTTGCAATCTGTAATTTGTTACAGAAACTTGAAGGACTGCTCATATTCCCAATGAATTTTGGCCCTTGTTCTATGGCACCGGAGGCCCCTTCCAGAAATCACTCCTAGAAATCCAGGGCTTTGCCTTGTTCAGAATGACTGGCACTCTCTCTCAGAAAGGCAGAGCACAGGGAAGGACTGAGTTGATGAAGTAACCCAGTCGATTGGCCTTGAATCCTGGTTCTGAAATTTCCCATTTCCTCCAGGCACATCCAGGCCATTAACTGGACAGGTAGCCAGACAGGCGTTTCTCCCACTCCTCATTTGGTGGTCATTGGGAGATGGGGGAAATTCTACTTTCGAGTGCCCTGAAGCCTGGCGCTCCCATCAAGAATCATTTGGGGACAAATTGGTACAAGCAGACATCTCTCCTCCGAAGATTACATTTGATCAAGAGAAGCCTGTGTTAGTGACTCAGGAGAAAAAGCCAGCAGCTTTTACCTCCAAAACCGACCCCGAAGCCTGGACTGTCAAAATAGTTCAGGGGAAGCAGAAAATGTGTAGGTGAAGATTGATTTCTCTACAGCCTGACTGCCTTGGTCTCTCTGCCCTTCCCAAGGAACTGGGAAGCAATATTTGTCCTGGATGGGGAGGGGGTATGGTGGAAGGGAGACTGGTTTTCTACAGGGGCCAAAAATTAGATTAGAAACTGGAACACATGGTGGGGAAGGAGCAAATGGGAACCTCAGAATCTTATGAGAGAAATCAGCTCAGAGAATCACAGGATTCTATAATTCCCTTCCAGAGGTAGAGAATGCTCTGGACTTGGGAGTCCAATGCTGCCCTAGCCACTTACTAGCTATGTAATTTGGGGCAATTGTTTCCCATGTCTGAGTCTCAGTTTCCCCATCTGTGAAATGACAGGGCTGGACTTGTAAAGGCTGAGCAGCTCTCTGATCCATGGCCCCCAGTGAGAGTATCCAGCCCCCCTGCACAGCATCCAGCCTAAATCGGCTTCTCCCCATCTTCCCTTTGCAACTCCTGATTCTGCCTTCTGGGAACAAACAGCCCCTCACCCTCTGCGAGACAGCGCTCTCTTACTTCTTTCTCTGAGCTTTCCCTTCTCCCAGTTAAGGCTGGCTCCAAGCCAATCCTTAATCCCCCAGGCTTCAGAGGGCATGGACTTCCAAGATCTTTCTGGTCCTGGATGTCCTCCTCTGACTGAAATGCCCTTCTCTGGATGGTGCCCACTTTATCTGTCGTTCCAAAAACTTCACCCAGAAATACACAGTGCATTCTATGTGTAGTCTGACCAGAGCAGAGGGAAGGGAATAAACATTTATGGAGCACCTACTATGTGCCGGTCTCTGTACCTACAAATATTATATATCATTTGATACTTGGGAGCTAGGGGCTATTATTATCCTCATTTTGTAGATGAGGAAACTGGGGCAAAAAGGGTAAGTGGCTTGCAAAGGGTCATACAGTTAAGGGTCTGAGGCTGTTTTTGAATTCAGGTCCTTCTGACTCCAGGCCCAGCCCTCTTAGCCTCAGTAGTCCCAGTTGTCTCTGGAGGGCAGACGGACCATCACCTCAATGTCCCTGGTCGTTAAGGGTCTGAATTACAGCACCTTCATTAGGTGTCCCCATCCCTCCAAGTGACTCATCTTGAGCTCACAGTTTCCTCACACCCTTAAATCTTTTTGCTTAAACAAACTGTTCCTTAACCATGTCTCCCCCACAACATATTCGTGAAGCTGGTCTTTTCCAACTCAATCCTAAAATTTCTCCCTATTAGATTGCATTTGAAGAAGCTTATCAGACATGAATGTACCTTGGAGAGAAGAAGATCTGGGTGGGAATCCTGCCTCTTACACAAGGTCTTTGTATGACCCTGGACCAGTCATGTGAGTTCTAAGTCTTCTAAGGGACCCACTCCCAGCAGGTTCTGCTTCATGGTGATGGAGGGAATGTCTTCATAAGGAGTTAGACTAATGGGCTCACAGGCCCAGCTCAGAAATGTCACGTTTATATCTTCAGTTCTCTGGGTCTCCGTTTACTTACTTCAAAGTGAGAGGATTGAACTAGATGATGTCTAAGGACCATCTAACCTTTGATATTCTAAGTCCATAAGATCCTCTGCAACTCTGGCATTCTGGATCCTAACTTGATCCTAAGGTCCTTTCTAGTTCTGATATTCTGTGTTCTAAGTCCCCTCTCAGCTCTGACCTCCTGGGTTCTAAGGGCCCTCCTGCCTCTGACCTCCTGAGTTCTAAGGGACCTCCCAGCTCTGACCTCCTGGGTTCTAAGAACCCTCCCAGCTCTGACATCCTGGGTTCTAAGGGTCCTCCCAGCTCTGACCTCCTGGGTTCTAAGTCCCCTCCCAGCTCTGACAGTCTGGGTTCTAAGGGCCCTCCTGCCTCTGACCTCCTGGGTTCTAAGTCCCCTCCCAGCTCTGACAGTGGGTTCTAAGGGCCCTCCTGCCTCTGACCTCCTGGGTTCTAAGTCCCCTCCCAGCTCTGACACCCTGGGTTCTAAGGGCCCTCCTGCCTCTGACCTCCTGGGTTCTGAGGGCCCTCCCAGCTCTGACATCCTGGGTTCTAAGTCCCCTCCCAGCTCTGACATCCTGGGTTCTAAGGGCCCTCCTGCCTCTGACCTCCTGGGTTCTAAGGGCCCTCCCAGCTCTGACCTTCTGGGTTCTAAGAGCCTTCCCAGCTCTGACATCCTGGGTTCTAAGGGTCCTCCCAACTCTGACCTCCTGGGTTCTAAGGGCCCTCCTGCCTCTGACCTCCTGGGTTCTAAGAACCCTCCCAGCTCTGACATCCTGGGTTCTAAGGGCCCTCCCAGCTCTGACCTCCTGGGTTCTAAGAACCCTCCCAGCTCTGACATCTTGGGTTCTAAGAACCCTCCCAGCTCTGACATCCCGGGGTTCTAAAGTTCCTCCCAGCTCTGACCTCCTGGGTTCTAAGGGCCCTCCCAGCTCTGACATCCTGGGTTCTAAG
>JAJPUD010000783.1:93223-127802 GCA_023553655.1 Myrmecobius fasciatus | reverse complement strand
CCTATCTGACCATGTCACCAACTCCTACCTCACTCACAAACTTGCAGTGGCTCTCTTTCATTTCTAGATAAACCACAAATTACAAATTAGCCTAGTTAAGACCTTCCCCAGTCTGGCTTGACTGATTAAGTGGGTAAAAGAATAAATGAAAGAATGAATGCTTATTCCAAAGTAGAATGAGTCTCACAGCTAGTTTTGGTATCTTGTTTGATGTCCGTATGGAATTTTTAAAAATATGATGCCATATTCCCCTTGGATGCCATAAGGGCTCAGGGAACAGAGCCTTGTGTCTCATTAAAGAAAATCAGCAGAAGTTGAGCCTCTAGGGCTGTACCAGACCCCAAGCTCTTGTCCTGATGGTGACCTAGGAATGGAGTGCAATCAGCAGGCAGTGCCTTCTGTGATATTTTCCCTTCTAGACAACCCGAGCCATGGATCTCTCTGTGACTCAGAGTAGAAGAGAGCCTGCTAAATTAGTTGACAATACTTCCCCTCTCGTTCTCATGTTCCTAGTTGTTCTATTGGTTGATCTCACAACATCTTGGTGGGATGTGGTCCAGGTATGCACTTAGAAATCCTTTCACTTGAGTCCAAAGGTTACCCAGGGAGGCACATTAGGCACGAGAAGCCCAGAAGGTGTCTTATCTAAATTGAACTGGATTTTGTTTTCTGACTGCCCCAGAAAGCAGGTTTGCCATTTTGATTGTGAAGGTTAAATAGGGTGTAAAATATTGAGGGATTTGGAGGGAACTCAATTAGTTAGAAAAGAGCTGGGCTCTATCTATGGCCTTGCCACAAATTCATTGGGATCTCTGGACAAGTTATTTCTCTGCTTTGGGAGAGTAGAAACAGAGAGATAAAGTGAGAAAAGAGAGACAGAGACAGAGAGAGAGAGAATGTGTATGTGTATGTAAAGGACTAAAATAGATGGATTGTAAAATCTTTTTAAGATCTAATATTCTATCTTCTAAAGGTCTTCCTAGAACTGACATTCTAGGTTCTAACATCCTTTCCAGTTAGAAAATTCTGTGTTCTAAGGCCTCTTTTAGCTCTGAAATTTTGGGTTCTAAGGCCCCTCCCAGATCTGACATTCTGGGTTTTTCCCTTAATTTCCACTTAATAGTATTTTTTCAATCATAAATGACTATAGTTTTTAACATTTACTTTTATAAGATTTTGATTTTTTTTCCTTTCTTCCCTCCTCACCACCCTTTCCAAGATGGCAAGCAATCAGATGTATGTTACACAGGTATAATCATATTAAATATATTTCCACATTACTTACATTCTGTTTAAAGGAGTTATGATATTTTAAGATCTAAGGTCCATTCAAGCTGTGATGTTCTATGTTCTAAAAACCCCTCCCAGTTCCAACATCCAGCTCTGACATCCTGGCTTCTAAGGGCCCTCCCAGCTCTGACATTCTGTGTTCTAAGATCCTTCCCACTTCTGACATCCTAGGTTCTAAGGGCCCTCCCAGCTCTGACATCCTGGGTTCTAAGGGCCCTGCCAGCTCTGACATCCTGGGTTCTAAGGGCCCTCCTAGCTCTGACATCCTAGGTTCTAAGGGCCCTCCCAGCTCTGACATCCTGGGTTCTAAGGGCCCTGCCAGTTCTGACATCCTGGGTTCTAAGGACCCTCCCAGCTCTGACATCCTGAGTTCTAAGGACCCTCCCAATCTATGTTCTAAGGGCCCTCCCAGCTCTGACATCCTGGGTTCTAAGGACCCTCATAGCTCTGACATCTTGTGTTCTAAGGCCCTCCCAGCTCTGACATCCTGGGCTCTAAGGCCCTTCCATGTCCTACATGCTAAAGCCTGCTTTAATAGAGGAAGCCAGAGTCTTGGAAGTGGAATCAGAAGACCTCTGTTCCATTTCTTAAGTCAAGCTCTAGCATTTGCCAACTATCTGACCTTGGACAAGTGAGTTAACCTCTCTGGGACCCAGATTCCTCATTTGTATAATGAGGTCAATGAGGAGGATTCTGAAGCCCTTTTCAACTCTAAAAAAACTGGGACTCTTGCCTGGTTCTGGAGTTCTCATTATACCAGTTTCCAACTTTCCTCTGTCTTTCCATCTTTCTCTCTTGGTACAAAGCAAAGCCCCAATAGAGTCGAGAGCCTCCTATAGAAATGACCCTTCCATTAGGATCAGTGGGAACTCTACATGAATATGATTATATATAAAATGTACATGTAGTACTTTGAGCCTGTAAATAATGATAATAATCATAACAGTTTCATATGAGGAGAAGGTTATAGAAAAAAGACCCTAAGTAAGAGAACCTGACTTCAGGAAGACTTTCTCCATCACTTATTCTGTGTCAGTCCACAAGCATTTATTAAGCCCCCACTAAGTGTCAGACAGTGTGCCAAGGGATGGGGGCAGAAAGAAAGACAAAAGGCAAGCCCATCTATCAAAGAGTTCACATTAGACTGGATATATACAAGATATTCAGGTGCCCAGATAAAGTACAAGATACAGACAGAGAAGATGGAAGGTAATTTCAAAAGGATAGGTCTAGATAAGTGGGGAAATCCTCCTACAGAAGATAAGATTTAATCCAAGTTTTAAAGGAAGACTCTAAAGGAAGTTGGAAGGGGATACAAAGAAGGAGAGCTTTCCAGGCATGGGGAATAATCAGTGAAAGGGGAAGAGCCTGGAGATGCAAGAAGGACAGTATCACTGGTGTGCAAAGCAAAACTGGAAAAGGAGGAAGGGCCAGGTTATAAAAGGGCTTTAAAAGTTAGAGATCATTTGATGGGGCAGCTAGGGAGTGCCATAGTGCATCATCGAACACTGGGCTTAGAATCAGGAAGATTCACAGCAAGCCACTTCACCTTGTTTGCCTCAGTTTCTCCCTCTGTAAAATGAGCAGAAGAAGGAAATGGCAAACCACGCCAGCATCTCTGCCAATAAAACCCCAAATGGGTCATGAAAAATTAAACACAACTAACATTTTCTATGCTTCAGCATCTAAGTAGAGTAACAGACAGAACGTTGAGTCTGGAATTAGGAAGACCTGAATACAAATCTAGATTTAGACACTTACCTGTCTTTCCCTCAGTTTCAAGTGCAAAAGGGGGATTATAAGAGCACTTACTGCTTCAGGCAGTTGTAAGAATGGAAGTCAGGAATTTTGGGGGGAGGGGTCTTTATGTACCCCAGACCTAGTACAATGCAAACCAATGGTACTTATTAAGTATTTATTATGTTACAGGCATTGTGATAAAACACTGGTAGGGAAATGGGGGAGACAAACAAAGGCAAAAACTCAATTCCTTTTTGCAGGAACTCATTTTCTAATTGCAACATACAAATTACTAGGAACACACGAGATATATGCAGAATATATCTAGTTTTTCAAAGGGAATCTGAAAGAAAAGGCTGGGAGGCCCAGAAAAGCAAAAGCAGAATCTTGAAGGAGAACATGGAAGTGAGAAGAGACAGAGCTGAGAGTAGGGTTGGAATGGCAGATTGAGCAAGGATAAGCTGAGGACTTCCAGTAAGGCAAAATAGCTGGACAGGCTTCATGGAAGGCAGACTAGAATTCAGCTATATTGGATGAGGACTTGTTGACCTAGAAAGAGCACCAGCTCTTCAGGACAAATTTAAGACATCTTAGAAGAATTCTGTGCTCTAAAAATGTTCATTTATTTTTCATCATTTTTATTTTTTAATTGTATATGTAATTTTAAATTTTCTCTCCCTCTTATTTCCCTTAGATTTTCCCCCACTGAGTAACATCAAAAAAGAAAAGGAAAACCCTGATATACACATATACAAGCAGAGAAAATTTCTTCATTAGCTAGTCCAAAAAAAAAACTGTGTCATGTTCTGCATTTTGTGTCTACCACCTCTTTGTCAATAGGTGGGTCTTCTGGTACCATGATTTATTGTTGCATTGATACAGTTTCAAGTCTTTCAGAATTATTTTCGTTTATAATATAGTTAGTGTATAATTGTACTCTCCTGGTACTGCTAGATCTAAGGAAATATATGACTTTTTCAGGATAGTTCCAAATTGTCTTCCAGAATGGCTGGACCAATTCCCAAATCTACCAATAATATATTGATGTTCCTAATTTCCCCACATTTGTCATTTTCCTTTTCTGTCATTTTTGTCAATATGATAAAGTACAATCTCAGAATTGCTATAATTTGCATTTCTCTGATTATTTAAAGCATTTTAAAAATATGGTTGTTGATAGCTTGATTTTTTTTCCTTCAAAAACTGCCCATTTATATCCTTTAATTATTTTTCTATTAAGGAATGGCTCGATTGCTTCCATATCATGAAAAACATGCTGTAAATATTTCCCCCAGTTACTTGTTTGTTTCACTTCTAATTTTAACTGCATTAGTTTTGTTTTGGGGAAAAAACTTTTAAATTTTAATCAAAACTGTCTCCTTTATCTTCTGTGATCCTTTCTCTCTCTTGTCTGGTCTTGAGTTCTTCCTGTATCCAGCCATGAAAGTTCAATTTCTTCTTTATTCCTCTAAATTATTTATGATGTCACTTATTTATACTAAATCATATCTCCATGTGGATTTTTTCTTGGTAGGAACTTGTGAAATGCTGGTCTATACTTGATTTCTGTCTGACTGCTTTCCAGTTTTCCTAGCAGTTTTTGTTGACTAATGAGACTTTACATCAGTAACTGAGGTCTTTGGGTTAATTGAACACAAGCTACTATGTTTGTTTACTTATGTATGTTGTGTACCTAATCTGTTCCACTGATCAACTTCTCTATTTTCTAACCAGCACCAAATTGTTTTGATGATTACCACTTTGTGGTATAGATCTGGTACCTCATTATTCTTAAGCACTAGTAAAAGCATCAATAAAATCCTTAAAACCTAAGGAAAGGAGTTCTACACACTCCTCTACCTCCACTGATATAAACGATATAAGGGCTTCTGAAGTTTAAAATGTATAAAACACATGGTCCATGGCCTGTGATCTTTTTATGAGCTGGGAAGTTCATTGATTAGATAAAGAAGGGAATACTTGATTGGTTAAGCAAATAAACTAATTATCTAACTTTGGGAACTTTAAATAGTGGAACAGATCTCATCAATTGGCTAGTCCAGTGGTGGAGAATTCCAATTCAAAAAGTGGAGCCAGACTTTTGAAAGAAAAATTTTCTCTTGGGAAGAAAGAGCTGAATTCTGTCTTTGTCTCTGTCTGTCTGTCTCTCTCCCTCCTTCTTCCCTTCCTCTCCTATTTCATATCCATTGACCACATCATTTAGAGAGACTAGTCTAGTAAGCAGACAATATATTCAGCTGATATTGAAGAGATGAAACAGGAAAGAGATAATTTCTCCAGAAAGGAGCTAACAGACAAATAAATAAAGAACTCCTCTATGGGAGAAAGAATTTCTACTACCAACAGTTGTGAGCGATTCTTTGCCATATCCATTTAATACATGTGTACCTCATTACCACCATCCTCTTAAGTTTGAACTCACTTTTCCTATAGATTTTGTGTGTATTTGTGAAAGAGCAAATTCCAGACTTTTAGCAGAAATGTTTTTGTAATTACTGTTCTTGCTATTTTGGCTCAGTAAATTCCTTTGTTATTAGCTAATTGAATCTATTTGCCAATGGTTGTTCACTAGCAGGATTTGTAGGCTACAGTAAATAGGAGTAGTCACCCACAGGGTAACCCCCAGTACCCTGAAAGTGGTAGTCACTGGCCTCTAAGTACCCAATCTGTGAATCTGAGTCCAAGTTCCTAGTAGTCTAGTCCCAAAAAGGTGCTATCACCAAAACCAAAATCCAAAAACAACATTAACATTCCATGGTATTCTAAAAGTAGAGGTATTCAGCTAGAAGTAGATAAGGTTTGGTCATCAGTCAAAAGCATTTATTAAGCACCTACTGTCTGCCAGACACAGATCCTCAGAGCTGAGATAGAAAAAACGGCAAAAGACAGTCATCCCTGCTTTCTTGAAGTTCACAGGCTAACAAGGGAGACTATGCAAACAACTACATGCAAAAAAAAATACAGGATAAACTTGAGATGATCATCAGAGGGAAAGCACTAGAATTAAGGCAGATTGGGAAAGGCTTCATGGAAAAGGTGGAATTTTAGTTGAGATTTAAAATAAGCAGGGAAATTAGGATGTGAAAATGAGGTAGGAGAGAATCCCAGGCAAAAAGGACAGGGGTCGGAGTCTCCAATTCTGAATCCAGCACTGTCCAATAAAACTAGGAGAAAGCAGAAAGCAGAGCAAAAGAAGTCCAGATCCCAGGTGTGACCCAAACCTTGCAGCTGTGTAACCCTGGACAAGGCATTTCAATCTTCCTGCCTCAACTTTCTTATCTGTAAAATGGGAATTATTATAGCTTCTTTTTAATAATAATAATGTTATTATTAAGATAGAATTAATAAATGAGATATTTGTAAAGTGCTTTCCCCTTCCTAGCTGGGGGCTTAACTCAGACCCTTCTACTCCCAACCCATCTTGAGATGTGAATCACTGACATTGGGAGGAGAGGGAAAGAAAAAAGAAATGAGGAAGAAATGGAGGAGAAAGCTAGATAGGAATCATTCGTTTCCCATTTCTCTGCTGCTTAAAGGTTCTCAAATGTCTTTCCAATAACCCAGGGAGCTTTTGTGCCAAGATGACTGTACCTAGTGTTTAAATCGAGGAACTTGTTCTTAGATCTCTTGGCCTACCAGTTCTAAAGCTTTCCAGCACCCTCCTCAGTAACCCTTACTAATTATCTCTGCATTTTCAGAGTCCCTTCATTTAAATTATTCTAGGGGCTTAATTTCCACTCCCCTAAATTCTCTTTGAGCCAGAGACTAGATCACCAAGCAATTATAACTTAAAAGACACTTAAAAATCACCTGTTAACATCTAGGGAAAGAATCTGGTAATAACAGTAAGGAGTTTTGAAATATGCATAAATATCAATTCTGGTGGACGTGATTCTTCAACAGTGAGATGATTCAGGCCAGTTCCAATGATCCTGTGATGATGAGAGCCATCTGCATCCAGAGAAAGGACCTTGGGAACTGACTGTGGATCACAACATAGCATTTTCACTTTTTTGTTGTTGTTTGCTTGACTTTTGTTTTCTTTTTCATTTTTTTCCTTTTTGATCTGATTTTGCTTGTGCAGCAAGGTAATTGTGGAAATATGGATAGAGGAATTGCACATGTTTAATATAGATTGGATTATTTGCCATCTAGGAGAGGAGTGGGGGAAGGGAGGGAGAAAAAAGAAAAAGAAAAAAGCAATATGCATATGATCTCACAAGATTGTAAGAAGGAGGAATGGGGGTGTGTGTGGAAGTTTATAGAAGTACTGTATCCAGTGGAGTAGGTGGTAAGTGTTAGGAGAAGGGGAAAAGTCTGTAGAAGCACATTCAGTGCTGGGACCATTTTGGGAAGAACATTGACAAACTAAAACGCATCTTCAGAAGAGTGACCAGGAGAGTGAAGTTGATGGAGGGCCTCAAGATCATACCATGGGAGGATTTACTAAAGGAACTGGGACTAATTGGTTAATAGAAGAAAAGACTGAGAGGAATATGATAGATTAGACATGTTCTTAGCTAGAATTTTAGGCAATTAGGCCAAGCAGTAGATAAAACACAGATTTGGAATCTGGAAAATCTGAGTCCAAATCCTCCTATCTTAAGAGAGTAGCTGTGTGACTCTGAACAAGGCATCTCAATCTGCCTGCCTCAGTTTTCTTACCTGTAAAATGGGAATTGTTATAGCTTCTTTTAAATAATAATGATAAGCTATTATTATGATAGAATTAATACCTCCTAGAAATGTTATAAAGATCAAATGAGATAATATTTGTAAAGTGCTTTGCAAAACTTCAAGTACTATATAAATGGTAGTTATTATTATTGGCCCAACATGACAAAACCAGGAGCAATGACTGGAAGTTATGGAGAGGAAGATTTTAGCTTGGGATAAGGAAAAATTTCCCAAGAATTAGCACTGTCTCAAATGGACTGCTACCTCAGGAGTTAGCAGGTTCAAATTTCCAGTTGTTTCCTTGTATCTGACTCTCTGTAACTCCATTTGGGATTTTCTCAGCAAAGATACTAGTAGCTTGTCATTTGCTTCTCCAGCTCATTTTACAGATATGGAAACTGGGGCAGACAGGATGAAGTGACCTGCTCAGGGTCATACAGCTAATAAGTGTCTGAACTATCTTCCTAATTCCAAGTCAAGTGCTCTGTGCACTATGGGGTCACATAGCTTCCCAGATAGCATAACATGTGCAAACAAGAGATAAAGAGAGAAATGTGTAGATGTGTATATATATGTTTATGTATGCATTTTGTGTGTATATATTATATAGAAAGAGACAGAGACAGAGACAGAAGACAGAGAGACAGAGAGAAAGGAGGGAGGGAGAGGGAAAGGGAGAAAAAAGGAGGGAAGGAGGGAGAGAGGGGAGAGACAGACAGAGACAGACAGAGACAGAGAAAGAGAGAGACAGAGAGAGACAAAAAGAGAGACAAAGAAAAGGAGGGATGGAGGAAAGGAGAGAGATGGAGGGAAGGGAGGAAGAGAAAGCTATGGAGGAAAGGAGAGAGAGACAGACAGATAGACAGTCAGAAAGGCTTAGAACTCAGAGGAAAGAAACTAGCATTAAGGGGGACCAGGAAAGGCTTCTTGCAGGTGGGATTTTAGCTGAGACTTGAAGGAAGACAGGAGGTGAAGTTGAAAAGTGAGAGCATTTCAGACAAAGGGGCAGCCAGAGAAAATGCCCTGAGTCAGGGGATGGAGCATCTTATGTAAGGAACAGTAGTAAGGACAGTGTCATAAGATTGAAGAATACATGTTGGAACATAAGGTGAAATAAGACTAGAAAAGTGGGAAGGGGGGCCAAGTTATGAAGGGTTTGAAACACTAATCAGAGATTTGATTGTGGAGGTGATGGGGAGTCACTGGAGTTCATTGAGTGTGTTTGGGGAGGGAGGTGATATGGTCCAATCTGTGCTTTGGGAAGACTACTTTAGTGACTGAATGGGGAGAACTTGAAGCAGACAGCCCCTCCAATAGTTACCGCAGTGGTCCAGATGTGATGTGATGGAGGTCAACACTAGAATGGCAGCACTAGTGGAGGAGAGAAAGGGACAAATTCAAGATTGCCAAAATGAAATCAACAGGCATTGGCAATGGGTTGGCTATGGAGGGCAATAAGACAGTGAGGAGTCAGCTGAGGAAGACAGCTACCTTGTGAGTCTGAGGAGCTGGGAGGATAGTAGTGCCCTTAAGGGAAGCTGGGATATTGATATAAGTAGTTGGGTTGACAAACTCAAGACCATCCTTGGAAAGGAAGGCACATCCTATGGATGCCTCAGAAACACTTGTTCCTTCCTATGGAGAGGTGGGGGGCACCCTAGGTCCCCCCATTTCTGGGGTCAGAATAAGGGAACTGGGTTTCTAAGCTGGACTCAACCACATTCAACAAGTGCAGGATGCATCTGCTATTTAAAGGAACGCTCTGATGAATGCTGTGCTGTGGTTAATCGGTTCCATTAAAACACGTTAGATGAAAAAATATTAGAGGATGCACTTGGGTCCATAGGAACTATATTACAAATGTAAGAGATCTTCCCAGATGGCCAAAATTCAGTCTGTAAAACCTTCAATTAGGTCTTGACCCGAGACAATAAAGTTTTAAAGGTAATATAGACCCCAATAATTTCTCCATCCCTAGCCCCTCAAGATAGATTGGGAAAAGGAAGAAGGAAGAAGGAGCAAGCATTTATTAAATACCTACTTTGTGCCACATACTGTGCTAATCGTATTTGATTCTCATAAAAATCCTGCAAGGCAGGTGCTGTTATTATCCCCATTTTATAGTTGAGGAAACTGAGGCAAAGGGAAGTGCATGGAATTGCTTAAAATCACGGTGTCTGCGGCTAGATTTAAATTCAGGTGTTCCTGCGACTCCCCACTTTCTACCAAGAAGGTATGAGTTCAAATCCCCCTTTAATCTCATTTTAGCTATGTGACCCCGGGCAAATCATTTAAATGTCTGCCTCAGTTTCCTCACCTGTAAAGTGGGAATAATAGCAGTACCTCGCTTTTAAGTAAGATTGTTGTGAGGAGGAAATGAGATGCAAAGAGCTCTGCAAATCCCCAAATGCTATAGAAATGTTAGCTATTATTATCATGATTACTCTAATGAGTCACTTCCTTCTTCTTGGCACTGTGCAATGAACGCCAAGAATGCATCAGGGTCAGTGGGGGCAGAGCACTGAGAGAAGCCCAGGGGCGTTTATAGCTGCTAATAACCAGCCTGGGCTGGAGGGGCTCTGGGCACAAAACAGGCTGATCTGGCCGGTGGCAAGCATGGGGCTGGCACAGGCTGCAGCGTATGTGCCCGAGACTGCTCGGGACACAGGATGAGACCCATCTCCCCAGGAAAACTTGGGGCCGTCAAGTAGGCTGCCATGTGGACCCAGCTGTGTGCTGCTTGCTGGGGACTGTCCCCAGGAGCAGGGCACGCTCTGCTCTCCAGCAGTGCCTTCCAGAGAGTGAGGGGTGCAGAGCTGCCCACGCTGTGCCATGGGCTTCTGTGGACAGACTGAGGCTGCTGCCAGCCCTGGGTCATGGGCTCAGCTCCCTAGGAGGGCAGAAGGTCTCAGCTGTCCCTTGTCCCCATCCCACACATCCCTAGCAAGCTACAGTGACCCAGCCTAAACATTCTGGGGTCAGTCGTCCTTGCTTGGTACCAGACATCACTGCCACAAACAGCCACCTGACAACATTTAATTATTAAGCCTCAGCTGGCACATTTGCCAGGTAGCCAGAATGTCAAACAGCCCTCATTTAGCATCCACATTAGCATATTCATGGCTGTCCCAAGACAGCAGGGAGCAGGGAGGGAATGGAAAGAGACTTACACCTGGAGTCTGGAAACCTGGGAGGGGAATCCAGTACTTAACCCAGTGGCTGGAACATAGTAGGTGCTTAATAAATGCTTTTTGACTGATTGAATCCGTTAGCCTTCAGCCCTTGATAGTTATATGCCCTCTCTGGGCATCAGTACTGTTTACAGAGAATTCTGCTCCTGGCAAACAAGATATGTTCCCGGATCATAGATTTAGAGCTGGAAGGAGCTTTGGAAGCCATTGGACAAATCCTAAAGAAACATGGGCTGTTATTAAGTGCTGATTGTTTATAGAGAATTCTGCTCCTGGCAAACAAGATATGTTCCTGGATCAGAGATTTAGAGCTGGAAGGGGCTTTGGACAAATCCTAAAAAAAAAAAGTGGGCTGTTATTAAGTGCCTACTGTTTACAGAGAATTCTGCTCCTGGCAAATAAGACAGAACACATTTCTAAGATCATGGACTTATAGCTAGAAGGAACTTTAGAAGCTCCTGAGTCCAACTTCCTTTTTTTTCTTTTGGAGGAAATCTGGGTTCAATGATTTGCCTGGGTTCACACAGCTAGTTAGTATCTGAGTCTAGATTTGAATTCAGTTCCTTCTGCCTCCAGGTCCCCTGTTAAATGATTTCTTTTAAAAGAAGAAAAAAAAATAGAGCATCATCCCTGAAGTCAGGAGGACCTGAGTTCAAATTTGGTCTCAGAGACTTAACATTTCCTAGCTGTATGACCCTGGGCAAGTCACTTAACCCCAACTGCCTCAGCAAAAAGAAAAAAAAAAGAGGAAACTGACTTTCCTAAAATCACATAGCTACTAATTCTCATCCCATCTTTGTGACTCCCACTCCAGCTTTCTCCTCCAGACCTGCCTATCCTCAAGGAACTTACATTCTTTTTTTTGCTAAGGCAATTGGGGTTAAGTGACTTGCCCAGGGTCATGCAGCTAGGACATGTTAAGTGTCTGAGGCCAAATTTGAACTCAGATCCTCCTGACTCCAGGACCAGCATTCTATCCACTATGCCATCTAGATGCCCCGGAATTTACATTCTTGTAGGAACGTACAGCACATACAAAATCACTATTAAAAAGAAGTATTAGAATAGTAACAGCTGCCATTTAGATACCACTTTAAGACTTACAACACATTTTATAGACATTATCCCCTTTAAACCTCATAGCAATTCTATGAGAAAAATGCTATTATCCCCATTATACAGGTGAGAAAACTGAGACTGGGGAAGACAGGGTTCAATCAGAACCCAGTATGCAAATAAAGGAGACACAAATGATGGATTGAGACAGAAAAAAAAAAAAAAACATCTCTGCTGAGAGGTAAAAGCCAGAGTTGGCTTCCAGAGGGAATTAATTAGCATTGGAACTGGGCCTTGGAGAACCAGCAAGATTGTACCAACTGGAACTAGGGAGATGGGGAGGAGGGAGGGTGGACCAAAGTGTGTCAGAGCCAGAAGCGGCCTTTAAGCCTGGTAGCCCAATGCAAGAGACGGGAAAATAGCTAAGGATGCTTGGGCTGGGGATTGGGCTGGCTGGGGCATAGAACACTTAAGGGGAGCAGTCGGGGGTGAGGTTGGAGGATGCCGGATTGAAGATGGTTCTGAAGGCTGAGCTAAGGAGGCCACTCTTCATAGAGAGCTGTCGAGGGGTTCTGGGCCCAAGAGTGCCCTCTGTCCCTTGGCACGTCTTTGCCTCAGATGGACTTTAGAGTCTCCCTTCCCCCACTGTCCCCTGCTCCTCTTGACCAGGAAAAAGAATAACCTTCCAGCCAGTTGTTTTTATCCACCCCAGCGCCTCCAGGAATTAATGATGCTGCCAGGGTTTCTGTGACCAATCCTCTTAGCAAAGGGAAACCCGCCAGGCTGAGCAACGTGGCCTCCAGAAAAACACTTAGGGGGATGGCCTGGGGGAGGAGCTTGTGACTGTAGAATTCCCAGAGCCTCTCCTGATGGCTTGGTTTAATTGCAGGAGGTGACCCACAAAGTGCCCTCCTCTGCCCAGGCCAGTCTTGGGTCCCTCCCCCAAAGTTGGGCCAGGGACACATTTGCCACAGGGTAACAACGGGAATGATCCAGAAAGTGAATTTTTGAAAATCACCCAGCCTTCTGCAGCAGGGTTTTTTGGCCATTGATCATTCTTTGAGAGACACAGAAGCCTGGACAGATGAGACACAGTCATTTCCATGTGGCTCAGAATTTCTCTGCCGTGGTGAAGGGGAAGAACACTGGCGCAGGAAGACAGATCTGGCTCTGCCACTGATTAGTCTGAGCGACTGAGTTACCTCAGTTGTAAAATGAAACAATTAGGGGACTTTTCCTGTTAGGAGGTTGGGGGTTCTAGCATTCTTTAATCTAACAGATTTAGTCCCCTAGGGCCCTTTTGCTCTAATAAT
Organism: Myrmecobius fasciatus; assembly: GCA_023553655.1. Lineage (NCBI taxonomy): Eukaryota > Metazoa > Chordata > Mammalia > Dasyuromorphia > Myrmecobiidae > Myrmecobius > Myrmecobius fasciatus. The sequence continues at coordinate 114,514 of JAJPUD010000783.1, read as the reverse complement.
ATTGCAGATTTTAAGTCCCCCATCTCTGACTTCCTGGGTTCTAAGGGCCCTCCCAGCTCTGACATCCAAGGTTCTAAGGGCCCTCCCAGCTCTGACCTCCTGGGTTCTAAGGGCCCTCCCAGCTCTGACCTCCTGGTTCTAAGGGCCCTCCCAGCTCTGACATCGTGGGTTCTAAGGGCCTTCCCAGCTCTGACATCCTGGGTTCTAAGGGCCCTCCCAGCTCTGACATCCAAGGTTCTAAGGCCCTCCCAGCTCTGACATCCTGGGTTCTAAGGGCCCTCCCAGCTCTGACATCCAAGGTTCTAAGGATCCTCCCAGCTCTGACCTCCTGGGTTCTAAGGGCCCTCCCAGCTCTGACTTCCTGGGTTCTAAGGGTTTTCCCAGCTCTGACCTCCTGGGTTCTAAGGGCCCTCCCAGCTCTGACATTCTGGGTTCTAAGGGCCCTCCCAGCTCTGACCTCCTGGGTTCTAAGGGCCCTCCCAGCTCTGACCTCCTGTGCTTTAACACTACTGCCAACTCCAACAAACCTTATTCTGGCAGTCCGTAGCTCTCATATTATCACATTTTCAGCGGGCTGTTCCTGAAGCACATTTATTCTCTGGATCGTGTAAAATCACTCCCTTAAGGCTGACTGTACAAGGGGGATAATGGTCATCCTGTAAGAATGTCCAGGATCCTATGAATAGATTTTGAGGGGGGGTTAGGAGGCTCCACAAGGAAGGTGGGTAGGTGAGCTTGGGGAGAAGAGAACAGACTGGGGGGCACAGGAACACTGGCCAGGAGGAACGCTAACAGGACGTACATTGACTCTACACGCACTCTCCAAGCTCTGCTGGCAATCACAGCGGGGGTGCCCTCCATGGCCTGGAGAAGAAGCCTGAGTCCACGAAGGCCCGAAGGAGGCAGATGATGATTCAGTGCTGGAGCTCTATGGGGAGGCTGCCACAGAGCCAAGCATTGATTAGCGTGTGGACGGGGGCCAAGCAGACTTGGAGGTCTAATGGCAAGAGGAACAATGATTATGAGCAGGGAAAAATGAAAAGGAACTGGAAAGGTCTTAGTCCTTCCCCAGGAAACAAGAAATTTCTGAGACAGCTGCATAGAGAGCCTGGTCCTGACTGGGGCAAGATCTGGCACTGGGGGTGCCATGCTCTGCCCTGGACTATTCCAGTAGGTTCTCTGCTGGACGGACGTGTCCTGGTTTGGTAAGTCCTGGGGAGTCATCGACTATGGCAACTTCATGTTCTACACCCCCAGTCTGTCCTCTGCTCCCCCAGCCTGACCTCTGCTTCCCCAGTCTGTCCTCTGCCCCCCACCCTCTGTCCTCTGCTCCCTCAGCCTGTGCTATGCTCCCTCAGGCTGACCTCTGCCCCCCAGCCTGTCCTCTGCCCCCCAGTCTGTTCTCTGTCCCCCCAGTCTGTTCTCTGTCCCCCCAGCCTATACTCTGCCCCCCAGTCCTCTAACCCCTAGTCTGTCCTCTGCCCCCAGCCTGTCCTTTGCTCCCCCAGTCTGTCCTCTGTCCCCCAGTCTGTCTTCTGCCCCCTAGGTCTGTCCTCTGCCCCCCAGCCTGTCCTTTGCCCCCCAGTCTGTCCTCTGTCCCCCAGTCTGTCTTCTGCCCCCCCAATCTGACCTCTGCCCCCCAGCCTGACCTGTAGTCTGACCAGACTGTCATTGACCCGCCACACCAGCCTGTGTTGACAGCAGTCACCAAAAGCCTTGTTTTGGAAGCCAGCCCCAATTTCTTCATGTAGCAGCAGCTCCTGATGATGGGCAGCTTGTAGTGAGTTTCCGTCACGTGTCCTGAACATTCCTGCATTCTAAAACTCCTTATGGCTCTGCTAAGTTCTAAGGTGCAAAGTTCTAGGGTGCAAAGTTCTAAGGTGCTAAGTTCTAAGATGCCTTCCCTCTCCGATATTTTGCATTAATCACAGCTAACATTTACTTTCAGATTTATAACACACTTTAAAAATACTCCTGCATTTACTTCTTACAACAACCTTGGGAGATAACTTATTTTTATTCCCATTTCACAGATGAGGAAACTTAAGGCAGACAGGCTAAGTGACTTGCCCAGATTTGAATCTGGGTCTTCCTACTTCATGTCCACTACTCTTTCCACCAGAGCACCTAAAGTGCTTCTACACTCTAATTTTCCCCCTTTCTCCTTTTCCTGATGGTTTCAGAGTCTCTGACATTCAGTGCTCTAAGATCCCACTGAGTTCTGACATTCTATGTTCTAAGCCCTCCCACCCTAAAATAAGCTCCCTTTGGGCTTTCTTCTCCAACTGGGGACTCTGGTTCACCATTTCTAGTGGGATTCTTCCATCTAGACCCAGAAATATTAAGTGGTTTGCCCAAAATCATAAGATAGCAAGTGATCAAAGCACGATTTGAATCCAGGTCCCAGGATCATAGGGTATCCAGTGTACCTCCCTCATTTCTGAGCTGGGAAGCTGTGACTTATTCAAGTCACTCAGCTGGTCAATGGCAGTGACTGCCAGTCACCAAACTGGCCGGAAGTCCCGGGCTCCTGTCCTCATGGTGGGGTTCCTGAGGGCTGAAAGGAGAAATCCCAGTGAGGGGCAGTATGGTGGAAAGAGTTCTGAATTAGAAGTCAAAAGCCCCAGAATCAGGCCCAGGTTTGCCACAAGGTCACTGTGGGACCTAAGGGAGTCACTCTCCTCATCAGGGGCCTTAGTCTTCCTCATCTGTCAAATGGGGCTGGACCTGGAACCTCCCTTCCAATCCAATAGTCTTCAGTGATTGCACATCTTCCTACCTCTCACCTAGCCTTAATCACTGAATACCCATTCAGCAATTAGCTAAAAAGGGCAAGGTCTCCCGGGTCCAGTCCTCCTGATGTATATCTGGTCATGGACCCTGATGGCTCTGGAGGGGAAAATAAGGCAGGTGCCCTTGTCCAGCCCTCCCTCACTTCAATCCAACTCACCTGATGTCATGGTCGCCTCCCTGATGTCCCTTAGAACCCAGGAGGTCAGAGCTGGGAGGGACCTTAGAACCCAGGAGGTCAGAGCTGGGAGGGCCCTTAGAACCCAGGAGGTCAGAGCTGGGAGGGACCTTAGAACCCAGGAGGTCAGAGCTGGGAGGATCCTTAGAACCCAGGATGTCAGAGTTGGGAAGGCCCTTAGAACCCAGGAGGTCAGAGCTGGGAGGGCCCTTAGAACCCAGGAGGTCAGAGCTGGGAGGGCCCTTAGAACCCAGGAGGTCAGAGTTGGGAGGGCTCTTAGAACCCAGAATAGTAGAGCTACAAGACTTTGGAGGTCTTATACAGCATCTTGAGACCAGCTAATACAACCCTTAGGTTTGGTGGAGGGGGAAATCGAGGCCCGGCGACAGCAAGATTGTGCATCACAAAGTGGGCCGAGCAGCTCTCTGGGCAGCAGACACTGAGCAGCCGAGCCCAGTTTCCCAGGCTTGGTGGGGGGACGGCACCAGCCACGTTTTGGATGTACCAAGAGCTAAGCCAAGTGTCTACCTCCGATGGCAGCACCAAGCCATTTATAACAGCAGCAAATACACATCAGAGCCAAAGAGAAGGCGGCTTCTCAGCTCCAAAGAAAACAGCTCCATTCCCCACGACCGGACCCCCAGGAGCATTCTCCGATCTTTCCAGATGAGCGCCAGTTCCCGAGATGCTGGAGGGCGCTCCCAACAAGCACACTGCTGAATGCTCAGAGAACCCATGATTTTTCAGCCTCGGTGAAATCTTCCAAATGAGCCTCAAACGCTGACTTCAGGCCCTCTTGTCTTCAGAGTCACAGAGCGACTCATTTTGTCAAAGCACAGATAATTAAATGGCGATTATAATTAACTGAGCAGGGGCAGAGCTATTCCAACGCCTTGGGACAGAACTTTGACGGGCCTGATTGGTCTCCGGGTCCCAGTGTCTTCAGCTGCAAAATGGGCATCACGTCCCCTGCCTTCTATCTCCATCCCCACTCTCTATTCTTGAATCAAATGAAATAAAGGATGAGAAAGGTCTTTGTAAACTTTAAAGTGCAAATAAATGTCTCATCAAATTTAAAGCTCTCTCTATGTGTTGGGTTTTTATTATGTTATTATTAGACATTGTTATTCTATGACAAACTGGTTATATATCAAATTCTCAAGGGCTCGAGGCTTCAGCCTGCTGATGTGTACAATGCCTTAGAACACTGTGGGAGCTCAATAAATATCAAATATCTACCATGGTTTCCCAAGGTTCGCTAATCCAGGGATCCCTGATTTTTGTGTGAAGAGGGGTCCTAGCATCACTGGATAAGGAAGATGTATTCGAGGGATTACAGATGTTTTTGAGCAGATGTGGGAGTGGGGAATCTCTCTCCCCATGGGGAATGTTGGTAAATGATGGGGCAAAACAGTGGGAGGAAGGTCAAGATTGAGGATAGGACCTGCATACAAATGCATGTACCACAAAGCAGGGCATCTTGGGTGCAAAGGGCAGATTCAGACAAAGCACTCCAGGAAAATGTGAGGAGAGATCTCTTTTAGTGGTTATCATCAGGGAAGACTTTCTGAGCAAACATGTGCTTGAGCTGAGCCTTGGGGAAAAGCAGAACCATGAACAGACTCCAAGGTACCTTCTATAGCTCTAAAATCTACCAAACATTAATCTAAGGGGCATGGCAGAAGCAAGAAGCTTAGAACTCCACCCCAAGAGGTCTCTAGAGCTATGGACTGGAGGACCCTGTCAATCAGCATCTCTAGCCTGGACCCTTTGACAACCTTAACTTCTCAGGAAATCAATTCCTTCACAGAACTGACCTACAAGTATGCTGCCTTAGGCATGAATCCTTACAAAGCTGTAGCAGGGAAGGAATGGGTGGGAACCTCAAATTCCCAGCTCCTCACAATTGGTGTGAGAGACCAATATCTCCTATTATATCCACAAAAGCTTGGATTCGGGGCGGCTAGGTGGCGCAGTGAATAGAGTACCAATTCTGAAATCAGGAGGACCTCAGTTCAAATCTGGTTTCAGATACTTAACACTTCTTAGCTGTATGACTCTGCGCAAGTCACTTAACCCCAATTGCTTCAGGAAAAAAAAACGAAACAACAACAACCAAAAAAAACTTGGATTCCAAGGTTAGGAGAGCCACAGTTTAGCACAGTAACTATAAAGTCCCCATCTAGTTAGTCTCAAAGCTTCCCCAGGGAGATTAGTCTCTAGAAGGTAGATCAGTCTCTAGATGAATAGTTCCCAACATACCCTATCTCTTGCCAGATACTTTGACAAATAATGGAAAAGGAATGTGATTGATATGGAAGTGAAGCCCAACAATGTTCCTGTTTTTGGAAAAAGGAAGAGAATGAAGTCTTTGAAATCTAGGTTGGTAAGGTTGACTTTGATTCCTGGTAAAATTCTACAAAGTTTTATTAAAAGGATGGTCTATGTGTATTTAGAAAAGGAAGCAGTATTTGCAAAGAGTCTACATTTGTTCATCAAGAATAGGTTACGACATATGAAAAGGTGCTCTAAATCACTACTGATCAGAGAAATGCAAATTAAGACAACTCTGAGATACCACTACACACTTGTCAGATTGGCTAAGATGACAAGAAAAGATATTAATGAATGTTGGAGGGGATGTGGGAAAACTGGGACACTGATACATTGTTGGTGGAATTATGAATGGATCCAGCCATTCTGGAGAGCAATTTGGAACTATGCTCAAAAAGTTATCAAACTGTGCATACCCTTTGACCCAGCAGTGTTTCTATTGGGCTTATATCCCAAAGAGATCTTAAAGGAGGGAAAGGGCCCCACATGTGCAAAAATGTTTGTGGCAGCCCTTTTTGTAGTGGCTAGAAACTGGAAACTGAATGGATGCCCATCAGTTGGAGAATGGCTGAATAAGATATGGTATATGATTGTTATGGAATATTATTATTCTGTAAGAAACAACAAACAAGATGATTTCAGAGAGGCCCGGAGAGACTTACATGAACTGATGCAGAGAGAAATGAGCAGAACCAGTAGATCATTATACATGGCAATAGCAAGATAATACGATGATCGATTCTGATGGACACAATTAGATGATTCAGACCAGTTCCAATGATCTTGTGATGAAGAGAGCCATCTACACCCAGAGGGAGATGTGTAGGCACTGAATGTGGACCACAACATAGCATTTTCACTCTTTTGTTGTTGTTTGCTTGCATTTTTAATTTTCTTTTCCATTTTTTCCCTTTTTGATCTGATTTTTCAGCATATTTGAGGAAATATGTATAGAAGAATTGCACGTTTAACATATATTATACTTGCCGTATAGGGGCAAGTATAGGGGAGGAAGCAGGGGAAGGGAGGGAAAAAATTAGAACATAAGGTTTTATAAGGGTGAATGTTGAAAATTATCCATGTTTATATTTTGAAAATAAAAAACTTTAATTTAAAAAAAAAAAGAAAATGGGTTGATAGGGGGACAACCTGAGTATTCCATTGCTATCCTTATAAAGTCAGGAGAAAAATGAAAAGGACTTTCAGCACATTGGGTAGACTCTATTATGATGAATTCTAGGGAGGATCAGTACAAAAGTCATAGGGAGTGGGTAGGAATAAATAGATTGCAATCTGCATCACTGGAGGGAACAAATTGATGAGATCACAGACCCATGGAAGATTTGAATAAGCAATCAGTGCAATGGCATTAACAGAGTAGATTTCAGCATGGCATCTGACAAAAATCTCATAAGACAGCTTTCTGGACAAGATGAGAAGATGTGGGCATAGTTAGGTGAATTTGGAATTAATAGAATAATTGTTCCTGGTCCTGGGCCATTCCTTTATTTTTTTTTCATTTGCCAAAGCCTTGGGTGAAAGCAGAAATGATAGACTTATCTGTTTGGTAGCTGATGCATCTCCTTATAGGCTCCTGCCCTTTTCCCTTTCTACCCTTCTGCCTCTCTCTAATAATGTATTAGAAAGAGTATAGGAACAGAGTCCTGTCCCTGGAGAGGACTTTAGGAAATCATTTTACCTAGGTAGGCCCCATTTGTAAAGTAAGGAGGCTGGACTACATTACAACTTTGAGGTTCCTTTCAGCCAGTTCTAAGATCTGATCATTTCTAGGCAGGGATGCTCGGAAAATAGCCCAGAGCACCTTAGCTGGAAGGTCTAGAGCCTCTCCTTTGCTAACTTGTTTCAGCATCTCGGAAGTCATAATTAATTGGAAATCTCACGCCATGCCGGGAAAATTCATGCCAGGATTTTTTCGACATGTCAGGTTGACTGTGCTATCAAAACCTTGTCATGTCTCTGCTGAGTACACTCTGTCTTCCCTTCTCTGTTGAGATAGTCCAAGCTCAGCACACATAATGCATTCTGCCAGAGGAGACTTCACAACTTTTCACTACCGAGTGAGCCCAAACCGAAATCACAGAAGGCCTTGGGGGCCCCTGCCGGGATCCCAACAGCCCACTATCACAGGCTGCCTTCTGTCCCAGCTCAGCAAGGCCAAACTGCTGCCAGTTCTAAGAAATGGTCTCAGAGACAAAAACACCTCATCCCAGTTTGGACAAGGGAAGGAGCATCAGCTGCCCATGACTCTATCAAGGAGCAACACATGAGAGGCTGGAAGAAGAGGCCTGTAAATATCATCTTTCATTTTACAGAAAGAGAAACTGAGGCTGGAAGATATGAAGCATGAGAAGCTGGAAGAAGAGTCCTGTAAATATCATCTCTCATTTTACAGAAAGAGAAACTGAGGCTGGAAAGTATCAAGTATGAGAGGCTGGAAGAAGAACCTTGTAACTATCTTCTTTCATTTTACAGAAAGAGAAACTGAGGGTGAAAGATATGAAGCATGAGAAGCTGGAAGAAGAGTCCTGTAAATATCTTCTCTCATTTTACAGAAAGAGAAACTGAGGCTGGAAGATATGAAGTATTTTGTTGATAGGGTCATGGACTTAGAACTGGGCTGGACTCTGAAATCTCTTTTTACTGATGAGGAATTTGAGGTCCAGAGAGAGGGAAGTTGTAATAGAAATCAGAATTTGAAGGCAGGCCCTCTGGAGGCATCAAGGCACAGTAGGAAGATACTGGCTTTGGAACTAGAGGATCCGAGTTCAAATCTCACTTCTGACCTTTCTACCTGTGGGACCTTGGACAAATGCTTTGATTTTATTCTTTTATAGAATGAGTAGAGTAGATTCAACGACATCTGGATTTTTGTTTATTTCTTGGTTTATATCAAGCCATTTTGGGGATCTTTATCCTTTTCCCTTTCCCCCTACAATGTCAATGTGTGGTTCAGAACAAGTCACAACCCCTTGGAACCTTAGTTTCTTTGTCTATATAAAGGAATGATTCATATTTGCATTACTGAAGCAACTTTGGGGACTTGGATGGATTTTACTGAACAGAACATTGAGCAGAAAAGCAGCTGGCTGTTATTACTACCATATTTTACCTTTGAAGTATCATGGCAGACCTGGATTTGAATCTTACCTCAACTTTCTGGGTCTTAGTTTCCTTATCTGTAAAATGAGAGGGTTGGACTTGATGGTCTCTAAGGTCTCTTTTAGCCCTATCTATGATTTAAAGAGTCTATTGATAGACAAGGGTCTCTTTCAGCTACATCTGCTCTCACAGAGAACCACCAATCAATGAGATTGCATGGAAATGTGGAAATTTCTAAGAAAGAAGGTGCTTGGAGGACGAGAGGAATAGGGGTGTCTTGAGCAGAATCAGCCTAAGAAAGAAAGTCTGCCCCCCAATCCAATCCAGACAGCTTTTCTGGACTACTGGGATGTCCCACCCCAACAGGGATTCTAGGAGCTGGTGAAGCCCTAGACAGGAGGGAAACAGTGTAACTGTTACTATTACTCCTGCTATTGTTATTACTCCTGTTAGTATGGAACTGTTATTATTACTTCTGCTACTGTTATTACTCCTGTTAGTATGAATCATACAAGGGGCAGGACTGAAGGTGTCCACCCCATGTAACAAACCTTCCAGTCAGACCTTGACACTCAGGATTGTTCGCTGCTAACAATTCCTTCCCTCACCCTAGCTCTTTCCTTAGGGAGAGAAAGGTGGAAAGAAAATTCAATCTAAATTCCTGGAACTCTAAATTCAAATACCAGTTTTGCTACTTATTATATGTGTGATCTCTGATCATTGAACCTGTCTGAACCTCTGTTTCCTGGAGTTGGGAAGAACTGAGTTCAAATAATTTATTCTTGCTGTCCCCCGTGACTGGAACACTGTCTCTCCTCCATTTCAACTACTGACTTCCCTGACTTTAAGTCCCAACTAAAATTCCTCCTTCTACAGGAAGTCTTTCCCAATCCTTTTTAATGTCAGTGCCTTTCCTCTGCTAATTATTTCTTACTTATCCTATATATAGCTTGCTTTTTGCACAAATTTGATTTTTTTCTCATTAGATTGTAAACTCTTTGAGTAAGAGGGACTATCTTTTTCCTCTTTCTGTATCTCTAGGGTTTAGCAAAGTGCCTGGCACATAGTAGGCACTTAATAAATGTTTGTTGAATTGAATTCAAATCCTACTTCATCCATTATACAAGCTGTGTGACCCTAAGCAAGTCATTTAACCTCTCTCTAATTTCAGTTTCCTCATATGTACAAAGGAGATAATAATAACATCTACTTCCCAAGGTTGTTAAAATAAAACAAGATAATATTTTTACTTTATAAACCATAAAACTATATATAAATATTAGTAATTATTCTTATCCTCATTATCATCATCATCATATTATTATTATACCTCAGGCCTATAATTCTATGATCTTTCCTTCCAGTCTTTATTTTAAGCCTCCCCCCACCAACACAAAGCCCCCCGCACTCCAGTCTCAGAGCCACCACAATACACCAAGCCCCACTCAACCTCTCCCCAGGTTTATTTCTATTCCTCCTAATTGTTCTTGCCACTTCCAATGTCTCCTTCCTCCAAGTCACACTGAACAGGCTGCCAGATGACTCTCCTTCACCTACAAGAGCCACTCCTGTCATTTTTGCTCAGAAAAAACCTTTTGATGCTTCATTAGTAGCCGGGTCAAATCCAAACCCCTTAGCCTGGCATTCAGATGTTACTGGCAGGAGCCCTCCATAACCAGTCTTTTTTAGATTAATCTGAAAGGATTTTCCATCTTCTCTAGGCAAACAGAACTATTAACTCCCACTTGATATGGATAGTTGAAAGAGTGCATTGAATTGGACATCAAAAGACCTGGGTTCAAATCTCAGCTGTATCATTTACTACCTGTGTCACCCTGGAAGTTTTTAACCTTCCTGGACCTCAGTTCCTTCATTTGCTAAAATAGAACTGAATTGAATTAAATGATCTTTAAGGTCTCTTCCAAGTTCAGTGATCCTATGCTATCATAATTTCCTCCCACCATACCTTTGTTAATGCTGTTCCCTGTGCTTAGAAGGTCCTCCCATCAAAAACAATGGAGCATAATGAAAAGAGCAATGGATGTGGAGAGACTGGAATTTAATTCTTGCCTCATACATTTAATTGCTAGGTGGCCATGTAAAATCTTTTTTCTCTTTTTGCTACAACTTCCTCACTTGTAAAATCAATCAAAAAATCAGCAAAACATCTATTTTGTGTCCCCTTCCTGAATTCAAATCTGGCTCTAGACACTTTTCTAGATGTGGAACCCTGAGGAAGTCACTTCACCCTGTTTGCCTCGGTTTCCTTATTTGTAAAATGAACTAGAGGAGGAAGTGGCAAACCATACTACTCCTAGAGATAGCACCTCCTATGGAAATAGATATGTGCCTTCGCCCTTTGCTGTGAGGATACTGTCTACGTTTGACCCTCAGCTGACTCTTTATAATGGTTGACCAAGACCCAAAGGAAACAGACTCTTATCAGGGGTGCCTCCTTTCTTGTGATTTCTAAGAGTAAATCGAGGATCTGTCCATAGTTTGGACCCTTTTCCCAAGCTTCTTTTCCCTTGGGTATCTGGATCAAAGCAAAAGAAGGGATACCTCTCTTTCCCCACCCTCACCCCCCAACATTGGGAAATGGCCTCTTGGGAGAAGAAGCAAGTCAACAGTAGAATTTGTGGACCTTCAGTGACTGGTTGCTGTCTCTTGCCTAATTTCTTTCCCCAGATCCCAAGAATGGACATTTCCAGCCTTGGCAGCAGGGTTAGCTCTTTATCAGCAAGCTCTGAGTTGAAGAGTTCCTTAAGAGAGCCAGGCAATAGCAGTATGAAGCGTGGTGAGATGGAAGGAGAGATGCAAATTAAAAAAAGCACTTGATCAGCATCTGAGCATTTATATAAACATGTTACTATCATAGTAAAGAAGGGCTTCCTCAACACCCCTCCATTAAGGTCTTCTTCCTTCTCTGATGATTCCTTGTGGTCTGGAGATAACCTTGAGTTCTCAAAGGCTGAGCTGGAATACAGGCTTCAAACCTGGTCTCTGAAGATGGCAAGACTCTCATCTGGGGACCAGTCCAGCTCAGGGAGGAGAGGTTTACCAGTGGGAAATCAGGCCCAAGACAATAAATTATTCTGACCACAGCAGGTTCTGAAAACCTTCTCCAGTGAACTGTGGAAGGTCTAGGATCTGTATGGGTCCAGGTCTTTGGTCTAGGTTCTCGCAGCTCTGTCCGAGTGCCTTCCTTATCCCAAAAAATGTCAGGCTATTTCTGACCGAGTGCCTTGGCTGGGCTGAAATGTCTTTCCAATGAGGCTCAGAATGCAACAACTCCTGAGAGGGGGAACACATTGAGTGAATGGAGGAACACACTGACTGAGTTCCCCATCCCTGGAAGTGTGCAAACAAAAGCAGATGACCACTTGGTTGGGGATTCGGGCATTCAATTTGATTCAACTCAATTCAATACACCATTTTTAAGCACCTGCTGTGTGCCAAGGGAAAGAAACAAAGACAAAAATGAAACTGTCCCTGCCCTCGAGGAGCTTACATTCTCCTGGAGGTACTGGGCAGGAGATTGGACCAGATGAGCACTAAGTTTCCTTCTATGTTTAAGATCTAATAAGTTTTCATACTGAAGTGTAGATGATAAGATTGGAGTCCTGCAGAGGCTGGGGGACAGGGCTAGACCTAGGCTACTCATTGTCCAGAGGAGCTCACAACTACAAACCCCTGGAAAGGGGAAGGTGATATCACTTGTGCTACCATTTAGTCCAAGGCCAGTCCTACTTGGGGGGTGAAGGTCATTCTAAAGTGATCATGGGACTGAGGGCTAGAAGGGGCCTTAAAGGTCATCTGGTCCAACCTCCTCATTTTAAGAGGGAACAGAGGCTTAGAAAGAGTATCTTTCCTCAAGTCCCATAAGTGGCAAGAAGACCAGGTGAAGTTTGAACCCAGATATCCAACTACAAATCCAGTTCTCTCTCTCTCCATCCTACTACCATGGGAAGCTGATATCAGGAGGTTGGTTGAGGGGAGTCCAAGCTGATGGCTCAAGGCAGCTACAAGGCTGAGAGCATCTGAGGTCTCCCCAAAAAGCTTCACTCTAGGCCTCCAATTACTATTCAAGATGTCTATGGCAACAAATAGAGGCTTTGAAGTTTTGGGCCTCAGGCTCAGCTGAGCTCTCCTCCTGTCAAATAAAGCTTTTGATCCACACAGCAGACCTGGATCCCAGGGTGTAGATCTAAAGCAGGGTCAGGGGAGGGCTTTCATCCCTTAGAAAGAGAGAAACCTTTATCCACTTGATCCTGCTATGTCAGATCTATTCACAAAATGGAGTCAGGTAGAGAGATGGCCACTTTAAAGAGCAGGTGGTCATTGCTTCATAATGTAAAGTCCCCGGGGAAGGGGTCTGATTCAATCCAATAAGCATTTATTAAGCACCTACTATGTGCAAGCACTTATTGAGCACCTACTATATGCTGGGTGTGAGGGATACAAAGACAAAAGTGAGACTGTCCCTGCTCTCAAGGAGCTTCCACTCTATCAAGAGAAAGAACATACACACATGAGACAACATAGGATAGATACAATGTAGTAGCATAGGTAGGTGAGACAGGAACGACTAACACATTTAGGGCTCAAGAGGAGATTAGGAAAAACCTTCTACATGAGATAACATTTGAGTTGAGCCTTGAATTATGGAAGGGATATCATGAGATGAGGTGAAAAGACAGCACATTACAGGCACAGTAGACAAGCTTTGCAAAAGCATAGGGGTGAATGACACATTTTTAGGTATGGAGGGGGACCTATTTGGTGAGAACACATAGTACACAAGGCAATATATCCCTTTTTGTACACAATTTCATTTATGCAATCACCAAATAATGGTGTAACCATAGATTACACCATTATTTGGTGATTGCATAAATGGAATCTATGATCTGAAGTCCTCCAAGCTTTGGGTTTTCAAAGAGCACGTTTGATCCTGGGACTGACCTCAAAAAGGCAATCTTTCTCTCATAGGCTCCTTGCTTCAGTTCTAAATCTCTGGTCCATATAAGTAGTCACCCAGCCTTTACAATGAAGATTTCTAATGATATAGAACTCACTACCTTATGAGAAAACCCTTCCTACTCTGGTACAGCTCTAATTGTTAATTTTTCTTAGAGGTTATCTAAGCTTTCTCCTTAAGAAGCATCAATCTATTGTTCTTCTGTCCCCTCCAAAATCTAGAGTCAACATCAATGTATCATTCAATTAGACCTCCAGGTCCTAAAATATCAACTTCAGGGACTGTTAAGGTATGTGTAATTTCACTAGTCAAGATTCATTCTTTTGGGTCTGAAAGAGATTCACAGAATCCCGGAATGTTAAAACTAGGGAGGGGTGTAGCTTAGAGATCAACCAATTAACAAGCATTTGTAATACTTATTATCATTATTATAATAATCATGATGAAAGCCATCTACACCCAGAAAGAGGCCTGTGGGAACTGAATGTGGACCACAACATAGCATTTTCACACTCTATTGATGTTTGCTTGCATTATGTTTCCCTTCTCAGATTATTTTCTTGTAGATCCGATTTTTCTTGTATAACAAGATAACTGTATAAATATGTATACACATATTCAATTTGGCAAGTATTTTAACATAATTAACATGTATTAGACTTCCTGCCATCAGGGGGAAGAGGTGGGGGGAAAGAGGGAAAAAATGTAACAGAAAGCTTTGCAAGGATCAATGTTGAAAAATTGCTCATGCATATGTTTTGCAAATAAAAATCTTTAATAAAATAAATAAATAAATAAAAATTATAATAATCACCATTCACTATATGGTACTATATGGCAAGGAAAGGTAAAATTCAACTATCACCAAAGAATTAAGAATCAATGTCACGCAGAGAAACCTTTCAAATGTAAGAGTTCAAGGTCGAGCAAAGGATGGAGAACATCATAGAGGATAAAATGGGTAGTTTTGATTACACAAAATTTTAAAGTTTTTGCACAAACAAAATGAACACAGTTAAAGTTAGAAGAGAAGCAGGTAAAACTCTTTGTAAAAAATTTCTCTGATAAAGGTCTCGTTTCCAAGATACAGAGAAAATTGATAAAAGGTTATAAGAATAAGAGCCATTTCCCAATTGATAAATTGTCAAAGGATATGAACAAGCAGTTTGTAGGGGAAGAAATCCAAGTTATTAATTACTACATAGAAAAAATTAAATCACTAATAATTAGGAAAATTAAGATTCAAGCAATTCTGAGCTCCCACTTCATATTCAACAAATTGGCAAAATTGGCTCAGAGAAGGGAAATTGGAAAAAAGGGAAAGTATTGGAAGTGTTTTGGGAAGACAGGAATATTAGTATACTGTGGGTGGAACTATGAATTGGTCCAGCCAAAGCAATTTAGAATTATGCCCCTAAAGTTACTAAATCCTGATTACCCTTTGACCCAATGAAATAGTTTAACATTGCCAAAAAATATAAAGAAATAGGAAAGGAATCCATATATGTACATATATATACATATATATTAATATATCATATTAATATTATTAGTATATTAATTATTAATTAATTATTAGTAGTATATTAATAATATACATATTATATATATATATATAAACATTTATAGCAGCCATGAGTGTGGTGTGTGTGTGTGTGCATACTGTGGCAAAAAACTGTGGCTAAAGGGAGGCACATTAACTAAGGAACAGATGAACAAAGAGTATTATATGACTATGATGGAATATTATTGTGCTCTAAGAAATAACATCAGAGGAACCTGGGAAGATTTGTATAAACTGATCCAGAGTAAAGTAAGCAGAATCAGGAGAATATACAATACCAACATTATAAATATAAAAACTTTTGAAGGACTTAACAACTCTGATAAACAAAATTATTAATCACGTTGAAGCATGCTCCTCACTCTCTGAGAGACCATGCAAATGTGTTTTAAAAAATGGGTTCTCCTCCTCTCCCATTGGAGTGGGGGGGAAATAAGAGAAAGAAAACAAATTTTTTGTTCATTGAAAGAAAAAATTAAATTGAGGTCAAAAATATAGACTACAATACAGAACCAATGAGGAACTCCAAAGAACAAGACGAAAATTTATTATCAGGGTAATGTGTGATGGGAGAGGAGGAGAGAAATAAGCATTTATTTAGCACCAGCTATGTACCTGGCCTTGTGTTAACCACTTTACAAATATCTCATTTGACCTTCAGAATAGCTCAGAGAAATAGGCTGTATATATTATTATCCCCATTTTATAGTTAAGGAAATTAAAGCAGACTAAGATTAGTGACTTGCCCAGATACATAGCTAGTAAGTATCTGAAGTCAAATTTGAACTCATGTCTCCCTGTCCCCCTAGGACCCAAAACTCTTCATTTCATCACCTGCCTGCTCTGATAGGATGAGAGAATGACCATTTGGAGAGAATGAGGAAATGACAAGTGGATAGCTAGAAGGTTTCCTGGTACCCTCATGAAGTCAACACAAAGCAAGGAAGACCTTGAGCACATTGGGTCCACTTTCAGTGGCTAATTTATAGGATGATCTAGAATAGAGTTGTTCAGAATGGGCAGCACAAATGGGCTTTGATCTTCATTGGGGGAAACTCCCAGATAGATCCACTGGCATATTTGCATAGCAAGTGCAATGTGGACTGGATAGACAAAGATTAAAGTGAAGTAGTCCCTGCCCTGGAGGAGATTAAATGTACACATAAGTATATATAAAATACATGCAAAGACAAGACAGGGATCTCTGATACAGCCCCCACATGTTGTTAATAGGTTAATTGGGGCTTATTTATTTCCCTTCTAGAACCCCTATAATTTGTTATAGACACAAAAGTGTTTCACAACTGAAAGGACGACACCCTCTCAAAATCCTTAAGACAACAATTTAGTAAGATGGGATAGAAGAGTCCTTCTCTTTCTATTATGGGAGCAGAGGCTATAATTTCCAAGAAAGACAGACATAGGCCCATAAAGCAGAAGTGGAGGGAACCAAGAGGAACAGAAAACCTCAGAGCTAGATGGGATCTAAGAATACAGAACTGGAAGAAAGCTAGAGTCCAACTTTTCCATTTTGTGGAGGAGGAAACTAGCCAGAGAGGCTCCTTCTTTCACCATATTTCTCTTAAACTCTCTCACACCTTACATATCTTACTTCCCTGCCCTTCCTTTAGATTATACCAGCTCCCTAACCAAATTTAAGGACAGCATTACTATTTGATCCAAAGGAATTGGAATTTAAATCAGATAATTAAACTTAGACCTTGGATTCAAATCCCACCCTGAGAGCAAATCACTTTACCTTTCTGGGCCAATTTCCTCTCTTATAAAAAGTGGAGGGCCAAACTAGGCAGACTCTAAATTCCCATCTAGCTCCAAATACTCAAAGAATACAGTATACTACCTTCCTATCTTCCTACCTTCCTAGACCCTAGGAAACTAGTCCTAGACAGGGGTAGTCAAGGTTACTCAGGTCATGAGTGGTAGAGCTCAAATCTGAATTCAGGTTCTTGGATCCCAAAGCCAACACGTTCCCCATTCTATCATACTGCCTTTTGGGCCTGGGAAACATTTAAGGATATTATCTTTCGCAATAATGAAGATATGGCTGAGATTTTGGTCGGGTTTTGCTTTTTGTGGGGGAGGGAGAATTTAAGAACATGAAGTCTTTCATTTCTTACATCCCAGTCATTCCTGGAAATAACCTCCTTGGTCGTCAAGCCTCCCTCATGACAAAGGAAAGAGCCAGACATTTTACAAATATTCTCATTTTTGGCTCTCCAAACTCCTTTAGGATTTATTATAGGGATAGAGACTGAACCAGTGATTTCACTGATTTAAAAAAAAAAACATCCTCTGAGAGATTTATGCAAGCAGCACTTTCTATGCAACTAACTCAGTCTTAGAGATTTGCTTGGGGATATTTAGAGGTAAAATGATTTATTCACAGTCCCACAATCAGCATGTGTTAGATGGGTCTCCAACATAGTCAAACAATAAACATTTGTTAAGCACCTACTATGTTCTAGGAGACACAGTAGATAAAGAGCTAGGCCTGGAGTCAGGAAGATCTGATTTAAAATCCAGCCTTAAGACATTTCCTAGCTGTATG
Source organism: Myrmecobius fasciatus (assembly GCA_023553655.1). NCBI lineage: Eukaryota > Metazoa > Chordata > Mammalia > Dasyuromorphia > Myrmecobiidae > Myrmecobius > Myrmecobius fasciatus. The sequence continues at coordinate 96,978 of JAJPUD010000783.1, read as the reverse complement.
ACCTTGGGCAAGTCATTTTAACTCTATTTGCCTCAGTTTCCTTATCTATAAAATAAACTAGAGAAGGAAATGGCAAATCACTCTGGTATCTTTGCCAAGAAAACCTCAAATGGGATCATGAAGAATTGAATATGAGTGAAACAACTGGATGGCATGTGCCAGGAAGCATGCTAAGTGCCGGACACGCAGCTCTTCCTGGCTCGGAGGCTGGCAGGTTCTCTACCTTGCCACGTCGTCTCTCAAGGATTTAAGCTGCGGACAGTGAAAGAGTTGAGATTAGCAGAATATGAATCTGCTTGGCTGGAAATCGGGGTTGCTGCTGCTGCTGGTGAATGCCCTTTTTCTCTAACAATAATGATGTTTTTATGGAGACCATCAGCAGATAATCAAAACTAGACATTTACACCCTTCTTAGATGATTCAACAGACAGAGCTGAAGAATTCCATAAGAGTGTCTGAAAATTTAGCTGAAGGGATAAAGCTCAGAGCCTCGAAAATTGTTTCCAATGGAACAGCTGTACCTGTTTGCTCTAATAATGTTGATGAAGATTTGAAGGGTGTAGAGGAAAAATAAGTCTTTTTCATTTGCAGATGCAATTCTTCTGGTATTAGTGGACTCAGATGGGGAAATAATGTGATGATCAAATAGGAAATGTCAGAAAGAAGTGATTTTCATAAATGATAACCTCAATGGAATTGGATTAGAAGAAGGCTGATCAATGGAATACAACCCTCCTTACCGGCTCAAGCTTTAATAAAGGATTTTATCAACTATGAATATATTTGGCGCTTCTTGCTAGTGTCCTAACACACTAATTATCATATTGTCCCTCAAATGTGACATGCCATTTCTCATCTCCGAGCTTTTGCATTAGCTGTGTCTGGAATGCCTGGAATGCCATCCCTCTTCATCTCTAACTCTTAGAAGCCCCAATTTCCTTCAAGATTCAGTTTAAGTACCACCCCCTAAAGGCCTTTACTGATTCCCTTCAATTATCCCAATATCAGTTACTTTATACTTATAGTCAGGAATATACTGGGAAATGTTGAAGAATTGGTTTTTGAGGCAATCGGGGTTAAGTGACTTGCTCAGGATCACACAGCTAGGGAATGTTAAGTGTCTGAGGTCAGATTTGAACTCAGGTCCTCCTGACTTCAGGGCTGGTGCTCTATCCACTGTGCCTCTTAGCTGTCCCCACATAACAGACTTTTACAGTTAATTTCTGTTAACATTTTTTTCATTGATTTCTTAAGTACAATAAGCCAAACTTTGATTTGTAACATTTATAAATGTTCAAGTTATGAATACTCACTGAAAATTTAACAATTGGCTCTCCAGTTGGAGCCATTTCAAGCACTCATCTGCCTATATTGTATATGTTTGAATATGTATGTGCACATGTTATTTACCCTGATATATATCTTGTAGGTATTTAGTTCTTAATTAAGGCAGATAGGTGAAGGAGTCTGAAGTGAGAAATTACTGAGTTCATATCTGGCTTCAGACACTTATTAGTTTTGTGACCCCAGACAGGTCACTTACCTCAATTTGCCTTAATTTTCTCATCTGTAAAATGAGCTGGAGAAGGAAATGGCAAACCACTCCATATCTCTGCCAAGAGCACCCTAAATGGGGCCACAAAGAGTGGGATATGACTGGAACAAATGAACAGCAACATTCTTTCCCACTTGAATGTAAGCACCTTGAAGGCAGGGTAGTTTTTGTATTCCCAGAGCCTAGCATTTAGTAAATATTTAATAAATGCTTACTGATTTTTGAATTAAGCAAAAAAAAAAACCAAAAACAAAAACAAACAAAAAAAACCATTGAATACTGCGAATATATATAGCCACAGACACAATATTTTGCCCCAGCAATTCCTTGTCTTTACTGTGCAAGTATTGAGTAGGAGGAGTATGTCCAGAGAGCAACCTCATGAGAAAGAAACCAGGGATTTTAGTGACTGCAAGCTCACAGAGACAGCAGTGTGATGTGGCAGCCAAGAGTCAATGCAATCTTAGGGTCTGACTCATAAAGTGTAATATGTACCTTTGATCATCTCTCAAAAGCCATGTTCAGTTCTGGGTACCAAACTATAAGCAGGACACTGACAAGTTTGACCTGTGGGTCTTATGTCTGACACTTCTGAACAAGACAGCCTTTGAGGTCCCACCAACTCTCTATCTGTCTTTCTTCTTCCTTCCCTTTCCCTCTCTCCTTCAATTTCTCCTTCTCTCTGTGTCTGTCTCTGGGTATGTGTGTGTGTGTGTGTGTGTGTGTGTGTGTGTGTGTGTTTTGTGTCTCTGTCTGTCTGACTGTCTCTCTAGCTCTGTCTCTGTGTGTGTGTATGTCTTTGTCTTTTTCTCTGTCTCTCTGTTTCTCTCCTGCTTCTGTCGCTTTCTCTTTGTTTCTCTCTCCTTCCCTCCCTAACTCTGTTTGTCTCTCAGTATCTCTGTTTCTCTGTCTCTCTGTTTCTGTCTCTCTCTCTTTGTCTTTGTCTTTGTCTCTGTCTCTCCATCTCTGTCTCTGTGTCCTCCCTGTCTCTGTCCATTTCCCTTCCCTCCCCCTCCACTGTCTTTCTTTTCTCTGTCTCTGTCCCTCTGTCTTTGTCTCTCTGTCTGTCTGTCTCTCCTTGCCTCCCTTTTTCTTTTCTCTGTCTCTGTCTCTCTTCTCTCTTTTTCTCTCTGTTTCTAGCTCCCCCTTTTCCCTCTACTTCTCCTTGTCCTCCTCATTCCTCTTTATTTTTCTCTTTCCTTCTCTCTGTTTCTTTCTTTTCTGTCTCTCTCCATGTCTGTCTCTTTCTCCCCCCCCTCCCCTTCTCTCTCCCTCCCTCTCTCTAGGATCATTATATTAAAATATTTGAAAAGGGCAGGAATTAAACTTGTCTTACTTGGCCCCAAAGATTATAAGTAGGAGAAGTGGAATTTTACAAGGAGGGAGATTTTAATCCAATATTAAGGAAGACTTCCAGATGACTAGAGCTATCTCAAAATGGATTGAACTATTTAGAAGGTAGTGAGTTCCCCATCTTTGGATGAAATGCAAAGTCTAAAAGACCCCTTGTGAGGGTAGTAGTTATAGAAATAATGCTTGTGAAGATGGAAGTTGGACTAGTCTCCACAATGTTAGTATTTATTAAGTACCTACTACATGTCCTAAGAATAGCTAGGTGGCTATTGTACAAAGTGCTAGATCTGGAGTCAGGGAAACTCATCTTCTTGAGTCTCAGATCCAACCTCAGACACTTACTTGATGTGTGATCCTGGGCAGGTCACTTAACCCTGTTTGCCCCAGTTTGCCCATCTGTAAAATGAACTGGAGAAGGAAATGGCAAACACTTCATCATCTCTGTCAAAAAGCTACAGTTGAGGTCAAAATATGCCCAAAGACTGAACAACAGCAATTTTCCCCACCTGTACTAAGTGCCTGGAGATACAAAGAAAGGCAAAACAGTGCCTGCCCTCAAGAAGCTTTTATTTTAGTGGGTGGGTAGGGGTCACCATGTAAGGAACTAGGTATCTATGTGATAATGCAGAGTAGATGGAGAGTAATCTGAGAGAAGGCTCCCAGAGTCTGTAATTCTATGCTTTGTTCATTCATTCATTAAATCTTCATTTAGTGCTCCCTTTGTGGAAAACACTTAGTGTCTTGTTAAAAGCTGGGGGTTTAAATATTTTAACATAATTAACACGTAGTGGATATCCTGCCATCTAGAGGAGGGGTGGGGAGTTGGGGGGGGGGGAAATCTGTAACC
>JAJPUD010000783.1:52185-93123 GCA_023553655.1 Myrmecobius fasciatus | reverse complement strand
AAAAAAAAGCTGGGAACTTAAAGATTAAGTGTTGAAAGGATGAGCTTCAGTTCTAATACTGAGAGCAGTCTCTAGTTCCTAGTATTCAGTACTTCATCTGAAAACCTAGAATATAGGTTCTAGGAGCAGACAGAAAGACAAAAAGCTGTGCTCTTATAGAATAAGACTTAATTTCATGAGAGCATGGACCCAGTACTGGAGAGAAAGAGACCAGTTAAGTACACCCATAAATATAATAGAAATAATAATAGCTACTATGTATATATAACATCCCTAGCATGTAAACATAATAAATAAATATGATAGAAACAACAATAGCTAGCATGTATATACAGCATGTAAATACAATGGAAATAATAGCTAGCACATATTGCTAGCATGTAAATTTAATAGAAATAGCAATAATTAACATGTATAGATAGTATGTAAATATAATAGAAATAACAGCTAGCATGTTTAGATAGCACTATGACATGTAAATATAATAGAAATAATTGCTAGCATGTATCAATAGCATAGAAATATAATAGAAATATAGAAATAACAATAGCTAAAATGCATAGATAGCATTATGGCATGTAAATATTATAGAAATAATAGCTAGCATGTAAATATAATAGAAATAGCAATAATTAGCATGTGTAGATAGCATGTAAATATAATAGATAAAAATAATAGAATTAATAGCTAACATATAGATAGATTATGGAATGTAAATAGAATAGAAATAATAACTAGCATGTATATAGCACTTTGGGTTTGCAAAGTATATCATTTTATCCTCACAACAACCCTGTGAGATAGACATTATTAATTCCCTTTTACAGATGAGGAAACTGAGGTTGAGAGAGAAATTAAGTGACCTGCCCAGAGTCACATAGCTAGGAAGTAAGGCAAGATTCAAATTCAGGTCTTCCTATTGCCAAGTTTATCTAACACTTAACCTTCTTTAACAAGATAGACAGCTGTTAAGTTAATAAAGTTGAATTTGAACTTGAGTCTCCTTGATTCTGTAAGTACATTATGTCATTGAGTTGCCTTTAAATCAAATCAGGTTATTGATTTTTATTTGATATTTAAAGGGATCCAAAATCTAATGAGAGTAACTGAAAAAGAAATTACAACTGGATGGGGGGGTTGAGGTATGAAGGGAGGGCTCCACAAAAGATTGAACCTTTCCACTGGGTCTTAAATGGATGATCTCCACTCCAAGTGTTCATGTGGACTAGCCTTCTGAGCTCCTATTGTCTGATTGACCACAGTCGGACACACTGACCCCAACACAATGATGTCATTTTGGTCCTCTTCCAGGATGGAGAACAATCAAGTGAATGGATGGGCAAGATGGCAACCATTAGGAATGGATTGGATAAAAGCACAGAGAAGAAAATGGCATCTATTCTGGAAAGAGTAAGTCTAGTTACTCTGCAGTATAAAAGGGGGCACAAGGCAGGTTGGGACCAATCTGTCCAGAGTCTTGGACCAGTCATTCAGCAAACACTCTGTGTCAGGGGCTGTGCTAAGCACTGGTACAAGGAGCCCCCATTCTAAGGAGAGAGACACCATGGATAGGGGCACATGAGATATATACAGAGGGCCTGAGGGGAGCTCGGCGATGCAGTGGATAGAGCAGTGGCCCTGGAGTCAGGAGAACCTGAGTTCAAATCTGTCCTTAGACATTTACTAGCTATGTAACCCTGGGCAAGCCACTTAACCCTGATTGCTTCCCAAAAAAGGGGAGGTAACTTTGGAGAGGAAGGCACTGGCTGCTGGGTAGGGGGGAATGGTGGGATAATGGACAGGAGGCAGAGTTTCAGCTGAATCTTGAAGAAAGCCAAGAATTCTTTTTTTCATAGTAACTTGCATTAGGCATTTATTTATGATTTAGTTTTATACACTCTTTTGCTTATAGGAATCCAAATGGACTCTTGGTTGACCCATCCCTCAGAAAAAGAATAGCATCTCTCATCTCTTTCAAGGCACAAGCTTTCTTCCCCAACTAGTACCAGTTCTGGCATTAATTATATTAGCAAGGATTTAACCAATTGGTTTTCTTTCATCTAACACATGAATGGATATGAGTGCAAAGGAGGAAGTAAAAGCCCTAAGAAGTCAGGGATTCTAAAAGGCAGAGGTGAACTTTGTAGGCATTGGGGCACATGGACAGTCACACTGAGAAAGAACAAGTAGATTTGACTCGAGAGCCATTGAGGGTTTCTGAGAAAGAATGGGACGTAATCAGTCATGAGCTTTCTCTACCATCCCTTCCTTGAGCTGAATGTATTTTTCTATTGGAAAGGTTTTCTCTGGGTAGCTCTTAAATGGCATAGTTGGAAACAGAAGAGATTTAGAGACATGAAGAGGTCAAGAGAGAAAATAATTAAGCCAACTTCTGATGAAATCAAATAATTAAGCGGATTACATCAGTTGCCAGTGATTTATTGGCTGTCAACACTGTTCCTTGTGTTCCTGTGTTTAAGACCATTTCTGATAACTCTGGGGGCATTTTCACAGGAGAAACCTTCTAAGTAATAATTAAAGAACCAATTCTAGCCATTGCCAGCAGCAGCAGGGCTTTCTGGGAATGAGTCACATAAGGTGGTTTGGAGCCTTCCATAGGGAATCTATTCTAAAGCCATTCCTAAGAATTAACTTGGGGAAAGAGAGGCAGGTTGGGGGAGAAGAGAGTGCTGGGCTGGGTTCAGATTCTACCTCCTGACATTTTGGAGAGCTTACAAAATGCCCAGTTCTATGCCCTGGGACCAAATTAAGTTAAGTGTCATCTCCCTCCCATCAGAAAGCTTTTCATTATGGTGTTCTTTCTATTATCTTAGATTTGAAAATAATGTTAGAATATAGAATATTCAGACACAAAATCTCTAAGTTAGAAGAAGCTTTACAAGATATCAATCCAGCCTAATGATTCCTGGAATCTCTTCTACAACAAGTGTTTGTCTAACTTTCAATTTGAAGACTTTAAGGGACAGGGAGCTCACTACCACAGAGGCAGCCTGTTGCACTGCTCAAGAAAAAATGGACAGTTCTAATTACCTGGAAGTTTCCTTAGAATGAACCAAAATTGGCTTTGTAACTTTCATTCTGCCTTGATGGCGACAAATGTTCTTCTTGCAAAGGTAATTTCCTTGCCTTCTCACCATCCTGGCAACCTTCCTCCAGGACTGCTAACACCCATGGGCGCCTCTTCAAATTCTACATCTTTTACCACTGGATCCCCAAAGCCCAGGCTGTCTGCCATCTCTTCCCCCCCCCAACTTTACTGCGGCAGCTCGGTTGGGAGCTGGAACAATGCACCCTTCATTCTGCTTGATTTGTGACACTGTAAATTGACCTTGCTTTATCGGCAAAAATTCCATTGTGAAAACATAAGCCTAAAATGTCCAACTGAGAATTAGCAGAGATTTATCTTATTTGGAATCACTGCAACTTCCTTTATTTTTTTAACCTGGTTTTTTTTTCTTGAGTTATTTCACTTATCTAAGTTCTTGCAAAACATATGAGTGAGTCACTTCCCCTCTTTATAAAATGTCAAACTTGGACTGGATGATCTTTAAAGGGCCTTATAGTTCTGGCAGTCTATGTTCTGAGTGTTTTTCTAACATGCTGGATTCTAAGTTCAATTCAAGTTTAGATACATATCCTAAGGACCTTCTAGCCCTAACTTTCCATGTTCTAAGGGCCCTCCTGGTTCTGACATTCTGTGTTCTAAATTCCCACCCAGCTCTGACATCTTATGTTCTAAGGGCCCTCCCAGCTCTGACATCCTGGGTTCTAAGTGCCCTCCCAGCTCTGACCTCCTGGGTTCTAAGGGCCCTGCCAGCTCTGACATCCTGAGTTCTAAGGGTCCTCCTACCTCTGACCTCCTGGGTTCTAAGGGCCCTCCCAGCTCTGACATCCCATGTTCTAAGGGCCCTCCCAACTCTGACATCCTGGGTTCTAAGGGCCTTCCCAGCTCTGACATCCTGAGTTCTAAGGGTCCTCCCACCTCTGACCTTCTGGGTTCTAAGGGCCCTCCCAGCTCTGACATCCTGAGTTCTAGGGGCCATCTTAGCTCTAACATTCTGGATGCTAAGGGCACTCCCAGCTCTGGCATTCAATGTTCTAGGCTCTTCCTATTTCTGCTAGTTTCTGTTAGCTAAATACTAAGTTTACTGGAATTGTTTAGTCACTTCTCCACTCTGAATCATAGACCCCTATGCACTTTTCCTCTCATTCCTAGAATGTAAAGGCAGAGATTGTCTTGCTTGCTTGCAACACTCACAGCACATTGCCTAGCACACAGTAAACATTTAATTCATCCATCCATCCATCCATCCATCCATTCTGTCCCATTTCTCTTTATAAAAGAAGTAGTTGAAAGTTGGCTTAGAACAGGACACTCTTTATCAGATATTCCATTGCTAATATTTCTTATTCCTAAATAACACATCTAATATTTTTCTTATAAATGGAAAACACAACAGAGCATTATAATAAAAACATAATGAGATCTCATTGCCCTTTATGCTTTAGGCTGCAAGGAAATCCTAGTCGATTATGGTTCCGGCTCACATATATCTCCTAACCCTCCATGGCCACTGACACCATTAATTAAAAAGCCTTTGCCTTGGGATAGTAGGATGATCTGCCAATGCATGTAGACAAATGGACTGTGCACTTGGAGCCTGCTCCAATGGGGACAAGTGGGGTAATAAGGTTTCTGTGTCACCTCATACCTATGAAGAAGAGGATAATTTGAATGGCCTCCCATTGACATTCTGCATTTTAAAGTGATCTGTTTCAGGCCATCAACGTTTTTCTTTTTCCATCAACTGGGCATTTAACGAAATTATCAGCTGAGTATCTCTTTAGGGAGTGGCTGCAAAATGTATAGATGTGATTCCCTCCAAATTATCAGTCCCTGGCAAATGCCCAAGCAAGCTGGAGGTTGGTTTGGCCATAAAGAAATGATCATCGATTTCTCCCTCATCCTTCTTGCAGTGTTTGACACCTGTGACCTTCTCCTGAACGATACTGGCATTGTCAAGAATAGTACTTAACACGTAGTAGGAGGTTTAAATCAATGCTTGTTAAATTGATCAATTATCCAATGATTTTCTCCCCCCCCCCATTTTTTCCAGGCCCTCTTCTAACATCCATAAGGAAGATGGCCCTGCAGAATAAAAGTATGCAATCTTCTTGTCTATTATGGAAGGCCTGGGGCTACAGCCCAATTTAGGAGTCAGCTCCAGATAAAAACCAAATTAAGCCTCTTTGCCTTTGCTCAGGTCCATCCTGCCCAGAATGCTCTCTCCTCATCCCATCCCTCCTCATACAATCTCAGAAGTAGAAAGGACCTCAAAGATCATCTGGTCCAATGCATTCTCTTTCTACAATGAGTTGTCAGGTCCAAGCTCTTCTTGAATACTTGCAATGATGGGAAACTCATTACTTATCAAAATCCATTCTACTGTTTGGACAGCTTCTATTTCTTGGAAGTTCTTCCTTCTATGGGGACACTGATCTGACATAGCAGTTCTGGGTTCAATAGAGCTGCATGATCCTATGCAAGTCACTACTTCTCATCTGTAAAATAAGTGAGCTAGAGAAAGAAATGGCAAAGCAAACCAGTATCTTTGCCAAGAAAACCCTGAATGGGGTCACAAAAAGTCAAACGGGACTGAAAACAACTGAACGACTTAATAGAGAGCCCAGATTTTCCTGTGATTTCCCATCAGTTATTCAAGCTCTTTCTTCTGGAGCCACACAAATAAGCCCATCTTACAACTTAGAGCAGTAGATACATATGGCTACCTCCTTTTCCATCTGAGCCAGAAACAGTCTCACATCTAGGCTCCCACATCTGCCTTAACATCTCATCTGAAGACACTCCAAGCTGTCGCTCCTGTCACTGAGAATCATTCTCTACCTGGATTAAATGTGCAGTTAATTCCATTAATTTGTACAAAGAGAGTTAAAGTCAGCATAAATAATGATTGGGAGTTTGGTAAATGTGCAACCAAAGACTACTGGATGCATATGGAATCATGGTTTGGGGATGTCACTCCTTCTCTGAGCCTGTTTCCTGTTTTAATCATTAAAATAATGGGATTTAATGCAAATTTATAGCTCTAATGCCCCATGTTTTAAGGTCCCTCCCAGTCTTAACATTCTATGTTCTAAGATTCTTTCTAACATTAAACATTAATACTCTCCATTCCAAGTGTCTTCCAGGCCTGATATTCTAAATTTTAACATTGGATATAATGTGATAGTCAAGTATGATAGACTTAGATTTTCTCAGCAATAAAGTGATTCAAAACTATTCTAATAGATTTGGGATGGAAAATGTCATCTACATTCAGAGAAAGAACTATGGAGACTGAATGTGGATTGAAGCATAGTATTTTCACCTTTTTTATTTGTCTGTTTGCTTTTTTTTCCTCATGAAAAATTTTTGTTCTTATTTTTCTTTCACAAGACTACTAATATGGAAACATGTTTAAAATGATTGTACATGTATGACCTATATCAGATTGCTTGCTGTCTTGGAAAAGGGGAAGATAAGGGAGAGAAGGAAAAAAAGTGGAACTCTAAATCTTACAAAAATGAATGTTATATATATATTTCATATTTAGCATACATTGGATTATTTGCCATCCAAGGGAGGGGGTGAAGGGAAGGGGAAGAAAATTGGAACACAAGTTTTTGCAAGGGTTAATTTTGAAAAATTATCCATGCATATCTTGAAAATTAAAATTAAAAAGCCTTAATAAAAAATGGGGAAAAATGGATGTTAAAAACTATCTTTACATGTAATTAGAAAAATAAAATACTATTGAATTTTTAAAAATTCAATATGCCATGTCTTTGATGTTCTATGTTTTCAGGTCTCTTCTCCCTCTGGCATCTTATGTATTGAAGTGTCCACCCCTTCTGACATTCTGTGTTTTAAGGTTCCTTCTAGCTCTGACATTCTGTGTTCTAAGGTCCCTCCCAAATCTGGCATCCTCTGTTCTATGAACCTGTTCTATATTCTAAAGTTCCTTCCAGCTTTGACATTCAATACTGTGTTCTAAGTCTCTTCCACCTTTGACATTCTATCTCCTTAGATCCTTTCCAGTTCTGACATTTAAAAATCTATATTCTAAGATCCTCCAAGTTCTCAGAGTCTGTTTTAAAATTCTTCCCTGTCTGCCATCTATAGGCCTCTTCCATTCAATATTCTGTGTTCTGAGGTCTCTGGGACACCCTGTATTAACCTTGTGTTCTGAGGTCTCTGCTCCAACGTTGCCTGTGGTGAGGTCCCTCCCAGCATTAGCCTTTTATTACTCTGAAAAGGCCAGCCCTTAGAGGTCTCCGGAGTCCGGCTTTCCTTCTCCCCTCCCTGCATCATCAGTTTTGTGTAGGGCAAAGGCATCCGTCTTGCCTTGATGATCCATTGATGTTGCTGAGCACCAGTCTTCCCTCAAGGATTCATTTTTTATCACCAGAGCTGAAAAATCTCCTACCAGGCCCAGAGCAGAGACTATGCTTCACATCTGTGTTAGAGCAAGGGAAATCACCAGTTCCAGCCTAATCTTCCCTTGCAGCCACTAAGAATCACAGATCTCAGGAGCTGGAAGGGCCTTGGCAGTCATGAGGGAGAAGGAGGGGAGCCAGACATGGAAATGAGCAAGCCCAGAGTGCGAAGGCTGTGCCCACGGATCAGGGGTTACCACCTGACAGGGAAGGGAGCCAAGGCTCTGCTAGGGGAAGGGACTGATTGGAAGTCCCATAACAGAGAGAGGAGAGCTGGACACATAGTAGGTCCTTAATAAAGGTGGATATTGATTGATTGAAATTGGGTGTTCTGACAGCTAGTACTATGTGTAATATATCTAGCTCCTGTAGAAAGGACACGGACCTGTGCCTCCTTCCCATGAGTGGCCCAAAAGAGATGCTACCTGCACATTGGGAGGCAGGAATTACTTTGGATTCGTTTGACCTTCACATCACTTCAGGCAACTCCAGGAGGTGAAAATACTGAATAGAGACTAGCTGACATTTTAGATTGATGAAATAATCAGGTGACAAAGGGCCATTAGAACCCAGAATGTCCGAGCTGGAAGTGCCCTTAGAACACGAGATGCCAGAGCTGGGAGGGCCCTTAGAACCCAGGATGTCAGAGCTGGGAGGGCCCTTAGAACCCAATGTCAGAGGTGGGAGGGCCCTTAGAACCCAGGATGTCAGAGCTGGGAGGGCCCTTAGAACCCAGGAGGTCAGAGCTGGGAGGGCCCTTAGAACCCAGGATGTCAGAGCTGGGAGGGGGCCTTAGAACCCAGGATGTTAGAGCTGGGAGGGCCCCTAAAAAACAGAATGTTAGAAGGGGCTTAGAACCCAAAATGTTAGAGATGGGAAGACCCTTAGAACACAGAATGTCAGAGCTGGGAGGGATTTAAAATGACTCAGTTTCTTCACTTGTAAAATGAGAGGTTTAGCTTACACGAACTCCCCTTCCTGACTCTAAATCTATAAGCCCAACATGTCAAAGCTGGAAAGGGACTTTAGACAGGTTCTAGTCTAAGCTCTTTCATTTTCCAGTTAAGGAAATAGAGACCTAGAGAGGCTGAAAATCAGACATGTGGGTGCTTGAGCCACTTTCTAGTCCCATCTTCTTTACTATTCCTCTAGCTCTACTAAAGAAAAAGAAGGGAGCACCACAGACCATGGCTGTGCACCTGATGCTGAAGTTGCAGTTGTGTGATTAGTTTATCACTAAGTCTTGAGTCCAAAGACAGAGGAGCTGTCCAGTAGCTGCCCTGCTAAGCTCCCTGACATCCAGAGAAGGACACTGGGTGCACCGAGACACCACAGTTGGCTCCACACAGGTGGGAGAATTGCCCCCTGAGAGCATGAAGCTTAAGTCCCTGGAAAGTGCTGAGATTGGTTTCATAGACAAGGTCCAAGAGCTTATGCAAGCTTAAGCCTTAAAGAAAAAAGACAAAAACAAATAAACCCTTGACCTGACCCTACCATCCCTTCAAGGCAGCAAGTCTATGTTTTTCCTTGCTTTCTCAGCCACACTTGTAGAAAAAGCTTCCTGAACTCTTCACACGCTCACTTCTCACTCACTTTTTAACACTTCCCCATCTGACTCTAGCTCACAGCTGATACTGCTCTTAGTTACCAATAATCTCTTTATTGCTAGATCCGATGGCTTCTTCTCAGTCCTCAGCCCTCTCAGAATGTCTGCAGCGTCTGATCTCTACATGCTCCCTTGCCTAGAGTAAGCTTCTTGAGGGAAGACACAGTCTTACTTTTGTCTCTGTGTACCCAGCACCCACCAGAGTAGACCCTTAAAGGCTTGTTGATCAACTGATTGATGCTAAAGTCTTGTTCAATTTAGGCCCTTTGGGAGGCTGAACCCTGAGTCCAACGAGGCAGCTCTTGCTAAGGACATCCCTTCTAGACAGTGCCTAGAAAATAAATAAGGATAAATGGAAAGTCCTGGGATTAGGCTCAAAAAATCACCTCTGTAAGTATAGGATGGAGCAGACAGGAGCAGACAGTGCTTCATTATTGAAAACAACCTGGAGCTGTTTGCAGACCACATATGAGTCAAGAGTGTATCACAGCTGCCAAAACAAGCCTGTAGGATCTTAGGTTGTCTTAGTAAAGCTCTCAGGATTTAGATCTGAGAGAGATAGTGGTGACTATAAATAAAGGGAGCTCTCCAGGACTGCTCTGGTAGCCCATAGGAAAAAGGCAAGGGAACCTTGAGGTACAGTAGACAAAGTTTTGGAGCATCACACTCCTGGAGGTCTTGCTCTTGGATACCAGGATTAAATCAGCTGTCAAAAATTTGGGGGGTGAAGGGGGAGGGGGGAAATAAGAAAAAATGAGCATGGAACAACAGCTAGGCTCAGGATCCAGATAATCCTGGGGGGTTTCTATATAGGCCATAGTGACTAGGGAGCTATTGTGGTTTGCTTGGGGCTTCCATATGGGTGGAGATTTCACTGGTAAAGATCTTGGAGATGGGAGAGGCAAGGTGCAGCTGTGATGGGAGAGGAGACAGAAGGAGGAGTGTGGAGTTGTACCGCCATAGCATTCCTGAACCTAGGAGTCCCAGGGGTACTTCTGAGCCAAGCCCCACCAGGAGGCTGCTGCAGATCACAGCCTGTACCTGGAGGCTTGACAAGGTCCATGCAACCTGACAGAGAGGGAGAGCACAGCAAAAGATAGAAAGGATTCAATGGAAGGGGAGGGATGTGTAGAATGTGCATCTCTTCTATAATTTTGCCCATGGAGATTCTTTCCCATCCAACCAAGAGGAAATGTAGAATATTATACTCACTTGTACATGGGGAAAGAAATGATTCCATTATTGACTTTTGTCTTGCTATTGATAGTTTTTGTACTTAAATTAAATGCTTTTGTTTTTGGATTTGTGACTCTTGTCTGGTTTGGAAATAAAAAATGTTGTACCAGATGGGGGCTCAAGCCATGATCTATGTAACTGGTCTGCAAAACAGTCACAATGAACTTGAGAACTGCAATCACAAAGTACTAAAGTCAGAGTTCTCTGTCTTTTTGTCTGCTAGAGAAGAGGAGTAACAGTCACAAGTGTGGTGGCTACCTGAGGCAGCTGGTGATGCAATGGATGGAGAGCCAGGACTGGAGTCAGGAAGACCAGAATTCAAATTTGGCCTCTGACATCAATTAGTTGTGTGGCCCCAGGCAAGTCACTCAAACTTTCTGCCTCAATTTCCTCAATTATAAAATTGGGATTATAATAGCACCTACCTCCCAGGGTTGTTGTGTGGATCAAACAAGATATTGTTAAAAAAAAAAAATGCTTGACACAGCTAGTAGTCAGGTGGCGTAGTGGATGAAGCACCAAGTCTGGAGTCAGGAATCCCTGAGTTCAACTCTGCCTTCAGACATTTCCTAGCTGTGTGATCTCGGGCAAGTCACTTAACCTGCTTGCCTCAGTTTCCTCATCTGTAAAATGAACTGAGAAGGAAATGTCCAATAACTCCAGTATTTCTGCCCAGAAAACCCCAAATGGGGTCATGGAGAGTCAGACGTGACTGAACTGACAACAGGGCCTGTAGGAGATGCTACATAAAGGCTTATTTCCTTCCCCCACATTCATGGAAACTTAGGAATTTTATCTTTTACCTGCCCTACCCCCTGGCTTCCAAGTCTTAAGAGCCCCCTGCCCCACCCAGTACCTCTAACTCAGTGATATCTTTCTCCCTCTGGATAAAAAAAAAATATGACTCAGAAGCAAGCAAGTTGTCTGGTGGACTAGAAGGAACATGTCTGTAGACTGTAGACATGTGTCCCTCTGTCTTTGTCTCTCTGTCTCTGTCTCTGTATATATATAATATACACACACACTGTAGACTATGGCCAAATCCCTTAGACTGAACTGTCCAAGACTCACCAAGATGGGGGACCTGAAAGGAAACTGACACATCATCCTACAGAGTGGGAGACAATGACCCAGAGTGGGGAAGCCATTTGTCGTGGGTCCTACAGGCAGGGAATGAAAGAACTGGCAACTGGACTCAAACTTTGACTCCAAATCCAGCACACAGTACTCCCTTATCATGAGATCCTCTCCTCTCTCTTCTCTCTCAGTCACTGTCTCTCTGTGTCTCTTCCCCTTCTACCTTCACTCTCTCACTCTGTCTCTTATCTCTCTTTTCTCACTCTCTGTTTTTTACCTATTTATTCCTCCCCCTTCCTCCTTCCCTCCCTCCTCCTCCTCTCTCTCTTCCCCCCCCCCCCCGCCGGCCCCATCTCTCTCTGTCTCTCTCTCTTCTCAAATCCAACCCAATAAACACTCATTTAGCACCTACTGTATGACAGAGCATGGTGCTAAATACTGGGGATACAATTAATAAAAATGTCCCTGCCCTCAAGCAGCTTACAATCTCTCTGCTTCTCTCTATCCTTCTATCTGTCTCTGCTTCTCTCTCTGTCTCTCTGTCTTTTTGCTGTCTTTTAAAACAAACATATACATATAGAGACAAAAAAGGAGGAAAAGGGAGAGAGAAAGATAAAAAGACAGAGACAGAGAGAAAGACATAGATTCAGAGAGAAATCATAAGCTCATATATATATAGAGAGAGAGACAGACAGACAGACAGACAGAGACAGAGACAAATCATAAGGTTTTATATATATATATATATATATATGTGTGTGTGTGTATGTGTATACACA
This sequence comes from Myrmecobius fasciatus, assembly GCA_023553655.1. NCBI lineage: Eukaryota > Metazoa > Chordata > Mammalia > Dasyuromorphia > Myrmecobiidae > Myrmecobius > Myrmecobius fasciatus. The sequence continues at coordinate 80,907 of JAJPUD010000783.1, read as the reverse complement.
CACACACATACACAGAGAGAGAGAGAAACAGAAACAAGAGACAGAGAAAGCCAGAGAGACAGACAGAAGGACACAGAAAGACAGAGACAGGGAGAAGAACACAAAGAGAGAGAGAGATTCAGAGAGAAATTATAAGCTCATATATATACATAGAGAGACAAAGACAGAAATCATAAGGTTATAGATATATATATATATATATGTGTATATATATATGTATATATATATGTATATGTATATATATATAAAGAGAAAGAGACAGACAGAGGCAGAGAAAGAGAGACAGATAGAATGTATGTATATCTGTATCTACATATACAGAGAGAGAGACAAGAGGGAAATACATACCTACATGTGTATACTTATATCTAAAAAATCAAATTCTTCCATTAAACCCCAAGAGACAAAGGGCCATTTAAGGGCCAGAGATTTGAATTTCTTGATTCTAATCCTTTGAAAATGTGTGCTGTCAGGCCTGGGACTTGCTGCGCCATTAATTTAGCTCCTCGGGTTTCTGGAGAATCAGAAATCTGCTACTCATCATGTATTCTGTGACTCAGTGCATTTATTTGAAGACTTCAATTACAGAAATAACTTGCATGATTAGCTGAATGAATACGAATCTAGATTAACCAACTCCTTATACACTTAAATCAAACGGGCCCCTAAGAGCAGTGATCCCAGAGCAAGCAGGTACGTCCCAGGTCAGGTTAACTCGCCCTGTGCCAGAGCCCTGATTACAGGGCTGCCAGAGGGATTACAACATCAGAGAGTGCTCTGGCTCAAAGGCACTTAAGGGGCCCAGCTTGTCAGAACCAGGAGGACCCTCAGAGATAATCTAGTTTAGCTCCCTTGATTTTCAGATAAGAAAAGGGAAGCTCTATCCAAGGTTACAGCTAGTAAATGACAGAGACAAGATTCCAATTCAATTTAATTCAACAAGCATATATGAAAGCCTTTAGCATTTGTAGTGAGGATACAAAAGCAAAAAGAAAGTAGCCCTGCCTCAAAGAGCTTACATTTTGTTGGGGGTCTTTGCCCTATTCCCCTAGCATTTCACTTTGGAACCCGAGAGGAAAAGTCAAAGAATAAGAGACCCCAGAAAGCATCTAATTCTATCCATTAAAAATAGTTGGGTAAACTAATGGTGAAATAATAATAACTAATAATAATAATTGAAAACAATAATAATGAAATAATAATAACAACTAATGGTTCAAGGTCAAACTATAAATTGAAATTAGCAATTTTCATGATGAGAACATGGAGCTCTGATGTACTGAGAAATCAAATTTTAAAGAAAAATTAGAGATAAAGAAGGGGAAGAGAGGATGAGCTACTATGAGTCCTTGATGGTGAGTCTCGGGATGCTGGTGCTCCCTCTACAATAAAAGAGAAGGGAAGATGGGAGGATAACCCATGAAAAGACTTTTTTTCTACCAAATTTAAGTAGTCTTCTCTGGACTTAGCTTAGACTGAGCTTTACTCTAGACTGTTTCCTTTCAAAATAGGAGATTGACATATGGCAGTACTTTGCTGGTAAGACTAAAGATCAAGCAGAGGTTTGGAGGAATGGAATGAGTTCTGTCTGGGGGATATTGAACTTAAAATGTCTACTGGACATCTAATTTAAAGTGCCTGACAGGAAGCTAGAGATGCAAGATTGTACATTAGCAGAGAGGCTGGAGTAGGAAAGGTAGAAGGGAGAAACATGCATAGAGATGGTCATTAGATCCATGGGAGCCGATGAGATCACCAAATGAAGTAATATAGAGGGAGAAGAGCAGAGGGCCCTGGCCAGAGCTCTGGGGGTCACCTGTGGTGACAGAGTGTAATCTAGAGGAGGATCCAGCAAAGGAGACAGAGAAGGAGAGGTCAGAGAGATAGATGGAGAGCTAAGAGAGCTGTGTCCTGAAAACTTAGGAGAGTATCAAGAAGGAGAGAGTGACCAACCATGTCAAAGAACACAAGGAGGTCAAGGAGAATGAGGGTGGTTTAAAGGCCATTGAGATAACCTTAACCAGGCCATTTAATTTCTCTAGACCTCAGTTTCTTCATCTATTAAATGAATAATTCGGATTTGATGATCCTCCAAAGGGATCTTCCAAATCAATCCTGCAATGATCTGTCAATACAGTCAGAATGGATTGGAGGTGGAGAGCCTGGAGGAAACAGATGAGTTCTGACCACTATTAGCTCCTATAAAAACCTACAGGGGCCACAGTAACCTGAAGCCCACCAGATTAAGGTCAAGACCAGAAGCCCCATCTTGGTGAAACAAGATTATTTAGGATAACCTAACAGAGTAAGACATGTCTGAAACAACTGAAGAGCAAGGAAATCTGTTTATTCCTTTTACTCCATCCCTCCCCCCCCATATAGAATAAGACTAATCCCTCCTCCCCCTGAGGACTATTCACATGCTTAAACATATCTACCTTATCCTTCTGGGGCCTTCTCCAGCTAAGCATCCTCCTCCATGCCTTTCCCTAATCCTCATATAAAATGGACTCTTCACTTTGCTCTCTGACTGCTTTCCAGATTTATCATTTTCTCTCCCAAAAGTGCTGTTCTCAAGTACTCTTTTCCCTGGCACCTCCCAACCCCCACAAAGTTGAAGGGCCCTAATACACCCAACCCCAGAGCACACAGCAAATTTATTGGACAGACCCTCTCTAAGTATCTCATACCTCTGCCCCCAAGAGTAAAGATAAAGCCATTGAATTACCTTATTTTCCCTTCCCCACTGTTCAGCCTTGGTGACAGCTCTTGACATGACTTTGTTCTTAGTGGTCTTAGTCTTCCTTGGACTTAGTTTAGACTGAGCTTTGATTCCAGACTGTTTCCTTTTTTTGTTCTGACATGTGGCAATATTTAGCTAGTGAGACTAAACTTCAAACAGAAGGTGGCCATTCTGAGAACTACATTTAAGGACAGATCCCGATGAGCTGCAGTGTGTCCCCAGGAGGTGACCAGGATGGGGAAGGGACTAGAGACTGTGCCATATGGGGCCAGATTGGAGGAACCAGGGAATGTTTAGCCTTGTGAATATATTTGCCAGAGACAGGATGGCCATCCTTAAGTACTTCAATCACTTTCAGGAAGTCAGACATTCTGCTTGGTCACAGAGTCAGAACTAAGAAGGATAGGTGGAAGGTATAACAGGACATATATCTGCTAAATAGAAGGGGAAAATCTTTCTAAATACATTCATGTATGTGAAAGTTATTTATACACAGTAAAGCACATTAAATATAAGCCCATTATTATAACTGACTATAATTAAATTGGAGGATTAATTGTAGTGAGGAGTTCTAATTGCCAAACAATAATAGCAATGAGTAGGATTAGAACTGTCCAACAATGAAATGTGCCACTTTGTTAGCGAGTGAGCTCCCCATCACTTGAAGTATTGAAGTTGAGACTGGATCATCAGGGAGACTTTAAAAGACACTCCTCTATCAAACAAGAAGTTGGACTAGATAATCTAAAGTTTCTTCCAGTTCTAGGATGCTACCAATCTACCACAGACTGCTGAATTTTCTGCCTTCTGCCTGGTTACTAATGGGGAATCAGTCAAAGAGATGCTTCTCCTACTTTACAAGCACCATTATCCTGTGAGCCTTGTCCTGCTAGCTGGGAAGGAAAAACAGGGATCAAAGACATCGGGATCACAAGTTGGCCCTCCCTCCCAGGCTGGGCTGGCTTTTTTATACTTTATCCTTTTGCTTGACAATTGTCAAAATTAGACATCTGCAATTATCCCCAGATCATTTATTCCCAGAATTCATAGTTATCAGGAGAAAACTCAATTGTCTTTTCTCTAGGCCTCCAGCCAATTTTTTTTTAAACCTAGCCCATTTTCAGCCTGCCCTTATAGCCTGATGAAAAGACACAATACACACACACACACACACACACACACACACACACACACACACAGAATCAGCCCTGATTTGTGCTGATAAGATATTGTTCCTTAGATGACACTAAGGAAAGGGAGTTTCTCCACAAATCCCTTCCCTCATTGCTCCTCCTTAGCCCACCTTCCCATACTCTTATTTAGGCCAATCATTTACATAGACACTTGTGCAGAAAAATCATCCTAGATAAATTCTTGGCTTACTAGAACTAGAAGGAACCTTAGAACAGAATGAGCAGCCTTTGGAAAAGTGGCCCACATGATCCTTGCCTAGGGCATCCAGCCAAAGTTATATGACCACTGGGATTCTTTTGAGTCCCAATTTATGACACATTCCCAATTTAAATCTCATCTTATACAGGAAGATTTTCCCATTTTCGCTTAGTGAAATGTCTTCCTTCCATTTATTATGTCCTACTTAGCTTGTCTAAAGGCTTTCTGTAAATAGTTTGATGTTTCTCCCCCATTGGGTTGCAAGCTCTTGGAGGGCAAAGACTGTCGTTTGCTTTTCTTGGGATCTTCAGTGCTTAACACAGTAACTGGCACACAGTAGGTGCTTAATAAACATTTACTGATGAACAGACATAGAGGGATAGCATTGAGGGGATTTTTAATCAGGTTAGGTTGAGGCCGGGGGCATCCCTTCTGGCTATGAGGCAATGTCTCTTTTATGCAATATCCTAACCCGTCCTGGTCCTTCGATGCACTTCTGGTGTTCTAATTTCTATTATATTTGTAAACTATTGTTTGTCTAATCTTCCTCCATAATGAGAAGCTCCTTCAGAAAAGGGACCATCTGGAAGATTGGTTCATCTCTCCAAATTAATTTGCCTGCCTCCAATCCTTCTTTCATTCAGCTGCCAACAAAACAACAAAACCAAATCCTGTTTCTTTGGATACATAGACAGCAAGGTCTGAGCCCTCCGTTTGGAAGCAAGGTGGGAGGAGTCAAATTGTCACTTGGGTACCCACTCAGAAGAAGGCATCTCCAAAAGGTGGACAGCTGACTCCCTATCTTCATCAATCAGACAATCTGTCTGGCAGAATGTTTTTCCATACTGAGCCCTGAGAAAACCAGAATTTGGGAGATTTGAATACAAATCTTGGCTCTTTGTCAACAACTGACCAACAAGTCAGTTCCTTAGGTGACACTAAGGAATGGGAGTTTCTCCACAAACCCCCTCACTCATTGCCCCTCCTTATCCCACCTCTTCATACTCTTATTTGGGCCAATCGTTTTCATAGACACTTATGCAGAAAAATCATCCTAGATAAATTCTTGGCTTACTAGAACTGGAAGGAACCTTAGAACCGAATGGTGATCCAGTTTTCTTGAATGTAAAATGAAATGACTGGACTAGATAATTTCAAAAGTTTCTTCCTATATTCTAAAATGCCCATTTCCATCCCCCCAGACAGAATATAAGCTTCTTGATGATAAGGCACTGTTTTATTTTTGTATCACTATCTCCAGTGTTTGGCTCAGTGTCATGCACATGGCAGGGAGTTAATAAATGCTTGCTAACTAGCTGATTCCATGAATAACAGCAGGAATATTTTTCTTAGACCATGAATGAGCAGGATAGAGTAGAATTAGTTGGAACTAGGAAGAAAAAGACTGTCATAAGGGACTAGAGATTTAGAAACCAGAGAACTGAATTTGCATGATATACTTGAGTGAGTTTCTTAAAATCGACTAAGTCACCAACAGTAGACTCTAAGTATCACCATCACAGCTCAGAGCAGGAAAGAGACTCCAGTCTTATTTCTTTTTGCTCATGAGTTTTGTTTTTAACATCGTGGTCATTTCCATATAAATCTCCAAACCACATTTACCTTGTAACAAAACAATTGTGCAAATCCATCTGACACAGATTTGACACCTATGCAACATTCCTCATCCCAAGGCCCCCATCTCTCCAAGGAAAGGAGGAATCTCTTTCCAGGGATGAGATTGGTGGATTAATCCATAAGCATTTATTAACCACCTACTGTGTGCTAGGTGCTGGGGATGCAAAAGGGCTTACCAAGACCTTTGACCTTGATAATGAATTCATATTGCTTTTCCCATTATGTATAAGAGCCTGAAACCAATTCAAAAGTTTGTGGTACATGAATAATGTGTGAGAGAAATAATTACTAATAACCCAGTGATTTGGGGAGATCCAGAATTTCCCCCTTTTTCAAAAGTCTCATCTCAGTTGTGGTCAGACTCCATCCAGCCTTATGAGGAATTTAATCTAAGGTGAATTCCTGCCCATTATGGCCCACTCAAGCAAGTGAGTAGTGGTAGATTTTTTGTCTAGAGCAAAGCTTCTTAAACTAGGCCACAAACCATCTGGGGTCATGTAAAAATCTGGGGTGGTAAAAAGTTTGACAACAATAAAAAGTATCAAGTATTCTGCAAAGATTTAATTCTTCATGTAAAAATAAACAAGCATATTCATCTCATTAGCATACAAATTTGCTTTCATCTTTAATAAATGGTAAACATATATGTATATCAAGGAATTGTTTTAAAATAAATTTCTTTATGATTTATTATTAATGAATATTTGGTTTGTATACCTATTTTATATACCTATATACTCAGGGTCAAGTAAAAATTTCTCAGGCAAAAAAGAGTTTCAAATGAAAAAAAGTTCAAGAAACCCTGGTCTGGAGTTCCCAAGGCTGGGGGTGGTCTGAGTATAGTAATAGACTCCTTGTCCAAAAGTAAAATGATGTCTCTCTCCCAATCCCCCACTGGAGTTAGTCCACTTAGTTTTGTAAAGTCCACCTCTCATGAATTGTTAACCAATCCAAGTTGATTGCCACCTTCTGGATCACCCACTTTTCCAAGAGCATTTAAGCCATGAGCCTGCCACCATGACTATCTTTGGACCAGGAATGAGATGGTCAAATGAGGCTGCTTGGCAAAAAAAAGCATTAATAAATAATAAAAGGAATGGTCATTTCCATATTCTTCATGAAATCTTCAACCTAAGGTACTTTCCTCACCCTATCTTGCTTCCGCTTCAGAGAACTCAGATTTGGGAGAGATTTCTGGTCATTACAATTATGTATCTTTTGCTTTAATGTTCTTTTTGCCTGCATCATGATAGTCACTGTATATGATGTATTCCCATTTCTCTTTACTCCTCATTTGTGAAGAAAGCAATAGTATCCCAGGATGTTCACCTATAATAATTTGTACGTTTGTTCCTCAGTCAATGGGCACCAAGCAGCCTCATGTCTAAGTAAGGAACAGTCTTTGGAAAACAAGGGGGAGAAAATAAGCACCAGATATGAATGCCAGTTTTGACATGAGTCATCTCCCAGATCCCCAGCCGCATGCTGTGGGGACGTACCCCTGACTCACTCTTCCACTGACAAGAAACAGGCTTGTTGCTACGACTTCAGAGATAAATAGAGCCAGCAATGGGGCACATGTCTCCATGCAAACACACACACACACACACACACACACACACACACACAGAGTCATTGAGGTTATCAATGTGCTACTATGATCTTCTGAAGATGGAAATTCTGATCTGTGCAGCTCTGAAGACAATTAGCCACTCCAAAAGCCAGTTAAGATGCGCTTTAATTAGAAACCATCAGAAAAAATCTTAAAGGGGTGGGAGGGTGGAGTGTGGAATGACATAACACTATTTGGAGAATGGTCAACTAAGCCTGTAAGAGTGTGAAAATTTCAGCAGGCTAAATCGGAGAAGAGGGCTTTGTTTGTGTGATCACACTCTGAGAGGCTGGGATCAGAAGGATGAACAGTGAGCATCATAGTTTGTCGTGCTGGGGGATGTAGGGACTAGCACGGCAGGCCAACGTTTGGCTGACAACTGGACCCCCTTCTTCCTTGCATTTTGTCTTTTTCAGGTTAATCTCCTTAACCAAGAACCATTCTGGAATCATGACCTCATTACAACTATCCACATCCTTCTCAAACAACCCTTTTTTTACCATTATTTTTATTTATTCTGTATAGATTAACATATATACTTATCTCCTTTATTAAGTTTTTTTGAGATCAGGTATTATTTCATTTATTGTTCTTGTGAATAATGCCCAGCACGAACAGCAAATGCTTAATAACTAAATTAATAGATGGTTGCTTGATTGATCTAAGTAGTTTCTTCTGCCTCACCCATTTTTAAAACTCAGTTGATATTGATTCATTCATTCTATTTGTGAACAATGCCTAGAATATAAACAAAGAATTTAATTAAAAAAAAACAAATGAGTGATTAACTGATTAATCTAAGAGATTTCTTCTGCCTCACCCAGGATTCTAAGCTCATGACTCAGTTCCAAGAACCGCCATAGCATATGACTGACTATCTGGAAGGCTGGATCACTGGCTCCACATCCAGCACCCCATTTGGTCTGAGGTCTTACATCACTCCCTTCTCTGGGGCTGATGACAATCCCTGTTCCACACTAGCTGTCCAGGTCAGAAACGTGGGCAGCTTTCAGGCTAGGACTGATGAGCCACAGGAAGCCAAGATGTTTATTTTCCAAGAATTGTAGAAAGCTCATCTCTCTAGACCAGATAAGCTCCATGTTCTGTTCCCAGCAAGTGTGTAGAAATTTATGGAGTTGCTAAGCATATATACCCAAAGGAGGTCAAAGGCAGAAAGAAGAGGTCTCATATATAATCATATATATCTATAGTAACACTTTTATGGAAACTAAGGAGGAGGGGGAATCCATTAGCTGGAGAGTGCTTGGACAAATGGTGATGGGTGGGTGGAATGACGTATCATTGCATTGTAAAAATAATGATATGAGAGATTCAGGGAAGACTCTTATACATTGATGCAGAATGAAGCAAGCAGAATCAGGAAAACAAGGTACATATTTACAATAACATAAACAAATTGAAAACTCAGCAAAGCTAAATGTTCTACAACAATAATGACACATCTGGATTCCCAAAAGGAAATAAGAATATAGATCTTCCTTCTTTCTGAGAGAGGCAAGGGACCTTGAGTACAGAATGTTGAATACATGGTCTGACAATTTATTTTTTTTTCTCAATTGTTATCCTTTATAGAAAAAGAAATGGTTCATTGGGTACTTGAGTTGGAAAAAAAAGGAATATATCCTGAAATGTCTAAATGCAAAAACAAAACACATTAATAAAACTTTAAAAGAAACAAAGAAATGAAGGAAGGAAGAATAACATGGGGGAAGGGCTTAAATTAGCAATCAGGAGGCCTAGAATCTGGTAGTTCTCTGGGACTTACAACCTTTGGCACCTTCGACAAGGCATGAATCTTGTTTTTTACTCCTTTTCTTATCACCAAAAGGAGCTGGACTTTGTGGATAAAAAGGCCCTTTCCATCTACATATTCTCCGTCCAAAAGGTCCCTTCCAAGTCCCATACTCTTCCTTCTAGTTCTGACATTCCATATTCTAGGGTCCCTCCCAGCTCTAACATTCCATGTTCTAAGAGCTCTCTCAGTTATGACATTTTACGTTTCTATCTTGTCTCTGAACTCCTTCTGAAACTCTAGGAACCTCTACTTAATCCTCATCTCCACTGAGCACAAAGCACTGTTCTGCACATAGTAGGTACTTTATTAGTGCAGGTTAAACTAATAACAACAAAAGAAACTTGGGCCTTCCAATCTGCACGTAATGATTCCCAGGACAGGCTGGAATATTTGCATGGCTTGATTCACTCTTCGTCCAAGCAAACAAAATTAAACAAAGACTGGGGTTTGTAAATGTATATGTGTTTTACGGAGAGAACCACTTCTAAGTTAAACACCAAAAAGCAAATGCAAAACCAGAGCCCAGAGGTCCAGATTTATCTCCCCTTTCAGCATCACGCTGGCTCTGTTTCCAAGGCAAAGATGATTTCTCTCTCTTCCAAGGCTGAAGTCTGTGATCAGAAAACTAAGCCATGTCCTTCTGGCTCCTTACATCACCCATAGCCATAAATCATCACCCGCAATGGGAATGCAGCTGACAATGCTGTTGGGGAGGTAGGCTACAGAGACAGCATCCAATCCAAGGCTCCAACAGCTTCCCCTACCCCATTTAAGCAGGAGATTAGGGCCTGTAACCACAGCCAACTTGAAGACAATCAAGTGAAAGCTCTGCTGATACCCAGAGCACAGGTGGCTCTGGATGGTCCTTTCTGGCTGGAGGAGATTCTCCAGCTGAAGGGGATTGGGGATGGTAAATCAGTCAAAGCAGGACACACTGAGCTTGCTTTCTGATAGGCTGTTTGGGGTGGGGGCAAGGTTGAAAGAGTCCTGGCTTCCAAGTCTGAAGTCCTAGCTCTATCACTTAACTAGTTATTCAACTCTGAGCAAGTCTTTCTGAACCTCAGCTTCCCCACATGTAAAATGAAGTTAACAATTTCATATTCTATCTATCCACCTACTTCTCATTTCTGTGGGAAAAGATCTTTTTTAAAATAAAGTGCCAAAGGAATATGGACTTCTCTTAGCCTAAGGCTATGAACTTCTGTGTATTTGGACTAGTTGATAGTGGTCAATAATCAAAAATTGGGAAAACTTTGATTCTGAAATCTGTAATATGTGTAATTCCCAGAACACATGATGCCCTCCAGATCAAGACGTTTCAATAGTAGCTCTCTATTGCCTCAAGAATAAAATACAAAACTTCCTTGGTGTTTAAAGCTCCTTAACTCTGTCTCTGGATAACCTTTCCAGACTGGTTTCACATTATTCTACCTTGAGCTCACACACTTCCCATCAAAGTAAATGTCTTCTGAACCAAATTTTGTTTCTTTTTTTTTTAAAGGGAAAAGAGTTGAGTAGCTTCCTTAAGACAAGAATCATAGAACTAGGGGCAGCTAGCTGGCGCAGTGGATAGAGCACCAGCCCTGAAGTCAAGAGGACCTGAGTTCAAATCTGGTCTCAGATACTTAACATTCCCTGGCTGTGTGACCCTGGGCAAGTCACTTAGCCTCAATTGTCTCAGGAAAAAGCAAAAGAATCATAAAACTGGAACAGACCTAAAAACTCACATAGCTTAACATAATCAGAAGAGGATTCCTCCTGCTCTCCAGGTTTCCTGAGATCAAGTTTTTCAACTTTACAAAAGGGCTCAAGAGGCTCCCTCCCTTCCAAAGCAGCATATTTGGCATTAGGGCAACCCACATTGTCAGATTATTCTTTACATTGAGTGTACATCAGCCACTGCAACATTCTCCATTTATTCACACACAGTTTGCACATTGTCTCCCTCGTTGGACCGGGAGCTCCTCAAGAACAGAGACTATGTTCTTGCCTCTCCTTGGATCCCTGATGTAGCTCAGGACACTTAACAAATGCTTGCTGAGTGATTGAATGACCTCGTTCTGCCTTGTTCGGCCAAGTAGGATAATGAATCCCTCTTCCCTATGGAAACCAGTTAACAAGGCAGCTGGGTGGCTTTTTGAGTAGAATGCTGGGCCTAGAGTCAAGAAGACCTGAGTTCAAATTCTGCACAGACACTTACTACCTGTATGACCCTGAACACATTACTTTATCCTATTTGCCTCAGTGTCTTCATCTGTAAAATAGGTTAGAGAGGGAAATGGCCCTCAGATGGGGTCACAAAGAGTAAGATGAAACTGAAACTAAATGAAAAACTTTCTAAGAAAATACCAGTCTTAAACTAGGCAATAACTATAGCAATTTAGTCTTTGATAAACCCAAAGACCCCAGCTTTTGGGATAAGTACTCACTATTTGACAAAAACTGCTGGGATAATTGTAAACTGGTGTGGAAGAAATTAGGGCTTGACTCACATCTAACACCACATACCAAGATAAGATATAAATGGGTTCATGATCTGGATATAAAGAGTGATACTATAAGTAAATTAGAGGAACATAATATAGTTTACCTCTCAGACCTATGGAGATGGAATAAATTTATGTCCAAAGAAGAACTGGAACTCTTAATTGAAAACCAGATAGATAACTTTGACTATATTAAGTTAAAAAGTTTTTGTACAAACAAAACCAATGCAGTCAAGATTAGGAGGGAAGCAATAAATTGGGAAATCATCTTTACATTTAAGGGTTCTGATAAAGGTCTCATCTCTAAAATACATAGAGAATTGTCTCATATTTATAAAAATTCAAGCCATTCTCCAATCAATAAATGGTCAAAGGATATGAACAGACAATTTTCAGAGGATGAAATTAAAACTATTTATATTCATATGAAAAGGTGCTCCAAATCACTATTGATCAGAGAAATTCAAATTAAGACAACTCTGAGGTACCACTACACACCTGTCAGATTGGCTAAAATGACAGGAAAAGTTAATGATGAATGTTGGAAGGGATGTGGGAGGGCTGGGACACTGATGCATTGTTGGTGGAGCTGTGAATGGATACAGCCATTCTGGAGAGCAATTTGGAACTATGCTCAAAAAGTTATCAAACTGTGCATACCCTTTGACCCAGCAGTATTTCTATTGGGCTTATATCCCAAAGAAATCATAAAGGAAGGAAAGGGCCCCGCATGTGCAAGAATGTTTGTGGCAGCCCTTTTTGCAGTGGCTAGAAACTGGAAACTGAATAGATGTCCTTCAATTGAATAAATTATGGTATATGAATATTATGGAATATTATTGTTCTGTAAGAAACGACCAGCAGGATGATTTCAGAGAGTCCTGGAGAGACTTGCATGAACTGATGCTGAGTGAAATGAGCAGAACCAGGAGATCATTATACATGGCAACAACAAGACTATATGACGATCAATTCTGATGGAAATGGCTCTCTTCAACAATGAAATGTTTCAAACCACCTCTAATTGTTCACTGAAGAAAACCATATACACCCAGAGAGAGGGATGTGAAATGTGGACCACAACATAACATTCTCATACTCCTTGATTGATGTTTGCTCCTTTATCTGATATGTCTTTTGTGTAGATAAGATTTTTCTTGCACAACAATAAGTTTGGAAATATGTATACATGTATTCGATTTGCCAATATTTTAACATAATTAACATGTAGTGGATTTCCTGTCATCTAGGAGAGGGGTGGGGAGTTGGGGGGAAAAATTTGTAACAGAAAGCTATGTAAGGGTTAATGTTGAAGAATTACCCACACATATGTTATGCAAATAAAATTAAATTTTAAAAAAAAGAAAAAAAGAAAAGAAAATGCCAGTCTTATCTGGTGGTCTTAGTTTTCTCATCTGTAAAGAAGATAATAATAATGATGATAATTTAATAATAATGAGGATGATATTGACAATAATGGTAATAACAGTTAGCACTTATATAGTACTTACTATGTACCAGGAATTATATGAAGTACTTTACAAATATTAAGGTATATATATTTTACAACTGAGGAAATTGAAGCAAAAAAAGTTAAGATATTCATAAATTACTTGGTGGACCTTAAAATATGATTATATTAATGCTATCAAGTGAGATAATATTTGTAATCACTTAATAAAGTGCCTGGCATATAATACATGTCATATCAATTCTAGATACTATTATTATGAAAATCTTCATCATCCTCAATGCTCCCAGAACCTTCTCATCTTCACACTAAACTCCCCCAGAGTCTTTTACCAACCTTTGCACAGATGAGCTCCAGCCTCTTCACCATACTAGTTACTCTCCCCTTACCAACAGTCGATGTGAACTAGAGAAACTTCTCCTGTCAGATGCTGCTGAACAGGATAGGGTTAAAAAAGAAACCATTTTCCATACTAAATTGTTCAAGACACAGACATTGGTTTGAAAAACAGCCTCACCAAAAGGTCCTGCCCCTAATATGAAGCTGGTGGGAGGGGAAAAATGCCAATTTACTGAAATTCTGCAGACAGAGCAGGCTCCTGCAAGCAAATCATCCCCACTGCAGTTCAAGGAAAACATTGCATCCAAAAACAGCGACCTGAGTTCTCAAAGTGAACCCATTAACCCTCCCAGCAAGCAGTGCTACCCTCCCACCCCCAAGGACCCAGGAAAATAGTGTCCCTAGAAACAAAGCAGAGAATCATAGAGCATTAAAACAGGAAAAGAGACTTAGAACACAGGATGTCAGAGCTGAGAGCGCCCTTAGAACACGGGATGTCTGAGCTGGAAAGGCCCTTAGAACATAAGATGTCAGAGCTGGGAGGGCCCTTAGAACAGAGAATGTCAGAATTGGGAGGGCCCTTAGAACCCAGGAGGTCAGAGCTGGGAGGGCCATTAGAACATTCAGTATTAGATGAAAGGAACTCAGAAAACAGAACACCATAGCTGAAAGGATCATAAGACATGGTATACTAGTGATAGAAAAATAATTTTTGTTTGATCTGAGCCTGTAATTTTATGAGTGTAACATCAAGGTAAAACATCAATATAAAAACTCTTTCCACCACTGCAAATCAGTAATTTGTCCCAAATTTATAAAACTATCATTTTGGAGACTTCACTGAGGCACTAACAGGTTCAATGACTTCTCTGTTCAAGACTACACAGAAATATAGTTCAAAAATCCAAGGTCAGCTTTCTGAAAGTCCATCCCACCTGGTCAGATCTGGGATGGACCTCAGAATTCCAAAAGGCAGCCTCTTAGAGAAGAGAGAGTTCTGAACTTGGAATCAAGATGACCTTTCACTTTACATCCTTTTAGCAGTAAAGAGCCTGTGAAACTCCACTGAGGCTCAGTTCCCCACTTATAAAATAAGGGATACCAACCATACTCACCTCAGAAGGTTGCAATGAAGCTCAAATGAGATGTGATGTTTGTAAGGAACTTTGCAAACTTTAAAATGCTAGGTACTAAAATCACAGTTATTATTAACATAGATTGTCAGGACTAGAAGGAAATTTTACAATGTAGAATGTCAGACAAATATGAAGAATTTAGAGAAGCATGAAAAGATTTATATGAACAGATGCACCATGAAGAATCAGAAAAGGAGAAGGAGGGGAAAATTTGGAACACAAGGTTTTGCAAGGGTCAGTGTTGAAAAATTATCCATTTATATGTTTTGAAAATAAAAAATTAATCTTTGTATCAGAAAAAAGCATAAAACCTAAGAACAGAAAAAAATGGAACACCTTGTTCGTTTTGTAGGAAAGCTCACAAGAGGTCTCTAAATTTATAGGTACAAGGTGCTGAATGAGACTATAGAAATAATTTAGCAACAACAACAAAAACAACTCATTTCACAGAGGAGGAAGTTTGGGGTAATAAATTGTCCATGGTCACATAACCAGTGTGTACTTTGGACTAGTCATCTGAAGTCTTTGATGTTTCAGATGGAATCTCCCTTCCCCATGCTACTTTCTTTCTTACTCCTACTTCTTGGGTAACTAAAGATGCAACTGTGACTTAAAGCATAACTAAGAAGAAGAAGATGATGATGATGATGGTGGTGAAGATGAAGAAGATGAAGGTGAAGAAGAAGAGGAAGAAGAAGAAGAGGAAGAGGAAGAAGAAGATGAGAAAGAAGAAGAAGAAGAAGAAGAAGAAGAAGAAGAAGAAGAAGAGGAAAAGGAAGAAGACTTCATTAAATACTTTGCTCTTAAAATGTATATGACTTGATGGGACTGCTGGGATTGCCAACAGAATTGATGGAATATTTTGATATTATTGAGGATTAGAAAAATATAACAGTTAAAGCCAGTCTAGGTATTGTCCTAAAATTCTTAATGTGTTAAATGAATGAAGCTTATTTTGTTGATACACAGGATAATTTACATACACATACACAAGGTACAGAGGAAAAAAGAGGGAAGAGAACAGGAAGATGAAGAATATAAATACAGAGGAAGGCAAAGAGTCTGGGCAATAAGAGAAAGAGAATGTGGCATATTAACCAGTAAGGATTATTTTAAGCAAAAGAAAAATTAGAGAAAATGATATATAAAATGACTATAGCTTCATAAATAGAAATTCTCTCTCTGTAACACACACACACACACACACACAAAAAATGACCCCCTGTATAATTATAGTGACCAAAATTTGTCCTGAAGAATGAAAAGATGTACCTCCTTCCTGTCTTTGCAAAATTGGGGGATTATGGGTGTGGAACACTGTGTGCTATCAGAAATGGTCGATGTGTTGGCTAGTTTGACTATACTGGTTTTTAGTTGTATTCTCTCTTAAAATTTTTGTTACAAAGCCTAGTTTGCTGGTTAGGAAAGGACTATATCAGGAGAAGTATGGAATAATAAAAACAAACAGCAACAATATAAATAAGTATTTTTTAAATACATAGAATATCAGAGGTGAAAGGAATCTTTAAGACAAACTGGCTCCTTCTCCCCGTTTAAGGAGGAGAAAGCCAGAGGCCAGAAAGCAGACAATGTCCTGGTGGGAAGGCCAGCAGTGGCTAGTGACTTGAAGCCAGATTTCTAGGGGCTCTTTTTGCTTTGTCTCATATCCATGGGCTGTGATTTATTTCACAGGTGAGTGTGAATGGGACCTCCCCCTTGTCCACAACCTGGCCGTTTTCTCCCTGGCTGCAGCCAGCCTTATCAGGCAGACTCAGTGGCAGGTGGTCACAAAGGTAGTTAATAACCACTACTGCTTCAACAAAGCAGAGGGAAGAAGCAGCCGGGATGCTGAGGCTCTTGGTTCACTGATCCCTACTAAGACAGAAATATAAGCTTTCTAGAAGGCTTGCCATTGGAGAAGGTGCTATGATTTCTCAGTGTGGGGAAGTCTATCCAACAACAGAGATTACCACTCATGCAACCTAAATCTTCCAGGTGGATCCCACATTAAGTGACCAGAGAAGTCATCTAAAGCTAGATCTTCCTAACTCCAAGCCCAAACTGCCTCTATAGAAATCTAATTCACCTTAAATGATGAATTTTAATAGCTAGCATTTACATATTGCTTTAAAGTTTACAGAGCACTTTTAAAATATCATCTCATGTAATACTCATAATGACCCTAGAAGGTGGATGCTATTATTATTCCCATTTTAAAGATGAGGAAACTGAGGCAAAATGGGTGATGCTAGTAAGCATCTGAGGCTGCACTGGAACTCAGTTCTTCCTGACTGCAGGCCCAACCCTCTATCCTATTTATGAGATGTCTGAATCCTTTACATCATCATTAAATGAAGGATTACAAAGAATCACTTATTTAGTACAGAAAGGGTTGCTATTAATTCTTTTACTTTGTAGCTGAGAAAATCAAGGCCAAGAAATATTAAGTAACTTTCTGTAAGGCTACACAGTCAATCTGTGCTAGCCAGGACACTTGGGAACATCTCTGGGACTGGCAAATGGGGAAATGGTGAAAGGAGAAGCAGGGAAGATGGTATCTTTAACTTTCAATGGGGCCACTTGCCATAGAGCACTTATGTGTCCTGGAGTTACAGGGTGGGACATAACCTCAATCAGAAGTCTATCCCATCTCTTTCCTTAAGAGTTTTTCTTTTATTCCTCATAGGAACAAACCAGCCTTATATCCACCCCCTTCTTCACTGCCCTTCACCATCCAAGAGCCAGGACCGGGGTGAGGACTGGGGTCTTACCGAGTCTACATTTATTGGAAAACTTCATCTTGCAAAATACTGTTACAAGGACCATAAGCAAGTCCACCCAAGCCTGGATCTCTTGTCCATAGATCAGCCTGGTCCATAGGGGATGAATTCTTTGTCCAAAGCGACCCATGGAAGAAAAGCATAAAATGGTCCTTAGTCCTTTGTGGTCCTATCCATCCCTCTGTTTCCCAAATGACAGTTGCTAAAAAGTGGGGATAGAAATGTATTTGGAATCTCAGTTTTTAAAGTAACTATAAACATTAATTTCACCTTTGGTGTTCTGAATGTGAGATCCTTGCTCTGTGATCAACAAGAGGCCAATGGCCAATGGGAAGAATAAAATCACATCAATACTGATGTTCCTGCCATAAATAAACCAGAAGATGAAAGTTGTGAATGATCTCTCCATTTAGCTTTAAGTTCCCCTTGGAGAGACCATAAAAGAGTTGGTTTTATCATGTACTCAAAGACAATAAGAAATATCATTTCACAAGACACTCAGTCAACCTGCCCCTTAGCACTCATGATGAGTAGAACCCAAAAGACCATAATGAAAATGTTTTCAAATGGATGCCCTACATTTATTACAAGGGACAGAGAAAAATTCCACAAAAAAATTTCACAAGATTGTTATTTGGGAATTGTTTCAAATTAAATAAATGAAATCAATGGGGGAAGAAAACACATTTTTAAAGGACTTATTATATACAAAGTACTGTGCTAAAGCTGGTGAAACAAACAGAAAATTCAGACAGCCTCTTCTCTCCAGGAGTTCACCTCATAGAGGAGGGTTTCAGCTGCATGTCAGAAAGAAAACTTCTGGTCCTTAGGGTCAACAGCAAAGCAGATGGTGATGCTTCTTTTTAAATGTTATTTCCACTGGGAAATTCATATCAGTTTCTGATGTTGAACTATGTGACAGGGCCAAGAACTCTGGTGGTAAGAACTTTCTTTTGGGGGGTTCTCAGTAAGTATGCCAGCAGAAACTGCAGAGAGGCTCAATTAGCAATCTTTATGTAGTCAGACCAACTATTTCAAGCTGAGGTCAAAATCAACACCAAATTATAAAGATAAAGATAAAAACATATTTGTGATATATGTGATTATTACAGTTCTAACCTAACTTATTCAAATGAGTTGTTTATGTTAGGAAATGGAAAATGGATAAAGGTAAAGATACTGACTTTGATTTCTTTGAGGAGTTTAACCTATTTAAAGCAATTATTAAAATGAGAAAGTTGTCTCTGTGGTTGTATTGATCAAGGAATCTTCTGTGATCTGAACATATGAATGGGAGATGTCTTCTGGGAGGAGAGTTCTTAAGATTCTCACATCTGTGTTAGGCAATTCTAATCATGTGGAAGTAGTAGGATTGCAGATTTCCTACTTGAGTGTACTCTTCACAGGTTGAATGTCCCTCTTTCTTTTTGTCAATCCTTTCTCTAAGATCTCTCTACCTGGATATCACAGAAGAACCTCCAAGTATCTAAAACAATTTGTCTTCTAACCTAATCTGTTCCTCCTGAGTTCCTTCACTTTTCTGTCTAGAGCACAATCCACTATCTCTCTAACGATGGAAATTTTGACATTACCTTTGATTTCTCCTTTTCTTTTGTCTCTCCTATCCAGTTACTGACTCCTACCTATTCTACCTCCACAATATCTCCTTTCCCTCCCCTTCTGCTGCTACCATCAGATAGGCGCCCATTTCACAAGTTAAACAGCCTATTAATAAATGTTCCCACTGTACTTGTTACGCCTTCCAACCCATCCTTCAGATCACTGCCTAAATTACCTCTTGCTCATTGATTTGGTCATGTCACTTTGCTCAAAAATATTCAGGGGCTCTTCTCTGCCTACTAATGCAAGATGGAATAAGAATAAAACACTAGATGTGGAGTCAAGAACCCTGGGAGAACCAGAGTTTAAATCCTGCAACAGAGATTTAATACCTGGGTGGTCATGAGCAAATTAATTAATTTCTCAGAACTTCAATTGTCTCACTTATACAATTCAGACAATAATGATAAGATCTAGCACTCACATGGAGTTTTAGGGTTTACAAGGTTCTTCACATACATTATCTTATTTGCTCTTCACATAACAACCTTGGGGAGGGGGTGATATAACTGAACTGCCCAGGGTTACACAGTTCAAAAAGTATGTAAGGCTGGTATTAAACTTCAGCATTCTGTCCATTGCTCCACTTGGCTGCCTCAATTGTAGTTTCCTGCAATTAACTGCTTCAAGGAGGAACTGGTAAGAAGTGAGGTTTGAAATCCTTAAAGTCCTACAGAAGTATGAGTGATTGTTCTTCTTACAGGTGAAGTACAAACTTCTTTGCCTGGCATTGAAAGTTGAATTGAATTGAATTGAAAGCAATCAATTGTATTGAATACGTGCCAGATACTGTGCTAAATACTGAGGGTATAATTTAAAAAAAATTAAATAAAACATTCTCTGCTCTTGAGAAGCTTCTACTTTATCACACTTATCTTTCCAGTCTTACCTTCATTCCAAGTCCTTTTTTGTTTCAGCTAAAACAGATTTTTCTTCTTTTCACGATGGCAAAAAACTAGAAATGAGAAGTGCCCTTCAATGGGGAAATGGTTGAACAAGTTATGGTATAAGTAGATGAGGGAATATTATTGTGCTGCAAGAAATGATGAAGGAGATGGTTTCAGAGAACCCTGATAAAACTTATATGAACTGATACTGAGTGAATTGAGTACAACCAGTAGAAAGATTCATACAGAAGTAATAATAACACAAAGATACACAATTTTGAAAGTTTTTGGAACTCTTATCAACACAATGACCAACCACAATTCCAGAGAACTCAGGGTTAATCATGCTACCTATTTCTAGAGAGAGAAATAATGGACTCAGTATAGATTGAAGCATGTTTTTTTTTTTCCTTTTTTTTTACATGGCTAATATGGGAATATGTTTTGTTTGAATCTCTATATTTGTAACTGGTTTTGTTCTTGCTTTCTCAGTGGTAGGAGGCGAGAGAGGGAAAGAATTCAGAACTGAAAATCAAATCAAGTCAAATTTAAAAAAATAAAATGAGCTGTTCCACATCCTCCAAACATGCCTCAGTATCCTTGGCTTACATTCTTCCTTGTGCCTACTAAGTCCTTCCTTCTCCCTCCTTGCCTTCTGAATCCATACTAAATTTTAAAGCCAAATTTAAGTGCTGCCTTTTCCAGGAAGCTTTCTTTGATCTCCTCTATCAGTACTGATCTTCCTCTTTGGACTTCCTTAATGTATATATTATCAAGCAAACAAGAAGCATTTATAAAAATTTAGTATGCGCCAGACACTGTGCTAAGTACTTGAGATAGAACAAAAAAAAGGGAAAAACAAGCCTGTCCTCAAGGAGCTTACATTCTAATGAGAGAAATAGCATATGTAAATAGATTCATACAGGAGAAATAAAGTTGATGGTAGGCAATCTTAGAGAAGAAGGGACTAGGAGCTAGGGGAATAGGGGAAGGCCTCTTGGAAGATATCGTATCTGAGTTGAATCTTGGAATCAGAGATTCTAAGAGATATGAGATTAAGAAGAGCATTCTAGGTTTGGAGAATGGGGACAAAGGCAGGAAGTGAGAAATGAAGTATCATGGTGGCGAAGAACTAGAAATGGAACAGGGGTCCTTCATGGGGAAATGGATGAGCAATTTATGCTCATATGATAGAACACTATTGTGTTGAAGGAAACAAAGAAATGAAGAACAGCCAGAAAGTCAATATTCCTGTATCAGAGAGTACATAGAGAAGAATAGAGTGTAGGAAGACTGGAAAAGTAGGAGCCAGATAATGGAAAGTAATAAATGCCAAACAAAGGACTTCACATTTGATTCTAGAGCTACAGGAATTCACTGAGAAGAGTTCCCTGGGCAGACCTGAGCTCTAGAAATACATTTTCCCACTGCATGGAAAGCGCATTAGAGGAAGGAGAGGTGGGAGAAGAGAGATTAGTTAGAAAGTTATTGCAGTTGTCCACTTGAAGGGTAAAGAGGGTCTAAGCTAAAGTGATGGCTGTATGAGTTAAAGAGATTATAGGAGAGATGGTCAGAAGAAGGAAATTACAAAATCTAGCAACTTACTAAAGAGAAGGGGTGAACGAGAGAGGGGAGTGAAGGATGTCACTGGGGTCTTAATTCTGGGTGACTGGGAGGATGGTTCAACAATAAAAGGAAGTTGGGAAGAAGAAAGGGTTGGGGATGGAAAAATAATGAGTTTTGCTTTTCATAGTTAAATTCAAGATACCTAAGGGAAATCTAGTTCGAAATACCCCATAGACAGTTGGTAGTGCCAAAGTAGAATTCAGGAGAGAGACAAGAGCTGAATATAGAGGTCTGGAAAGTATCTGTGTAGAAATGGCAATGGAGGGGCAGCTAGGTGGCGCAGTGGTTAGCGCACCGGCCCTGAAGTCAGGAGGACCTGAGTTCAGATCTGGTCTCAGAAACTTCCTAGCTGTGTGACCCTGGGCAAGTCACTTAACCCCAATTGCCTCAGCAAAAAAAAAAAAAAAAGAAATGGCAATGGAATCATGGCATCTGCTGAGTTTATCAGACTCAAGAAGATACAAGAGAAAGAGAAGAGGATGGAACCTCAGAGGATACTCACTGTTAATGAATGTGACATGGATAAATATCCAAGAAAAGATATTGAGAAGGACCAATTAAGCAAAGCACCAAGAGAGGAGAGAGAATCAAGGAGGAAGTGGTCAACAGCATCAAAAGCAACAGAAAGCTTAAGATGGATGAGAATTGAGAATAGGTCAATGGAGAGCAATAAATGACAAACAAAGGACTTCACATTTGATCCTGGAGTTATAGGAAATCATTGAGAAGGGTTCCATGGACAAACCTGAGTTCCTCCAATTGAGGATTGGCCATTAAGAAAGCATTGATATCTTTGAAGAGGATGATGTTGGTGAACCAGAAACCAGATTGTTGAAGGTTTACAAATGAGAAGAGAGGAAATATGGGCACTAATTGGAGCTGATAAGCTATCAGAAATGGTCAGACCAAGTGGAGATTTTTTTTTAGGATTGAGGATACTTGTGCGTATTAGTAGGCAGTAGGGAAGGAATCAGTATATTAGGAGAAACTGAAGATTAGATTGTGGAAGTGATGGTGAGGCACACAGGAAAGGATGGGGCTAAAGAAGTGCATATGGAGGGGCTATATTTAGCAAGTGGCAGGACCACCTCATTAGCAGAGACTGAAGGGAAGGGAAGATAGCAGGAGATGAGTTCAGAGAATTGTAAGATCAGAAAGGGAAGAGAGCTCTTGGCAATGGCTTCCATTTTTTCAACAAGGTCTCCAGTTAAGAGGGTTTGGA
Source organism: Myrmecobius fasciatus (assembly GCA_023553655.1). NCBI lineage: Eukaryota > Metazoa > Chordata > Mammalia > Dasyuromorphia > Myrmecobiidae > Myrmecobius > Myrmecobius fasciatus. The sequence goes on along the minus strand of JAJPUD010000783.1, from coordinate 58,139 downwards.
GAGAGAGCATCTTGGAGGTTTGAGGAGAGAAGACAAGGTTGGAATATATGTTATCACATTTTAGAGTTATTATCTGTGGTAATTTTTACATAAGCTCCATGTGGACACCAATCGTTCCTTATTTAAGTTTTCCCATTGTACAGCACAATTTTCTGCATGCATTTCTATTTAGGATCCCTAAAGCATCCATGATAGATTTAGAGCTGGAGGAGACCTAAGGCCATTGAATGCAACCCCCTCATTTTGCAGATGAGAAAATTCAGTTCTAGAGAAGTTAGGTAAATGGCTCAGGGTCACACAACAAGTACATGTCTGAGGCAGGATTTGGACACTGGTCTTCTTGGCTCTAATAGCAACATTCTAACAACTGTGTGACAACATGCAAATTAACAGTTGTTAATTAAATGATGAATACCCAGTCCTTACACCATCCAGGCCAACTTACATCTGGCCAATATGGAAACCAGAAGTGACTAGAATTCAGTCAGAAGAAGACAGGAAAAGAGGGGTAAGGGCAAGGAAAAGAGAAGGAAAGAAAGGGAAGGGGAGAAGGAGAAGAAAGAGAAGGAGAAGGAGAAGGAGAAGAAGGAGAAGGAGAAGGAGAAGGAGAAGGAGAAGGAGAGGGAGAAGAAGAAGGAGGAGAAGGAGGAGAAGGAGAAGGAGAAGGAGAAAGAGGAGAAGGAGGAGGAGGAGAAGGAGAAGGAGAAAGAGGAGAAGCAGGAGGAGGAGAAGAAGGAGAAGGAGGAGAAAGAGAAGGAGAAGGAGAAGGAGAAGGAGAAGGAGAAGGAGAAGGAGAAGGAGAAGGAGAGGGAGAAGAAGGAGAAGGAGGAGAAGGAGGAGAAGGAGAAGGAGAAGGAGAAAGAGGAGAAGGAGGAGAAGGAGGAAAAGGAGGAGGACAAGAACAAGGTGAAAGAGAACAAGAACAAGAGGAAGAAAAAGAAGAAGAGTAGAGGGAAGAGAAGAGAAAAAGGAAGAAGGAAGAGGGAGGAGGGAGAGGGAGTGAGGAATGTCAAAAAGACAGAGAGAAGGAGGAGGAAAATAGAATGAAGGAGAGAAGAGAGAGGCAGGGAAGAACGAGGGATAGAAAAGAGTAATGTCTCAGCTGTGAATGCAGCCAGCGTAGTCCATCGGCTCCTCCCCAAATCACAGAGTGCTCCCCTCACCGAACATGCCACCCGTGTAGCCATTCTTCGTCACCGGTCGAAGCTCATTCTTTCCCAAAGCAAACTGCTTGTAGTTATCCCAGGCAAACTGCATCATCTGAAAGAAATATCAGAACACAAAACACTTTTGTGAACAACCTCCGCCTCTAGTCCCTTAAAATGTAGAGTAGAATCATATTTGGACAAATATTTGCAGTGGGAATAATTACAAAAATATAAGGAGGCAGTGGGATGAAGACAACATGTACACAGATAAATATAGACACAGTGAATACAAAGTAATTTTGAGGGGAAAGAGCACTAACAAACGGGGGAAAGAAGAAGAGAAAAGGCCTCGCAGAGAAGGTGGGATCCGAGCTAAGCCTTGGGGGTGAGGTGGGGATGGGGAGAGGGAGACAGCTGGTAATATAGTGAAAAAAATCAATGAACCTGGAGTCCAGAAAACCTGGGTTCAAATCCTGCCTCGGAGGCTTCCTAGCTGTGTGATCCTGGGCAAGTCACTTTAACTCCATCTGCCTCAATTTTCTCATCTATAAAATGAAGAGATTAGCTATGATATTCTCTAAGAATACCTCCAGGTCTAAATTTAAGATCCTTGGATAATCACCTACTATCTGCCAGACATTGTGTTAAGCACTGAGAATAAAAAAAAAAAAAATTTAAAAGGTGGACAGCTAGGTGGCGAAGTAGATAGAGCATCAGCCCTGAAGTCAGGAGGACCTGAGTTCAAATCTGATTTCAGACACTTCCCAGCTGTGTGACCCTGGGCAAGTCACTTAACCCCAATTGCCTCAGCACCAAAAAAAAAAAAAAAGGTAAAAGACAGTCCCTGACCTCAAGGAGCTCACAGTCTGTTCAAACAACATACAAACAAATATGTACTTCCCCTCCCCCCAAATAAAAAGATATAGGATAAATAGGAAATTATCAACAGAAAGAAAAAGATAAGGGATAGAAGTTGATGCATTACCTCTCTCTGAAACTTAGTTTTCTCAACGATAAAATAGGGATAATGGTGTTAGGACTACTTATCTCTTAGGATTGTAAGGAAAGGGTTTGGGGAACTTTTAAGCACTACGGAGGGTATCTCAAAAGTTTTAGGGTAGTTTTAAGCTTCTTGTTGTTGCTGTTCTGTTGGGTCCAACTCTTTGTGATCCCATTTGGGGTTTTTTTTGGCAAATATAGTAAAGTGGTTTCTCATTTCCTTCGCCAACTCATTTTACAGATAGAGAAACTGAGACATATAGGATGATGTGATCTGCTCAGGGTCACATAGCTAGGAATTGTCTGGATGTCAGACCTCAAGTCTTCCTGACTCCAGGCCCAGGATTCTATCCATTGGGCCACCTAGCTGGCATTAAATCTATTTAAATTGCAGCGAGACTTTTGGGATGCCTTATATTACCCAATAATACACAAATAATCTTAAGGGAGGTCATAATAAAGATCCTATGAGAGCTGTATGGGTTAACAGGAAGGAGATATTACATCTCTAATACATCTCAGATACTTCCTAGCATTATGACCCTGGGCAAGTCACTTAATCCTGCTTGGCTCAGTTTTCTCATATGTAAAAATGAGCTGCAGAAGAAAATGGCAAACCATTCCAGGATCTCTGCCAAGAAAACTCCAAATGGGGTCACAAAGAGTCAGATATGACTGAGAAAACCTCCCAACCCTAAACTGAGACAAATCACCTAGAATAATCCAGCAAGAGGCAGTAATTCTTCTCCCATCACAGAGCTCAGAATTTAAAACCAGAAGGGCTCTTTGAAATCCACCCAGCACTGCTTCATTGTATAGAGGAAGAATATGGAAGGCCCAGGTGAGAAAGCCTGTCCACAGTCTCGTGGGTAGGCTCAGATGGAAGAAGGCAATGCTTTGTCTAAACCCAGGTTTGAGGCTGGGGTTCAAATTCAGACTCTTTCTATACTACTACCTCTGCCTCAGGCTGATTTTGGTTTCCTTCCCTGCTTACTGCTCCAGGTTCTCAGCTCACTTTGTTTGCCAGGCTCCAAGGGAAACTCACTGCTTGACCATGGCATTTTGGGAGAAATGAGATGAGCTGAGTGACTCCCGACCACCAGTAGCAACCCCTACCCCAGCAGCTAGTCAGACAGACCTGCAGCAGCTCTGAAAGGAGGAAAGGGAGGTGGGCGGCCCTGGGAAGTTGTTAGGAGTATAAAAAGGCAGCAGAGAAGGTGGTACAGGGGCGTACAAGAGGGGGAGGCAGTCAGCAATCCTGCTGGAAAATCAAAGACCTGCCAGAGAAGAGGAGGGAGGGAAGGAGGAGGGAGAGGGAAGGGAATTAGAAGTAGAAATCTACCTCTGTCTTATTTTTAAGGATCTGTCAGCTTAGATATTTTAGAAGTTCTCAATTATTATCCAGACTGTACAGAGTGACAGAGCAATCTCCAGAGCAGATTGGGTGGGACAAGCTGGTATCTTTTCTGCCCCAATAGCTACCTGCTGGACCTCTCCATCTGGATGTCCTCCTCTAGGTACTTCAGCCCTAATCTATCCCAAACTAAACTCCTTACCCTATCCTCTAAACTCTAAAATGCTCATGAACTTATGTCATTAAAAATATACTTCGAAAATAATTTTCAGTCATTTTTCAGTCATGACCCCATTTGGGGATTTCTCGGAACAGATAGTCTGCCATTTCCTTCTCAAACTCACTTTACAGATGAAGGAACAGAGGCAAACACTATTAAATTATTTTCTCAGAATCACACAGACACTAGCTGTCTGAGACCAATTTTGAATTCAGGTTTTCCTGACTGTCGACCCAGAATTCTAGCCACCATATTACCTAGCTACACCTTGAAAATGGTATTTAAATGCAGTGGGTTCCTTTGTAATCCTATATCTTTTATTTTATGCATTTAAAAAAATTCTGAGTATGGATCCATAGTCGGTTTCATCCATTGGTCAAGACCTCCTACTCTAAACCCATTTCTTCTCCAGAATTTCCCATTTCTCTTGAGGATGCCACCAGATTCACAATTCAGGAGTCACAGGAGTCATCCTCAAGAGGCAATGTGATATCAGGGACAGAGAAGTGAGCATGGAGCACAGCTCTCTGAGATTTCAGACCTGAGCTTAAATTTTAGCTCCAACACTGAGCAACGGCCTCCCCTTATCGAGTCTTTGACCTGTTTGTATGAGGCATAAATCTGGATGTTCTCTCAGGTCCCCTCAAGCTCCCACTTTCTGATTCAATCTATCACACTACATTGTTCCTCATCCCCCCGTATCCAACCAAATGTGAAGTCTTGTCAATTCTACCTACTCTATAACTCTCGCACTTTTCTCCTCCCTATACACACAAGTAGCCTTCAATTGTTCTTTATCACTTCACATCTGGATGATGACAATAGGCTCCTAACTATTCCTGCTGAATCTAGTCTCTCCAAATGATCCCTTCCCCCCCCACACACCTAGCAAACAGATATTCCTAAAGGCCCATCTCTTGCTCAAGAAGATTTCCTGGCTCCCTCAAAGATAAAGCATAATCTTTTTGGCTTGACATCTAAAGCCTTCCAGTCTGGCTCCATACTAGTTGGCTACATATTAGTCTCCCTTTCACTTTCTACATTTCCAACAAAATGACCCACTTATTGCTCATCACTCACAGTTTTATATTTTTAATTTCCCTGTCTTTACACAAGCTATTCTCCTTTCTTATTTCTACCTTTTAGAAGTCCCATCTCCCTTCAAGTCAAGTCTCTCACCCTCCCTCCCTCCCTCCCTCTCTCCCTCCCTCTCCCTCCCTCCCTTCCTCCTTCTCTCCCTCCCTCTCTCTCTCTCTCTCTCTCTCTCTCTCTCTCTCTCTCTCTCTCTCTGTCTGTCTCTCTGCAATTTTCTTCAAGCAACCTCTTAATTTTGAATTTATTTGCCATTTTATGAACATGTGTCTCCCTGGAAGAATGGGAGCTCCCTGAAGGCAGAAAAGATCTCACTTTCATATCTGTATACCTAGAACCTACCATAGGGCCTTTCCTGATGCTCACAAAGGCCAGGATATTTTCTTCTAAAATTGCTTTGTATTTACTATGTATATATTTTGAATGTACTTCTATGTGCACATGTGGTTTTTCTTGATAGAATGTGAACTCCCTGGAAGCAGAGATCTTTTTTTTTCTTATCCTCAGCTCCTAGCACTATTCCTGGTACATAATAAGAGCTTAAAAAACACTCACAGATTAATAAATGTTTGACCATAGAATTCTTAAGTGAGAGCTGAAATGGACCTTAAAAGGTCTTCTTGTCCAACCCTCTTATTTTAGAGAGGAGAAGTTAAACCACAGAGAGATTAAGATCACAAAGATAATAGTCTATTAAATCCAAAGTCGCATGGTTAGTAATAATAGAATCAGGGTGTGAACCCAAGTCTTCCAATTCCAAATCCTGTACACTTTTCACTTTACTATGGTTCTTTGGGAGAGAGGGAGCAAGGTTATATTGGGAAGTGGAAGTGATGTAAAAATAAAACATACCATTATAATATAAATGCCACTTATTATGATGATGATCTCCAGTTTACAGATGACAAGGAGATGGAAAATTACCTGCCCGATGTCACATAGCAAGTTAGAAGGAGGCAGCATCAAACTGGAACCCAGGTCTCCTTCACTATGACTTTGGGGTGGGGGGGGTGGTATGCAACTAACTCTGTCTCTTTCTCTGACTCTTTTTGTCTCTGTGTATGTTTCCCTGTATTACCTTCTCTCTTTCTGTCTCTATGTCTTTCTGTCTCTGTGTTTGAGTCTCTCTCTATTTGTCTCT